>OZ012661.1:49144809-49166984 GCA_963942545.1 Oxycera nigricornis | reverse complement strand
TGTTCAGGAAATTAATGGGAAATACATAATGGGTCTTATAGCAAATGTCAATCAATCAAACACTAAATTTCTTTCGGATGATATCATTCAGTTCATGCGGATGTCGTAAACATTCCTTTCGGTGGGGGGCGTATAAATAAAAAGTACACAGATGATGATGAACTTTTAAAAAGGAAAAAGTATTAGTGGATGCGGGTAAAACCACTAAAGCTGACGATTTTTCATGTTTACCAAGGTGTATTTGTTACGCAATAGAAATGGTCGAGGGTAATATAAGCCGTGTTAATAATTCAGTCATTTTACAATCTTTGGATTTGAAGGCTGATCAATTGTGTAAAAATGCCAAAGTGGTAATCAGTGAGAATGGATGCAACATCCTAGATCTTTATAAATTTCAAAAATATTTATGTGGGTATCAAATGTTGTTTTCGATAATATTCGAGATTCGAGTTCCATCCTTTTTAAAATTCCGCTACAGGATATAACAGCAAAAAAATTTACCTCTTCTATTTCGAGAGTACAAAACATTTTTACGTCATAAAATCGGTCACCGGATTGTTTTCCAAAAGTTATATTTGTAACTATTGCGATAAAGTTTCAAATCATTCGTTTCATAAATGTGAAATGAAATGTCCGTACTGTATCACATTCCCACCCTGCGTGTATGTATCACAGATGGTTGACTGTAGCGAGTGTAAATCGTGGTTTAGAGGGACCGCTATGTTTCGCTAACCATTTAGATAAAAAGTTCAGAGGAAAAACTGTATGTGACACTTTCAAGATATGTGTATTTTGCACAAAATTTATAAATTTTACATACAGGAAAGGACTCAAACATCAATGTGACGAATACTTCTGTCAGATGTGTTCAAAAATACAACCGTCCCAACATAACTGTTTTATAAAACCTACATAGGTAGAAAGGATAAAAGTTTCTCATCATATTTTTTGATTGTGAAACTACTCAAGACGGCCTGTATGGAGACAGCTCTTCAACTTTTGTACATGTTGCAAATCTAATTGTAGCACAACATGTTTGTCACAACTGTTATCAAGATGAAGATATTAAACAACCATGTGATACATGTGGTGTCAGACAGCATATTTTGAAAAAGTGATCAATCCCTCTGTTGTGCAAAGGTTTCTAGACTATTGTTTAATACCCAGACCGTATGTTTGCAACGTATATTGCTATGCACATAATTTACAAGAGTATGATGGTCATTTCTTGATTTCGGAGTTAATAGCTAGGAAAAAACATATTGAACCTTTAATGATTGGAACCAAAATTATGAAGTTGACATGTGAACAAGTTTCATTTGTTGACTCTTTAAATTTGCTGCCGTTTCCACTTTCTAAGTTTCCACAAGTTTTCGATATTGAAGACAGTGCTAAGGTTACTATCCTTATTATTTCAATACCGGGTTTTAAGAAATATTTATCAAATACAAAAAAACTTTCCTTAATAGCGCCTTTCACGTATAAAGTCGTTTCGTTGAACTCTGTCAAAATTTCTGGAAGTCGATTATAATCCACATCACCATCACACCATCGTAAGCCATTGATATTAGTCACATCAAAATCATTTTAAAGACGCGCTTCGGGTATAACTCCTGATAAGGATGTGGTGGAGCAAAATGATGAACCGCAGGTAAAGTTGATTCAAAAGGTAAAACAGCAAGTTCTTTTACAAATATTTACCGTTTCCCCCGCACACAAACTGGATGTCTATAATAGTTTGTGCCATGTCTCACTGTTACACGGTTTGCATTGAAATGACTTAAAAAGGTTCGCTGTGGTCGAGCTCGACACTTACGGTACAACTCGTTGTCTCGTCGCCATTCATGGTTTTACCTTTTCCAAAGTAACAAATAAAAATAATTCCCCTTGCGTCCCAAAAATGCTCGCTGAAACCTAATAGCTGACAAAATTGCCTTTGCCTTCCTTGGGCTCGTTCACCGGTTGCTGTCGACTGTTTTGACTGTTTTTTATTTTCTGAAGTGTAACGGTGGATCCATGTCTCATTCAAAGTTATAAATTCGTCAGGGTTTCGTTTATAGTGTAATAACTTCTCACTTGAAACAGTTTTCCTTTTCAACTTTTTCTCGACGTTAGCAAGTGCAGCACCCATCTTGCGCAGAGCTTCCTCATGTGCAAAATATCATTTAAAATATTGCCAACGCGCTCTTTTGATATTTTCACAGTCTCCGCTATCTTAGATAATTTTAATCTGCGGTCTTCCAGCACTATTTTGTGGATTTTTTCTACTATTTCAGGTATTGTCACTTCCACGGGGACGTCCGGAGCGTGGCTCATCACTAGTGCTTGTACGACATTTTCAAAATCCAGAAACCCATATTTTAACCTTTGAATATGATAGACTTTCAGTGTGCTGCCCATTTCCTTTTTTATTTGAGAAAAGCGTTGAACCCTTTAAATGAAAGTATTTTATAATTGCACCTATTTCAAAATCTTCGATTTTTGTAAAGATGCCAATAGTGTTTTGATCAAAAGGCCAACAAATAAGTACTAATTAATGTCATACCCTGAAAATTTATAAATAAGCTAGTTAAAGACAGAACTATAGAATGCCAATTTAAAAAATTTATATAGAAGAGCCATCACCCCGTATAATGATCCAGGAACCAGCAACCCTCTCTCGTTGTTTTTCGTCACATCATGCTATTTTCACACACCTTACATTCCTATTCATAATTTCATGCGATTCAAGTAAGTATCCTATTTCCTACTGATTGTTTTTTCTACTCGACTCTTTCCTGTTTACACAGATGGTCACCACTCATCCAGAATGTGTTCACAGCGCTGGTCCCTGTTTTTATTGCTATCTACCCATGAAGATACCGAGGCAAGGAGAAGAGCCAGTCTTTGTTTTTAAATACGATTAGAGTAGCAAGCAAGGATTTCGCTTGAATTGTAACACACACACACATTTATATATATATATATATATATATATATATATATATATACAGTGTACCAATAATGTTTTCGTACAGCAGCTATTTGGAACTTAAATGATAAAAAACAATACAGCAACAAATTTGAAAAAGTTTTAATGCAGATTTATTCATTGATCATTTTTATTTAATTTAGAAACAAAAACTAATCCATTCAAAATATTCATTGCAAAGTTATTAACTATGAAGAAAACAAAGTCGACAATTTGCCTCCAATAATGTCTTCGTACACTTGCGAAACAATTTATGAAAAATCTTAAAAACTATAGATATTTTTTTTGATAATATTTGGTTGGGTAGCCTTTATTTTTAACCATGGCTTTAAAGGCGGTGTGGCATCGATTCTACATTTTTTTTGCATAGGTTGGCTCTATTGTTGCCCATTCCTGCTGAAGGGCCTGTTTCAGCGTAGGTTTCGAGCTAATATGATAAGTCCTGATCCTTTTTTCCAGCATGTTCCACATGTGCTCAATGGGATTGCGGTCAGGACTTTGCGGTGGTGTTTTTGAGCAAATGTGGACTTGTGTACGCCAAGAACATCCTAGTATTATGAGCCATGTGCTTAGGATCGTTATCTTGTTGAAAGTAAAAATCTTTTGATACACCCAATTTTTCAGCACTTGGCTTCAAATTTATTTTTAGAATTTCAATATATGCCCGATGATCCATGATTCCTTCATTTATTTCTAAGTTTTCTAACGCCGCTTGCAGCCATACAGCCCCCTACCATTACGCCACCGTCGCCGTGTTTTACAGTTTTGACGGTGTGTTTGGGGTTGTAAGCATCTCCTGGCTTTCTCCATACTCTAAGTCTCCCATCAGACCCAAAAATGTTATATTTGGACTCATCAGAAAATATAATATTGCACCAAAACTCAAGAGATGCATTTTGGTATTGCCAAGCGAAGGCCAAACTTTTTTTCGATTAACTTCACTTACCTGTGGCATCCTACGAAGTGTACCAGACTTAAATCCGGCATCAATCACGGCTTTTCGTACTGTTTCTGGATGAACTTCTTTTCGATTGGGTTGAAGGAGCTCTCCACTACTTTTTGGTGCACTTATGAGCGGATCCTTGGCAATCATACGCCTGATTTGCAGCCGATCTGCATCAGTGAGAATTGCAGGGCGTCCTGATTTAGGCTTATTTTTTTACGCGGCCTTCATATTTAAAGCGCCCGATTGCAGATTGGATAGTAGAACGGCTCCGCGATAGTAGTTTGGCTATTTCCGCGTATGATTTTTGCTCTTTTACGTGTAAATTCAATATAAGTGGACGCTCTTTCAACGACAAGTATTTACCAGGCATTATTTCGATTTAAAACTGAGCAAAACCAACGAAATTTACATTTATGTTCCTTTATTTACTATAAGTACAAACCGGTTTGAGTGGGAACTAATTATGATCAATAACTGTCAGCAAAGAGATCGAAGGGCAAGCGAAAGCTTAAATGTACGAAGACATTATTGGAGGCGACTTTTCGACTTTGTTTTCTTTATAGTTAATAACTTTGCAATGAATATTTTAAATAGATTAGTTTTTGTTTCTAAATTAAATAAAACTGTTTAATGAACAAATCTGCATTAAATCTTTTTCAAATTTGTTGCAACAATTCATTGTTTTTTATCATTTGAATTCCAAATAGCTGCTGTACGAAGACATTATTGGTACACTATATATATATATATATATATATATATATATATATATATATATATATGTGTGTGTGTGTGTGTGTGTGTGTGTAAATAATATTCCACCTCCCTCATCCTTTTTGCAACCGAGCTTGCGACCGGCTTAGGGTGTATTAAGGTGCTGGTGCTGCTTGTCAAAATGTTTTTAATAATTGAGGCGTTTCTCATAATTGCAGTTATTTAGGATGAATACATCCAGTTCATAAGCGCGTTTAGTGATCATTTATGATTAAAGAAATTTTATGAATTGGACCCACTCAAATCCATCTTCTGAACCGCTACTGGGTGGCACAATGTCTAAGAGGAGCAAAATGACACTCATAAACAAAATAGTAAACATCATTTTTCTGCGGGTTTTTTCGTGAAATATATGGCATATAATTGTAACGAGTATTAAGAAGACACTTTTATTAATGTTTACTCACCGGTGAAATCATATGCCGACAGGGCATTCATACGGCCGATTTCGACAATACCTTACGATGCACTTCATTTCAGTGTTTTTCGCTCTTTTCACTAATAATCTAAACTAACAACACGTCTTTTCACTAAAAAATAGCACTATAAAAGTTTGTATTCACTTTTCAAGCTCATCACAACTGTTAATCACTATATATTCTAAATCGCGCATATTTTCACAAAAAAAGGAGAGTAAAATAGTCATCTCTCTTTTACCTTAGGTGACACAGCCTTGTCCCCGTGTAGTGTAATACAAACCACAATAAACAAAACAATATTCATACATTGCCATCTGATAACCCGGCACAAGTCAAAGCATTGTGAGTCAGGTTTTGTGGGTATATCCCAAGTCCAATTATAAACAATGAAATTAGAGCGACTCAGCAAAACAATTGAAGACCAACAATATGCACTGGGAACGAGTTCAGCATGGCATAACAATGAAAACAAATCCGAGGTTATTGGCATTTTATTGCTTACATCTGCAGTAAGGTTCTTGAAGCCAATAAACTACACTTTATTGCTTGCACTTGCATTTTTTGACCATGGGAAAATATTGGAAATAGTCAGTAAGTCAGTAACATGTAAATAATATTTGATTAGTTAGTAAGTTGTACGTAAGGAATATTTTAGTATCAAAGAAATCAGAATTAAGGAATAAATTCACATTCATACGAGTGAATTTGGACTGCCTGCATCGGCACCCTTTTCGTATTGACTGTTCATTGCGGCGCTTGCGCTGTGTTAGGAATATAGGCAGCTCACGCATGCCAACATCTTTGGCGCTAGACGCCGATATTTAGGTGAGTCCCTCCTTCCTCTAATTAAAAATCACAATGGCCCTAACAAAGCGTATTTCATGGCGATCCTGCCAACCCTTTTCATGGCGACTTATTTCAACCGTTTCTATTAGTTCCCTGTTAAATGGATTTTTCCAAGGCGTTTATCCCTGTGACCGTTTACTTCGAAGAATAAAAAAACCCGCATGTGTCATCGCCAACATGGACAAAAGTGGCACACATTGGGTGGCATTTTTCTGCCCTTAAAAGGGGCCCGTCGAGTATTTCGATCCATTCGGAAAATATCCAGATAACAACTACTTTAAAAATTTCCTTCGTATCAATGGAAAAGTTTTTGTGAATAATAAGCAGCGGTTACAAGGTGGCTTCTCAATAACATGTGGACAATATTGTTGTGTCTTCCTTTACTATCGCTCTAGTGAGAAGAGCTTTAAAAACTTTCTGAAACGGTTCTCCCCTTCAAACTATGATACCAATGATGACAAAGTACTTCATTTATAACCGTTGATAAGATGTCTTGCAATAAGAGAACTCAAACCTGTAATACGATTGACTAAAAGCTGCAAAAGAAGAAAAAGTTGCCTGATTTACCGGAAATTGATAGTTATTGATTGATGACACCATGACGAGTTTCAAAGAGTCAAAATGAGATTGAAAGCAGTATCCAAATCTCAAGTTGCATGTGAAAATGTCCTACTGAATCACACGTATTATCTGGATGTGTGTCATTTTCGAAAAATTACGCTTGCATTTGATTCGACCACATTCCAGGCAAAAATAATCTTCCACAATCATGGATGATTCCCGCAACCTGTAAACTTCAACCAATGGATATTACTCGACAAGAACCTCAATGAGTTGCAGAAAACAGTAGGTGACAAGTATCCTGAAAACCAGCTTGAACTGCAAAAACACTATCAGATACCTGTTGGTAATGGGACCATAACCCTAAAGCATCCTGAACTATTCAAATTATTCAAGATGATGGATTTTTTCAACATTCCTGTGTATCACAACAATTTTAGCTCGGAAGATGTGAAGGAATATTACGACAGTATTGTGCCAGATGCAGGGGGAAAATCTACTGAAGTTGAATAACGAAGACTTTTTCATACCATCCCGGGTATTATCTTTTATTTTATCTCGGTGAAACATACTATTCATTAGGTAATATATGTAAAGGTTCATGCAATTGTGGGCTGCACATCATTTTGGTGATGCTAATGCATCTTGAACTTTTTAGATGGTTTTAAAATTTTTCAGATCCTTCAACTTCGGTGGTTCCAGCTGTGCTTTATTAACGTCTGGTAGATATCTTCTTAGTAAGTCTTCTTTGATACCACATTTTACGTATATGGTGGATCCGTTGAATTCTTCCAGAATTGCAGGAAGTTGATTATAATTAACATCACCATCACACCACCGCATCCGTTGATATTTTTCATTTCAAATTCGTTTTGTTTGCGGGGTTTCAAACATAGATCCTGATACGGGTGGGGTGAAGCAAGGTGATAAATCACTGGTACGGTTGAATCGAAAGGTAATATTGGGAGCTCTTTTACAAAATATTGACCATTGTTTCCAGAGAAACACTGAATGTCAAACATGAACTCGGGCATGTTTTCCATGCAGAAAGACACAATAAAAAAAAGGTTTTTGGAAATCAATAATGTTTATATACTCTCCAATTCAATTATTTTCTATAGATTTATCATCAATCCTCCCAGCACCAGAAGGTATATTTACAATTTCAGCGTTTAATTGCATGATCTCATCTGAAAGAAAAGCTGTGTTCGATTGGTTTACATTTGAAATCAGACCAAGTATGTACTTTCCATTTACCTCGCGGATAGATCTTAAGCTGGACCAGATTGATTTTATGTTGAGCAATCCCGGGAGAGATATGGTAAAACTGATTTTACCTCCCCTCTCTGAATTTGGCATCACATTATAAATTTTTTTCTAAAACTAAGAGAGGATCCACATTTTCCGTATCAAGGCCGTTTATGCGAAATATTATTTTTTCTCTTCTAAGTTGAATTTTTTATAAAAACTTTGTATGGCTAGATAACTTCATAACCTTTACTCAAACTACTACCACACTGAATTGATACGGAATTGAGAAAAGTTTGACATGTTATACTATCAATTTAATCTACCTCAAAACTCTCTCCACCATTCAAAATATTTCTTTCATCCCCTTGGCATAAATTATCATCTCTTTCGGTATTATTAAAAACAATTTCTCTGCATGGAATACCTTGTAAAACTTTGCATAAGAAAATTTTTCTCCTCACAAGTAAAGGTTGATTTTCTTTCCCTCACAATTCTAACTAAATTACTAAATGTAGAGGAAATCAAGGAATATTCTATACTTAATGCACTATCTAGTGCTAAAATAATTTTGGTTACATCCATTTGTATGTTCTTCTCTTCACCTTACTGCCCTCTTTCCCGCGTCCTTTTTTTGCGTAACTGGCGCTCTCGAGTAGGAGCTTTGCAGCATCGAAATGGGACCCCACTTGAATTAGAAAAGATAATAAATATAATACTATTAAGAATTTATACTCACTCATTACTTTTTCTACATACCTTCTACCGAGAATCTAAAGTTTATGTCTGAATTGAACTGAAACGGCTACCCCCTTTTATATCACTCTGAATCTTATTTTTTCTCTACTTTGTTCATAAAGGATGTAAATTCACGATCACGATATCTTAACCATCCTGGTTAAATGCTCCTACATCAACATTCGATTATCAAGAATACCAACTGTATCAAACTAACAACTTGTAATTTTGCTTGAATGAGTAGAGTGAAATCTGTAAGTATGTGACTACCTGACACTTATCTTAAATTCAAGATCTAGATGAAATATTACCAGTAATTGATGCAATAAAGTAGCAGCAATGTGTTGCAAATTAACTAGACTAGGCTCTCAATGCATAGAATTTACCAATGAAAATTGTATACAAAGAGAAGACTGCCCTGATTTGATTCAGAAAACTACAAGTATTTTCAGTAAAGAAGCGAGCTGTAATAAAATATGATAAGTGCCAATACAAATTGAAACAGTGTGTAGACTTTAAAATTATTTTTAATTAGAATGCAGAATTAAATAAATCGTGACTGCCAATAACGTAGTACTCAATTAAAGTTTTCAAGCACATGAAAACTAAATATGGAACTCGCCTTGCAGTTTTCCTGGAGGACGGACGATTCTGCTTCCCCCCTTCAAGATTTTCGAAGCGATTTAGAACACAGAGACAACTGGAGGTATTAAACCAGGTGTAAAACCACTTCCTGATATTCAACGGAATAGATCACTTTTGGGGTGGATTCTTTAAAATAAAATTAATTGAAAAATAAAATGTAAATGTGAAAATAGTGTATCATAGCCGCTCTCCCCAACGTTTCACTTAAAATACAAAATAAATAAATTTGTTACGTTCGCCACGCAACGTAGTCGTAATCAGCAACAGCTAAATGCACCACCTTCAACGACACAGACCCTGCGGATAAGTTGCCAGCAATGACGGCAACAAACACGATCACCCAACCGCGCAGTGGATCCAAGTCCAGCCCCCGCCCGGTCTACGATGCGCCCCAATGGAGTGCCCTATGCGCCAGTGATACCCACAACCATTGGCACTGGCAATTCACCATGGTTAACGACCGCCATGAGTATTTCACCGCGCTTCAATCGCATCCCACAGCTTTCACAGCTTTGCCCCGCGTCGAAACACAACCTCTGACGAAACCAGTTCCCCAAGCTTTTCAAAGCTGCGATGGGGTCAACTGCCCAGCTGAGTGGTCATCGACCTACGACACGGAAAACGGGACTGGGCTTTGACTTAAATAGCATTGCGGGAGCAGCTGACGGGGCTTTTGAACGTCGACCGCTGGTGTAGAAGCTGCGTGATTCTTTGAATTTTTTTTCGTTTGGACGTCGGGCTTGGGCGGAGGTGTGGAAGCTGCGTGGTCTTTGTTCGGAGGTCTTGGCTTTTGTCGTGGTGAAGCTCGGAAGACGTTTTGGCGGTCGAGGCGGGGGTTTTTCCTTTTGGGTTTTGTGACGAAGTGGTGGACGGTGCGAAGCGGAAAGCCGAGTGCGCGTGAGTAGCGGAAGTTAAGGAGAAGACGAGGACGACTAGCGACGAGCGAGCGAGAAGCGAGAAGCAGCCGAGCAACATAGGATTAAGGAAACAAAAAAATTGTAAGTAGATTTAAGTGTAGCTAGTTAGAAGTTAGGGTTTAGTTAGGTTTTTTTTGTCAAATAAATCGTGCCTTGAATTAAATTATAAATTGTATTCTTGTGTGAAGTGGCGACGCGGAATCGCGTTTCCGGCGTTAGTGTTCCTTTTGTTTCAGGTTTTCCTTGTTGGTGGTTTCGGGTCGTCGCGGACCCTATTCCCGTTTCAGGGTTCGTGGACAGGGCAGTTCCGGCGCAGAAACGGGTGGCGCCCTTTCTTGAAATATCTTTTCCCACACCCCTCTTCGCGGGTGAAGCCGGGTGGGATTGCCCGAACCGTGGATGGGATCGGCTACGGTGTAGAGTGGGGAACGTTGCGCGAATTATAGACGTAACAAATTATCTACCTAACATTATGTCGAAAAGTGACCAATGATCAAATATATTTATCTTTCAATTATTCTGCTTCGTCATACAGGTATGATGCAAATCAATACATTTATTCACACATTTATCTCCGGCCACTGTCTGAAAAATAATAAAAACACGGAAAATCACGTGTCTCAATCAAATACTAGCCAAACCAACAATTTCCATTAAATTACTCATTCGCTAACTACATCAAATTACTGCCAACGACATCCGGCGGCTTGATCTTGATGATCTTAACTTCAATTACCTTTTGAACCTATTCGCACGCTCGAACAAAGCTCCGTCATCTTACATGTGCACAAGCATACGGCAAGTATACGCTGTAAGCGTACATATTCATCATCATCGGATCATTTAAATATTGAATACGGATCTCTTCAAATTGATTGACTCTCCGGAGTTCAACATAATTACGAATAGTCTTTGTAGAAAAGTTGATTGAGTTGTTTGTGAGGTTAAGTTTTCGATCAATCAATGAAGGTCTTAAAATTGTCATCATTATTCATGTAGCTACCATCTCTATTAATTTCATTTTCTCCAGTATTAATTTGAACGGGAGAAGGCTGTTTTTTAATTTCATTTTTATGTCTTGATCTTGCATCAGCTCAGCGATTGGTTTAAATGTTTCCTCCAACTGAACCTCCGTTTCAGCTTTGCCAGCTTTCCGTTGTTGATATTTTTGCCTTACCGAATTGTCTGTCTTTACAATGTATCTGAGTAATTCGCTATCACACATTCACTTCATAGTGTGTGTGAGACAACAGCAGCAGTGATTGGAAAAGTAACGATAAGCTTGGTTTGCAGTATTCGTTCAATACATTCTAAGTTGATTTTGAAATGATTATTGTTGAACTTAAGCCGGTTTACGTATTTGTTGAATCGTTTATAAGTATCCTACTGTTGGTACATTCATACCGTATTGAGCTATCCAAAAGTATTGAACTGCTATTAAGATGCATCAAACTGCATTAAACTGCTATTTAAGCTTGTTAAATCGAACAGGATCAGGACTACTATAAAGCTGCTTTCAACTGTATTAGGATTGCTATTAAACAGCTTCGAACTTTGTAATTGCTAAACTGCTTCGAAGCGATTTTCAACAATTCTATTTCTAGACCACTTTCAGTTAATGCAATGTTTTTAAAGCAATATGAAAATATCAAATCCCTTTAGGTATCGACCGTTGTGTGAAGAATTATTATCTTTGTCATTCACAAGCAACCCATATTTATCATTCTAGCACTCTCCACAAACGGTTTTGAGTTGTTCGAAAATCATGTCGGTGTTGACGTTATCATTGGAGATGTGTTTCAAATTTATATCATCCTCTTTCAGCACTCAAAAGATTTGCGTTACATCGAATTTTATTTTTGAATATAGTTGTATATATAGTTTTGGTATCTGTGAATGTACTTAATCTAAATTCATCATTTTGTGCCACAGCTTACTTATCTAAATTTTTCATGAACATTTTTATTAGCACATCACGAATAATTTTTGTATTTGCATAATAAAAATAACCATAATAACAATTTTGGATTTTAGATTCTTTCCGCAATTATTAAATTTCAATGTCGTCACTATCCACAACTTTCAATGAATAGGCAATACGTTTGTAACTTACCCCCCAACTTACGCTACATTGCTAATATGTGATTTTTGAATTCTGCCACTCACTACCCAGTACGCCCAAAGCTTGCGATGAAACTTAACGGAAGCGCTCAGTTCAATTGAAAGAGGATTGTAAGTTTTCGAAAACGAAGAATGCGTTTCTGTCACAAAACAACAATAAAACAATTACAAGTTTTCGAGAAAAAACCCATTTAATGTTTCGCAGTGGATTTCTACTATGTACACGGCAACAGTGTAAGGTCTTGATATCATTGGTTTGGGTACCTGTGACGTCATTCCTTCAATCTGCGATTTTTATTCTCGTTGTAGTGTGGCGGTAGTTTCAGTTATCAAGTCTGTGATTGGGCTACAAAGTAACCTTTTCGTTTCCCGGTTTTCTATCTTATCACCACAAATGTTTTCTTTCAGTTTCGTAATTTTCGTGAGAACTGTATCGTGAATAATTAATTTTCATAAATTCCATTTTATTAAAATGAATGCGAGTGACGATTTCAACAAGAATCAAGAGGTTTTCGACAACTGCCATTACAGCGCAATGGTACCTCTTTGACAACATGCGTTTCCTTTGTACAAACCTACATAAAAGAGATATCGTTGTGCCAATGCCCAAACAGGCAAAAAAGAAAAAAGCAAAAATGTCAGCAGCCATATCCGTAGTACCGTCAAAGTGAAAGGGAAAAGGCAAAAAATTAAAAATTTGTGACTTTAATATGCGATAATTTTGTTATTCTGGAGGGAACTCATTGTGTTTGAATAATTTATTAAATTTTTTGAAATTTTGTTATTTTTATCATTTTTTGATCATTAATTTTCAGGGCTTTTACCATTCAGGAAAACTTACTCAACGTTTTTTGAAGAATACATTTCTTTTTGATACATCTTCGTTGAATTTTTTACTAAATTATAACATGCACCAGAAAAAAATTCATCCTGATTTCAAATTCAGAGAGTCTGAAGCCGCTTTTCAATTAAAACAAAAATTAAATTTAAAGTAGGTGACACTAATGAAAAAATGTTTCCTGTTGTAAATTGTAGTGTATTTTTGAAATGACTCACTATGTACCTGTTTCCAGCGAATGGTTCTGAACATACGATTACCAAATAACGATCTAAAAAAAATTTTCGCAAGTTTGACGAAATTCACGTGAAAGAGCATGCTTTTAAGTGTCCGAAACCATCGTAAAGTCAAAACTCATTTTTTGACACACTATGTACCTGTTTTCGGCGAACACCACATACATATATAGAATATAAAATGCATGCATTTTTGCCTTTTACACAGGTGTTTCAGTTAGCTCTTGATTCAAATTGGACAATTTTTGAATAGAATTGAATGGAAAATTGTATCCCGACTTACGCGAATTCTATTTACACGGGCTGACGTCGGTCCCACCAAACGCGAGACTCCAAGGTACTAGTGTTTTCATTTTGGAATCGATTTACTCATTTGATTAAGTTCTTCTATATGTATTGAATTTTATTCGCAAAATGCCTAGGATTCAGTAGTATCTTCATCTTAAACTATTTAACTTTTAGAAATTATTGTTTTGATTACGGTTGTGGTTGATACAAGTCCAACGGATCGTAAACTGCTATGAATTCACTAAGACCATAGTATCTGAGACAAACGAATCCACGCAGCAACGGGAGTAGTATGGATATGTATGTTCTAATCCGTTTTTTCCCACGATCTTCACCTTTTTCCCACGGTCCAAAGTCAAGATCGGGGTGTTCCCAAGGCCCCGGCGTGTTTTCCACGGATGACGCCACCTCTTATCGCTTCCAGTGGCGCCATTCTTATCGCTTGCGGAGGTGGGCTGCTGCATCACTGAAGTCATCGTATATTGCTGCCGGTTGCGCAACCCCTCATCGCTTTTGGTTGTGGATTCTAATCGGTTTGGGATATTTTTTACAGACATTTCAAATTAGAATTCCAAGACGAAAATATCTTAACAGTGCGACGCACATATTGAAGATCATTTGAATTGACGCATCGATGTTGCTTCTGGAAACTGGTAATAAGTAGCGCATGCCGCCCATGGTGATAGCGTTTGGGAAGCGGCAAGCGGCTTTTGATAAGGGATTGGGTGAACACTGATATTGAAATTCGTTAACAACTCAAATATAATATATATGACGTAAATTCACAAAAAAATTCATTGTTCCGAGCATAGATTCTGTGGTTTTCCATTGGTATTCAGGCTCCCTTGATCTTAGAAATGTTTGGAGTAATGCTCTAAAACCTTACACAGCACTGATAGCTTTCGGAGAAATGTATTTAATTTTACGAAGCACACATTTGATGCCTTTTTTACTAGAGGACATGAAGTTTGGCGGACTTCTGGGAAAATGAATTGTTTTTTTAAAGAAAAATTAGGGAAAATGAGTAAGACTACACACGGCAAATTTGGCTAGATTTTTTGCTCCTTATGCAAATTTTTTAATTCGATTCACCTTATCGATATGGAATTGTCTTCTAAAATATTGAATACTGGAAGTGATCTAGCTGAACAAGAGTTTCAAGATGTTCAATTGAATTGAAAATAATTTATCCATTTTGTTTGCACAACACAAGGTTACACAACGAGACTTTTACCTAGAAATAATATCCATGATAGACTAAAATTTTACTAATTTGCGAAATAATTCTTTCGTGTTTAGTCTTCATACTAATGATCATAAGGGAAACATGCGTTTGCATAAAAATAACATTTGTTTGGTTGCGGAAACTAAACCGCGGAAACTATTTCCGTTCCAGAAATTTAATTTACGTTAAAGTTTTCGTGGGGACGGAAATATTGAACCACTACTACCACTGATAATAAATTAATATAAATAGTTGAGCTTATGAAAAGATTTCGTTAAAAGTGATAATATCGTCTGCGGTGAGCTGTGGATTCATTATTTTTACTTTCGCGATATAATAAATGCAGCGATGGAGTGTTGGAAGATTTTAATGCAGGAAAGCTCAGTTTGACAGCAACAATCAAAAAGATCTACAGTTTCACCAGGTCGAAGTTGATACTTCTTTTATTTTACAAGACACATTAGAAAAGAAAAAATATTAAATAATATGCAATCAAAAATAATGAAAATATTTATTGGGGGGAAATATATATTTTCCCCATTAATAAGGAACTGTACGTTTTAATATCTAAACGAATTAATTACGAAACAATTGAGATTTTCAGACTCAGCTAGATTCATGCAGAGCAGCTTGGATGCACTAGTGAAAAATCTATCTCCAAAAGATTTGAAAACCGTCGATTCAGTATATGGAGATGGAGAAAAATTTCAACTGCTAATCAGAAAAGGTGTATTTCCATATGATTATATTATCTCATGGGACCATTTAAATGAAGTTTGTCTACCACCTCGATTGAGTTTTTTTCATCAAAATGACAAAGAGAGAATGCAATGAGATTGACTATAAACATGCGGAAAATGTTTGGAAGATTTTTAATTGTATAACGATGTGGGACTATTTGGAATTATATCTGAAGACAGATGTGTTGCTTCTGACAGACGTTTTCGAAAATTTCAGAAAAGTTTGTAAAAATATCTATGGACTTGACCCTTGCCATTATTACACAACTCCTGGGTTATCATGGGATGTCATGTTCAAAATAACATCTGTTAAACTTGAGCTTTAAACAGATAACATAAACATGCATCACTTCATACAACGAGGAATCACTGGCGGTATTACTCAATGCTCACATCGTCACTCACAAGCTAACAACAAATACTTGAAAAATTATAAAAAAGAGGATCCTTCCAAGTATCTGTTATATGTAGACGCAAACAATCTATATGGTTGGGCAATGTCACAACCACTTCCCCATGCTGAATTCCGGTGGGTTGAAAATAAACATGAGGATGAGATTCTCAATAGTGCAATGGACGCGGACATTGGATACATATTGGAAGTTGATTTGGAGTATCCGACAATAAAGCACGATGAACCGAATGATTTACCTTTCTGTGCAGAAAATAAAAAAGTTTCTGGTTCAAAAACTGCAAAGTTGATTACTGATTTAACTAGCAAACATAATTATGTAATTCACTATCGAAATCTACAACAATGCATTGACCATGGATTGATACTCACCCGAATCCATAAAATTTTACAGTTTAAACAATCGTATTGGATGGAAGAATACATAGACTTGAATACGCAGTGAAAATTTGTTTGAAAAAATCCTTCTTCAAGCTATTAAACAACGCAGTACATGCAAAACGATGGAAAATGTAGATAAAAGAAAAGACGTAGAGATCGTTACTGATTGGAAAAGTCGAGGAAGACATTCAGGCGCGCGAAATCTTATATCAAAACCCAATTTCCATAGTGCAGCTGTTTTAACCCCTAATATGGCGGCTATTCAAATGGATAGAATTTTCGCCGATTTACCTTGGATTATCCGTGCTTGATCTTTCAAAGTTGACAATGTATGACTTTCACTATCGTTTCATGGAACCCAAATATAGAGAGAAAATTATTCTTAATTACATGGATACGGATTCATTTATTTATACTAAACAAACAAATGACTTCTACAATGATATTCTACAGGATATCGATGATAACTTAGACACGTCTGAGTATGCCCACGATAACAAATATAACATACCGCTGAAAAACGAAAAACTGTCAGGAATGATGAAAGATGAAAATAATGGAAAGAGTATGAAGGAATTTATAAGATTAAGATCTAAAATGTATTCTTTAAGTGTAGAAAATGATCTAATTGTAAAAAAGTAAAAGTGTCAAGAAGGTTATAATGGATCAGTGGCTTACCCAGGGGGGGGGTGTATGGGTTCAAACCCCCCCCCCCCTTGAAGAAGAATTGAATGCTGAGTTGACTCTGTGGTACAGAAAGATAGGGTATCTTGAAATAGTAAACCGCCCAAAAACGGCCATAGATGGGTTAAGCATGTGTAATTCAAACATTATGCCGAGTATATCGAAATCGCTAGAAATATTGGCTGTTCTCCCAGTATCTACGTTTACAAACGAACGATCATTTTCAACATTACGACGACTAAAAACATACTTGCGAAATTCCACTAGCAATGAACGGCTAAATGGATTGGCACTCCTAAATATTTATAGAGATCTCACTCCATCTACAGAAGATGTGTCAAATAAGCTAATGAAAAAAATCGTCGTTTTGATATTTCACTATAATTTTATCCGGCGAAGCGTTCTGTTTTATGCTTGGACATAAAATTTAAATCCCAATTAACACTGTTTCTCACCGTTACTGTACAAGTAGATGAGTTTTGAAAACTAAGTTTGTATCATTCTCGGCATTTTAAAACTTTGATTACCTCGCGTAAATTTAAAAAATTCGAAGATTCGAATGTTATGGATTATATATCTCAAGCATATTTTTTTTTAAATGTTGGGAGGTGGAAATCTTCAAAAGATACCGATCAGCTCCTGCCTCTCGGCATGCCGGATTTCTACCGACTAAAACCACTTCCGTTTCCTTCAATCATTCTCTCCATCAAAACTTAGTAACTCTCCGTATTTAAATTTTTGGGAGATAGTACTTCCCAGACGATAAGAATCGGTATAAGGGATAGTACCAAATCTTTAAATTTTAGTGTCCTTTTATTTAGATTGATAGTTCAGACTTTATGTTTATGAATTATTTCCTGTTGATTACATGTTTGTTTTTGAGTTTAGTTGAGCGGATTGTACTTGTGACTTACTGCGAAAGTTGGTCCTGAAGGAGATAGTTTTTTAGTGTCGTTTTAAAGGAAGTTGGATTCGCTATGTTTTTAATTTTGTCCGGTAGTGTATTGTAAAAGTTGGCTGCTTTGTTGAAGGGGTCTTCTTTTAGCCGATCAGTTCTGGCAAATTTTGGAAAGGAGATGCGCATACATAATTTGGATTTTGTTTTTCTTTGGAAAGAAGTAGAAACGACGTAGAAGACCAATGAAGAAAGCCAGTTTTTTCCTTCGATCATTTATATTTTGAGTCCATAAGGCTTCATCATTGCCTGGGAAGAGGTTGGTAAAAATAATAATCGATGGCGCAACCGCCAAAATTGGGCTTTCAGGCAATATTAGAGTTATTTCATTTACTTGACCAACGGAACATTAGGATGTGAAGGAAGTGGTCAGAAACACGCTCACCCGTGATTATTACCCTCATTTGATTGAGGTTCTCATTCACAGCTGAGTGAAGTGATCGTGCGGCATCAAATCTCATCCCTGAAAACTATTTGTCGACAAGGACCCTTGAACTATCGTTAACCACTAAGTCACCCACTTTAACAATTATTCGCCGAGACACTCTGGAACGTGGGAGTTGAGTGAGATTCAGTATCTCTACGCAATTAGATCTTTGATCTATTTCACAGTGAAACCCATATGGGCCTGATTTACGGCTTATGGTGCTAAAGAGATCTGACTTAGGGGTGATACGGGCATAATTTGCACAAATTGGATCCTTGTGTGCCGTTATCTGTTACTTATTGTATGAAGCCTAGCAATTTTATATATACTATAGATAAAGAGTTGGTAGGAACATTAGAATATGGTCACCTGATTGAAAGTTTTCGAAGTAAAATTCCAGAAAAGTGTAATTTTTTTAATTCGCACCCATATCTTAGTAGCAATAGTTATATTTTTAAATGTTTCTTTCTATCTTTGATCAACACCCTCAAAAATGGATTGTTTTTATTTTATCATATGATTTGTAATCTGAGGATTAGGCCTATTGGGGACACCTCATTAAAAAAAACGCGTACAAAAAGTCTACCTCATGCGTTACGTGGAAATGACGACAAATTTGCTTGAGAGCGCAGAGTTGCTTCCCTGCATGGGCTGCAAACAAGCTTAGCCAGCCCTGATTACGATAATACTCTGTCTGTGCTTAGTGACAGTTCACTTTCTCACGGCATTTACTTCATTAGTTGCTTTCTTTTCTGGCCTGTAGGTATTGAAGGCGTTTCAATATATGTACTTGCAAACATGCATATACACTTTACGGTTCCAAGGAAGTATACAGATATAGTGTAGATTCTTTCGCACATCAAGCGCATAATTTTATAATTTGAATGAAAATATCATGAATGATTCAAGTAAATGAAACCAGCATGCAATCGGGCTAAAGTCTGCCAGAATTCTTCAAAAATATGACCCCCCCCTTATCAAAATCCTGGGTACGCTACTGGAATGGATGGTTTAAATTTAGATGATTATAGAGATTGCTTATATAGAAAAAATATATTTAGAGGTAGTATGTATATGTATTGATCTAAGCTTCATAATTTGTATACTGAATGTATAAATAAAGTTGCATTAAGCTATGTAGATGATAAAAGATTTATAAGGGAAGACCGCATTAGTACATATGCTTGGGGACAATATAACATTATAATTTATGTAGACTAGGAAAAATACATTATAATAAAGGCCTGTATAGTAACAGAAAAATGTAAATATATACATATATGTATATGTAGTAAAACAATATTTTCCACATTGCAAATGAAAATAAATTTCTTGAAATTAATAGGTATATTTCTTTCTTTAAAAAACAAGACCGAAGGAAATGGAGAACTTATGAAAAAGGTAGTTAAAAGTGTTTAAGTGTACAAGATAGTATAAATAGACTCAACAATGACATGCAGACTATCAGCGAAAACCTAGAATGACGACTTTAGCAATACTAGGGAAACCTCAATAAGCAACTCTTTACTCATTTAATTTGCGTACCATTCCCCTCACGAAAATCATTGCTTCCTATCTTCAAATCACCTAAAATTCACCACTCAAAACATATTTGCAAATTAAATACAAACATTTCGTCCAAAACACTGAAATTAGAAACCGCATATGAGGAAAATACTGCACAGCTAAATCGTTCCGAACTCCCATTAGTGCAACTTCCTCATAAGCAAATGTATTTTTTTCTCATGTTTCGCCATCAAGCACCGTTTTCATATCACACACACTCAGTTCACCCAACTTCAATGACCTTCGAATCCTCGACATTAATAATGTTAAAACTAACCATATTGCTTCACACACACAATATTATAACATCGATTACCTCTACTAATTTTCATCTTTTCCACAACTAAAATCCGAGTCCACATTTCCAGACATCACGTCACACTCGGCGTCTCCTCTTATCATTAGCCCATCCAGCAGTTTCAATGTTGTCCATGAAACACCGCTCGCAAATTCTTATCACTCTTCTACTATACTGACCATAAACAATCCAAACTAAAATGACCTTCAAATTCTCTATACAGGGTGTTTCGGATTTGATGGCATTAAATGAAACCACGGAATCCTTGAAGTCTTTTGAGCAAAAAATCGTATGGGAGGGGGGTGGTAAATCAGAAGGGGTTTCGTGATATAAGGGGGGGGAGTAACCACGCCCCTCACCCACGACCTGGCACGTGTAAACCGTCATAGCTATTTTATTTTTATGTGTTGACCTTTGAAAAAGGATGCGTTTGATAGCCTGTCAATGTATGTTTTTAGGAATGTATTAACAATTGCCCCCAATGCTGCCAGTTTTACACGAAAAAATGAGAAACTTTAAACAACCGGAAAAAAATTGCTAATTTTGACTTTCGTGACCGTGTTAAACGCTAAAGTGATGTATTAACCTATAAAAATGATTATCCTGACAGAAAGCCTTACTTTCTGCTTGAATACTTCGGAAGAAAAAGATTGCCAATTATCCTTTGTTTCCCTCGAAAAATAGAAAACTCATAATTTGTGTGATCCCTCGGAATTAACCAAACGTCATAAAATTTTATTATCTACCTGGCATAATCCTACAGGAGGAGCACATACTATCCATAGAACGCAACGAACCAGACTTATCAACTCGCAAGCTAGCTTTGCGGCTGGGCTTATCGGCGACCGCAATTTGGAGAGTTTTAAGCAAGGAAAGGATGCGCCCTTACCATTTTCAACCCGTGTAAGAGTTATTTCCCGAGGATTACGTGAAAAGTAGTGAGTTTTGTGAGTGGCTTAACGAACGGGATCGAACAGACTCCAACTTCATTAGTAACATTTTATGGACCGACGAGTCACATTTTTCAAGTGATGGTGTCAACAACTGCCACAACAGCCATCTATGGGCTATTATCAATCCCAGAGTAACCAGGGGTACCTCTACACAGCGTAAATTTAGCAGAAACATGTGGGCAGGCGTCCTGGGGCGTAGGATAGTTGGGCCATTCCGTTTGCCGGATAGGCTGAATTCTGCCGGATATCTAAATTTTTTGGATAACGAGTTGCCAGCTTTACTGGAAAATACACCAATCATCAATTTGAACAGGATGTATTACCAGCACGATGGTTCTCCAAGCCATACTGGCCAACAAATCACCCATTGGCTGGCCTCAACCTATCCAGGAAGGTGGATAGGTCGAAATGGTCCAATTAGGTGGCCACCTCGGTCTCCAGATCTAACTATCCTTGATTTTTATGTGTGGGCTGCAATGAAGCAAGAAGTGTACAAGACACCTGTGTCATCAGTTCAAGAATTAGATTTAAGAATTGAGACAGCTAGTGAAAAAGTAAGAGAGGAACTCATGCATTTCGATGTAGTCACAGAAATTAAGAAAAGAGCTCTTCTTTGCATTTCTGTGGAAGGAAGACACTTTGAACAGTTGATGTGATCAAAAGCAATACAGTAATACTGCTGTTTAATCATAAGTTCAAAATAAATTGTTACTTTAGATCTTTAGTTATTATTTTCCATAATAAAGTAAGTCAGCAAAATTTCACAAAATTTTAGTTTTCTATTTTTCGAAGGAAACAAAGGATAATTGGCAACCTTTTTCTTCGGAAGTATTCAAGTAGAAAGTAATGTTTCCTGTCAGGATAATCATTTATATAGGTTAATACATCACTTTAGCGTTTAACACGGTCGCGAAAGTCAAAATTAGCAATTTTTTCCGGTTGTTTTAAGTTTCTCATTTTTTCGTGTAAAACTGGCAGCATTGGGG
>OZ012661.1:48815733-49144609 GCA_963942545.1 Oxycera nigricornis | reverse complement strand
GAGGAATATCAAACGAGGTATCCGACCCGACGATTACCGGATACTAGAACCTTCATGAGACTGCATAGAAACTTACGAGAGTTTGGAAGTTTCCAACTGCAGCGTTTGGACAACCGACCAGGAACTTTCAGGGACGCCGACCAGGAGGAGCACATACTATCCATAGAACGCAACGAACCAGACTTATCAACTCGCAAGCTAGCTTTGCGGCTGGGCTTATCGGCGACCGCAATTTGGAGAGTTTTAAGCAAGGAAAGGATGCGCCCTTACCATTTTCAACCCGTGTAAGAGTTATTTCCCGAGGATTACGTGAAAAGTAGTGAGTTTTGTGAGTGGCTTAACGAACGGGATCGAACAGACTCCAACTTCATTAGTAACATTTTATGGACCGACGAGTCACATTTTTCAAGTGATGGTGTCAACAACTGCCACAACAGCCATCTATGGGCTATTATCAATCCCAGAGTAACCAGGGGTACCTCTACACAGCGTAAATTTAGCAGAAACATGTGGGCAGGCGTCCTGGGGCGTAGGATAGTTGGGCCATTCCGTTTGCCGGATAGGCTGAATTCTGCCGGATATCTAAATTTTTTGGATAACGAGTTGCCAGCTTTACTGGAAAATACACCAATCATCAATTTGAACAGGATGTATTACCAGCACGATGGTTCTCCAAGCCATACTGGCCAACAAATCACCCATTGGCTGGCCTCAACCTATCCAGGAAGGTGGATAGGTCGAAATGGTCCAATTAGGTGGCCACCTCGGTCTCCAGATCTAACTATCCTTGATTTTTATGTGTGGGCTGCAATGAAGCAAGAAGTGTACAAGACACCTGTGTCATCAGTTCAAGAATTAGATTTAAGAATTGAGACAGCTAGTGAAAAAGTAAGAGAGGAACTCATGCATTTCGATGTAGTCACAGAAATTAAGAAAAGAGCTCTTCTTTGCATTTCTGTGGAAGGAAGACACTTTGAACAGTTGATGTGATCAAAAGCAATACATTAATACTGCTGTTTAATCATAAGTTCAAAATAAATTGTTACTTTAGATCTTTAGTTATTATTTTCCATAATAAAGTAAGTCAGCAAAATTTCACAAAATTTTAGTTTTCTATTTTTCGAAGGAAACAAAGGATAATTGGCAACCTTTTTCTTCGGAAGTATTCAAGTAGAAAGTAATGTTTTCTGTCAGGATAATCATTTATATAGGTTAATACATCACTTTAGCGTTTAACACGGTCGCGAAAGTCAAAATTAGCAATTTTTTCCGGTTGTTTTAAGTTTCTCATTTTTTCGTGTAAAACTGGCAGCATTGGGGGCAATTGTTAATACATTCCTAAAAACATACATTGACAGGCTATCAAACGCATCCTTTTTCAAAGGTCAACACATAAAAATAAAATAGCTATGACGGTTTACACGTGCCAGGTCGTGGGTGAGGGGCGTGGTTACTCCCCCCCTTATATCACGAAACCCCTTCTGATTTACCACCCCCCTCCCATACGATTTTTTGCTCAAAAGACTTCAAGGATTCCGTGGTTTCATTTAATGCCATCAAATCCGAAACACCCTGTATAGAGAATTTGAAGGTCATTTTAGTTTGGATTGTTTATGGTCAGTATAGTAGAAGAGTGATAAGAATTTGCGAGCGGTGTTTCATGGACAACATTGAAACTGCTGGATGGGCTAATGATAAGAGGAGACTCCGAGTGTGACGTGATGTCTGGAAATGTGGAATCGGATTTTAGTTGTGGAAAAGATGAAAATTAGTAGAGGTAATCGATGTTATAATATTGTGTGTGTGAAGCAATATGGTTAGTTTTAACATTATTAATGTGAGGATTCGAAGGTCATTGAAGTTGGGTGAAACTGAGTGTGTGATATGAAAAAACGGTGCTTGATGGCGAAACATGAGAAAAAATACATTTGCTTATGAGGAAGTTGCACTATTGGGAGTTGGGAACGATTTAGCTGTGCAGTATTTTCCTCATATGCGGTTTCTAATTTCAGTGTTTTGGACGAAATGTTTGTATTTAATTTGCAAATATGTTTTGAGTGGTGAATTTTAGGTGATTTTAAGATAGGAAGCAATGATTTTCGTGAGGGGCATGGTACGCAAATTAAATGAGTAAAGAGTTGCTTATTGAGGTTTCCCTAGTATTGCTTAAAGTCGTCATTCTAGGTTTTCGCTGATAGTCTGCATGTCATGTTGAGTCTATTTATACTATCTTGTACACTTAAACACTTTTACTACCTTTTTCATAAGTTCTCCATTTCCTTCGGTCTTGTTTTTTAAAGAAAGAAATATACCTATTAATTTCAAGAAATTTATTTTCATTGCAATGTGGAAATATTGTTTTTCTACATATACATATATGTATATATTTACATTTTTCTGTTACTATACAGGCTTTATTATAATGTTTTTTTCCTAGTCTACATAAATTATAATGTTATATTGTCCCCAAGCATATGTACTAATGCGGTCTTCCCTTATAAATCTTTTATCATCTACATAGCTTAATGCAACTTTATTTATACATTCAGTATACAAATTATGAAGCTTAGATCAATACATATACATACTACCTCTAAATATATTTTTTCTATATAAGCAATCTCTATAATCATCTAAATTTAAACCATCCATTCCAGTAGCGTACCCAGGATTTTGATAAGGGGGGGGGGTCATATTTTTGAAGAATTCTGGCAGACTTTAGCCCGATTGCATGCTGGTTTCATTTACTTGAATCATTCATGATATTTTCATTCAAATTATAAAATTATGCGCTTGATGTGCGAAAGAATCTACACTGTATCTGTATACTTCCTTGGAACCGTAAAGTGTATATGCATGTTTGCAAGTACATATATTGAAACGCCTTCAATACCTACAGGCCAGAAAAGAAAGCAACTAATGAAGTAAATGCCGTGAGAAAGTGAACTGTCACTAAGCACAGACAGAGTATTATCGTAATCAGGGCTGGCTAAGCTTGTTTGCAGCCCATGCAGGGAAGCAACTCTGCGCTCTCAAGCAAATTTGTCGTCATTTCCACGTAACGCATGAGGTAGACTTTTTGTACGCGTTTTTTTTAATGAGGTGTCCCCAATAGGCCTAATCCTCAGATTACAAATCATATGATAAAATAAAAACAATCCATTTTTGAGGGTGTTGATCAAAGATAGAAAGAAACATTTAAAAATATAACTATTGCTACTAAGATATGGGTGCGAATTAAAAAAATTACACTTTTCTGGAATTTTACTTCGAAAACTTTCAATCAGGTGACCATTTTCTAATGTTCCTACCAACTCTTTATCTATAGTATATATAAAATTGCTAGGCTTCATACAATAAGTAACAGATAACGGCACACAAGGATCCAATTTGTGCAAATTATGCCCGTATCACCCCTAAGTCAGATCTCTTAAGCACCATAAGCCGTAAATCAGGCCCATATGGGTTTCACTGTGAAATAGATCAAAAATCTAATTGCGTAGAGATACTGAATCTCACTCAACTCTCACGTTCCAGAGTGTCTCGGCGAATAATTGTTAAAGTGGGTGACTTAGTGGTTAACGATAGTTCAAGGGTCCTTGTCGACAAATAGTTTTCAGGGATGAGATTTGATGCCGCACGATCACTTCACTCAGCTGTGAATGAGAACCTCAATCAAATGAGGGTAATAATCACGGGTGAGCGTGTTTCTGACCACTTCACATCCTAATGTTCAAGTCAAGTCAATGAAATAACTCTAATATTGTCTGAAAGCCCAATTTTGGCGGTTGCGCCATCGATTATTATTTTTACCAACCTCTTCCCAGGCAATGACGAAGCCTTATGGACTCAAAATATAAATGATCGAAGGAAAAAACTGGCTGTCTTCATTGGTCTTCTACGTCGCTTCTACTTCTTTCCAAGGAAAAACAAAATCCAAATTATGTATGCGCATCTCCTTTCAAAAATTTCCTACGGCATCTTGAATTGGAGCCAAATTTCTAAAGGTAACCTCATGATCATCTCCAGACTAGTAACGAAGGCGTATAAAACCATTTACAATCTCCCTATGCTAACTCCAACGAGCGAAGTTTTCAAAACAGCCCAAGAATTGAATTTGCAAGGCATGATTTTCATGGAAAGAGCTAAATTCATACATAAGAATTTACACCGTAATGAGTATACCGCTGTGAAATTAGATAGAATTGAGGGAAAAAACACTTACAGAATGAGAAGCATGAATAATATAGCTATAGCATTTGCCAGAACTGATCGGCTAAAAGAAGACCCCTTCAACAAAGCAGCCAACTTTTACAATACACTACCGGACAAAATTAAAAACATAGCGAATCCAACTTCCTTTAAAACGACACTAAAAAATATATCTCCTTCAGGACCAACTTTCGCAGTAAGTCACAAGTACAATCCGCTCAACTAAACTCAAAAACAAACATGTAATCAACAGGAAACAATTCATAAACATAAAGTCTGAACTATCAATCTAAATAAAAGGACACTAAAATTTAAAGATTTGGTACTATCCCTTATACCGATTCTTATCGTCTGGGAAGTACTATCTCCCAAAAATTTAAATACGGAGAGTTACTAAATTTTGATGGAGAGAATGATTGAAGGAAACGGAAGTGGTTTTAGTCGGTAGAAATCCGGCATGCCGAGAGGCAGGAGCTGATCGGTGTCTTTTGAAGATTTCCACCTCCCAACATTGAAAAAAAATATGCTTGAGATATATAATCCATAACATTCGAATCTTCGAATTTTTTAAATTTACGCGAGGTAATCAAAATTTTAAAATGCCGAGAATGATACAAACTTAGTTTTCAAAACTCATCTACTTGTACAGTAACGGTGAGAAACAGTGTAAAATGGGATTTAAATTTTATGTCCAAGCATAAAACAGAACGCTTCGCCGGATAAAATTATAGTGAAATATCTAAACGACGATTTTTTTCATTAGCTTATTTGACACATCTTCTGTAGATGGAGTGAGATCTCTATAAATATTTAGGAGTGCCAATCCATTTAGCCGTTCATTGCTAGTGGAATTTCGCAAGTATGTTTTTAGTCGTCGTAATGTTGAAAATGATCGTTCGTTTGTAAACGTAGATACTGGGAGAACAGCCAATATTTCTAGCGATTTCGATATACTCGGCATAATGTTTGAATTACACATGCTTAACCCATCTATGGCCGTTTTTGGGCGGTTTACTATTTCAAGATACCCTATCTTTCTGTACCACAGAGTCAACTCAGCATTCAATTCTTCTTCAAGGGGGGGGGGGGTTTGAACCCGTAAACCCCTCCCCCCCTTGGGTAAGCCACTGATCCATTATAACCTTCTTGACACCTTTTACTTTTTTACAATTAGATCATTTTCTACACTTAAAGAATACATTTTAGATCTTAATCTTATAAATTCTTTCATACTCTTTCCATTATTTTCATCTTTCATCATTCCTAACAGTTTTCCGTTTTTCAGCGGTATGTTATATTTGTTATCGTCGGCGTACTCAGACGTGTCTAAGTTATCATCGATATCCTGTAGAATATCATTGTAGAAGTCATTTGTTTGTTTAGTATAAATAAATGAATCCGTATCCATGTAATTAAGAATAATTTTCTCTCTATATTTGGGTTTCATGAAACGATAGTGAAAGACATACATTGTCAACTTTGAAAGATCAAGCACGGATAATCCAAGGTAAATCGGCGAAAATTCTATCCATTTGAATAGCCGCCATATTAGGGGTTAAAACAGCTGCACTATGGAAATTGGGTTTTGATATAAGATTTCGCGCGCCTGAATGTCTTCCTCGACTTTTCCAATCAGTAACGATCTCTACGTCTTTTCTTTTATCTACATTTTCCATCGTTTTGCATGTACTGCGTTGTTTAATAGCTTGAAGAAGGATTTTTTCAAACAAATTTTCACTGCGTATTCAAGTCTATGTATTCTTCCATCCAATACGATTGTTTAAACTGTAAAATTTTATGGATTCGGGTGAGTATCAATCCATGGTCAATGCATTGTTGTAGATTTCGATAGTGAATTACATAATTATGTTTGCTAGTTAAATCAGTAATCAACTTTGCAGTTTTTGAACCAGAAACTTTTTTATTTTCTGCACAGAAAGGTAAATCATTCGGTTCATCGTGCTTTATTGTCGGATACTCCAAATCAACTTCCAATATGTATCCAATGTCCGCGTCCATTGCACTATTGAGAATCTCATCCTCATCTTTATTTTCAACCCACCGGAATTCAGCATGGGGAAGTGGTTGTGACATTGCCCAACCATATAGATTGTTTGCGTCTACATATAACAGATACTTGGAAGGATCCTCTTTTTTATAATTTTTCAAGTATTTGTTGTTAGCTTGTGAGTGACGATGTGAGCATTGAGTAATACCGCCAGTGATTCCTCGTTGTATGAAGTGATGCATGTTTATGTTATCTGTTTAAAGCTCAAGTTTAACAGATGTTATTTTGAACATGACATCCCATGATAACCCAGGAGTTGTGTAATAATGGCAAGGATCAAGTCCATAGATATTTTTACAAACTTTTCTGAAATTTTCGAAAACGTCTGTCAGAAGCAACACATCTGTCTTCAGATATAATTCCAAATAGTCCCACATCGTTATACAATTAAAAATCTTCCAAACATTTTCCGCATGTTTATAGTCAATCTCATTGCATTCTCTCTTTGTCATTTTGATGAAAAAAACTCAATCGAGGTGGTAGACAAACTTCATTTAAATGGTCCCATGAGATAATATAATCATATGGAAATACACCTTTTCTGATTAGCAGTTGAAATTTTTCTCCATCTCCATATACTGAATCGACGGTTTTCAAATCTTTTGGAGATAGATTTTTCACAAGTGCATCCAAGCTGCTCTGCATGAATCTAGCTGAGTCTAAAAATCTCAATTGTTTCTTAATTAATTCGTTTAGATATTGAAACTTATTAATGGGGAAAATATATATTTCCCCCCAATAAATATTTTCATTATTTTTGATTGCATATTATTTAATATTTTTTCTTTTCTAATGTGTCTTGTAAAATAAAAGAAGTATCAACTTCGACCTGGTGAAACTGTAGATCTTTTTGATTGTTGCTGTCAAACTGAGCTTTTCTGCATTAAAGTCTTCTAACACTCCATCGCTGCATTTATTATATCGCGAAAGTAAAAATAATGAATCCACAGCTCACCGCAGACGATATTATCACTTTTAACGAAATCTTTTCATAAGCTCAACTATTTATATTCATTTATTGTCAGTGGTAGTAGTGGTTCAATATTTCCGTCCCCACGAAAACTTTAACGTAAATTAAATTTCTGGAACGGAAATAGTTTCCGCGGTTTAGTTTCCGCAACCAAACAAATGTTATTTTTATGCAAACACATGTTTCCCTTATGATCATTAGTATGAAGACTCAACACGAAAGAATTATTTCGCAAATTAGTAAAATTTTAGTCTATCATGGATATTATTTCTAGGTAAAAGTCTCGTTGTGTAATCTTGTGTTGTGCAAACAAAATGGATAAATTATTTTCAATTCAATTGAACATCTTGAAACTCTTGTTCAGCTAGATCACTTCCAGTATTCAATATTTTAGAAGACTGCATGGAATCATTAACTATACGAAAAAAAATTCTTCGATTTCTCATCTTTTTCCTTTTCTTCGATCATCTTATTTGATTTGATATCTTTATTTGTTTTTTTTTCGAATCAAACGTTCAACTTCTTGCTTAACTTTCCCTATATCAACATCTACATTATCATAGTCAATTTCTTTCATTCCTTCCTCCCTCTCCCACTTTTCAACGTCATTAGGTTCATGTGCTTGCCTTCGACTCAATGCATCTATATCGCCAAAAAGACAGCCCTCCGGAAATTGGTTTTGCGTTTTGTTTCTAGTGAATCCTGATAAAACTTTTCCCGCAATGGTGATTTCACCACCTAACGTAACAAAATTTCATTAGAAAAAAATGTTTTTCTTTCCTCCGTCGCCTTTCACTCACCGTTTACTTGCATCTTAACATGCTGCCAATTTTTAAAAAAAAATTCCATATCCAATTTTCGAGAACTTCCATCCTCTTCATTCCTTAATCTTAGTACAAGAGATCTTGTCCCATCTTCAGGCGTCATAAATATTTCCAAACAATCTGATTGAATTCTCATATTGATAATCCTAAAATCATACCAAATCGCCTCGCATGTGCAATATTTGCACATATTTGACAATATGTAGCTCTATCCAAAACAACGTATTCTCTAACTAAATATTACCATCCCTGGGACAGAAAAAAACTCATCATTTCCGTCATGCGCATGTCCTTTATCTATTTCGCTGATTACAGACACTCAAACAGCATTCAAATCAACTTTAATAAAAAACGGGGGTACCGCAATTACACAACATATTCAAATTCCTAACACCTAATCATTTCAAATGGCCTTCACCCATTCCCTTATCAAAAGCCGCTTGCCAAACGCTATCGCCATACTCAACATCGCAAAGCCAGTAAAAATTTATATTTAAAAAAAACTAACAAGCGTCATTCTTAGCACAGCCAATACACATCATTTCAAATGGGTTCGCATGGAGCCATTTCAAATGATCTTCACCCGATCCCTTAACAAAAGCCGCTTGCCAAACGCTATCACCTACACGCTAGCATACTAAAACTTCCCAATCAGGAAGGCTATTTTTAACAAAACTAACAAGCGTCATTCTTTAGGAAACTAGGAAACCCCCATAAACAACTTTATAATTATTTAATTTTACCCCATAACTTAAACGAAATAGCCAAAATATCATCATTCAAAACAGTACTAAGAAAACATCTACTTGAAAAGCAATACTCAGAATATTAATATTTACCAAAGCTCAAGGGCTTGGGCACCAAACCGAATGAAATCATTTGTAAAAACAGGCCGTCATACTCAAATCAATGGTATATCAAATTAGTGATAATCCAGTACTATCCCTTATATCGATATTCATCGCCTGGGAAATGCAAAGCAAATATAGAAAAAGTGAATATACGAATGATGCATGCAACGAGTGACGAAGAGAGAGGCTTGGGTGAGGTTGAGTTGGTTTTAGTCGGTGTAAGCCCGACACGGCAAAAATCAAGAACGATTCGGTATCTTATGAAGATGTCCACCTCAAAACGTTGGAAAAAGGAATGAAACAACCAACCACAACACTTGTGGCTAAGTTCCCATTTAAACATTGGTGACACTAATACAATTCCATATCGATAAGGTGAATCGAATTAAAAAATTTGCATAAGGAGCAAAGAATCTAGCTAGATTTGCCGTGTGTAGTCTTACTCATTTTCTCTAATTTTTCTTTAAAAAAACAATTCATTTTCCAAGAAGTCCGCCAAACTATTTTGACTTCATGTCCTCTAGTAAAAAAGGCATCAAATGTGTGCTTCGTAAAATTAAATACATTTCTCCGAAAGCTATCAGTGAAAAGCTGTGTAAGGTTTTAGAGCATTACTCCAAACATTTCTAAGATCAAGGGAGCCTGAATACCAATGGAAAACCACAGAATCTATGCTCGAAACAATGAATTTTTTTGTGAATTTACGTCATATATATTATATTTGAGTTGTTAACGAATTTCAATATCAGTGTTCACCCAATCCCTTATCAAAAGCCGCTTGCCGCTTCCCAAACGCTATCACCATGGGCGGCATGCGCTACTTATTACCAGTTTCCAGAAGCAACATCGATGCGTCAATTCAAATGATCTTCAATATGTGCGTCGCACTGTTAAGATATTTTCGTCTTGGAATTCTAATTTGAAATGTCTGTAAAAAATATCCCAAACCGATTAGAATCCACAACCAGAAGCAATGAGAGATTGCGCAACCGGCAGCAATATATGCAGCAGCCCACCTCTGCAAACGATAAGAATGGCGCCACTGGAAGCGATAAGAGGTGGCGTCATCCGTGGAAAACACGCCGGGGGCCGTGGGAACACCCCGACCTTCACACCTATCTTGACCTTGGACCGTGGGAAAAAGTAGATTAGAACATACATATCCATACTATTAACGGGACCCTCCGCCTGTCAAAGAAATACATATAGGGGAAGGTGGGGTAGATTCGCACATGGGGCACATTCGTACTGTGGCTGTAATAAGAAAACTATTCACATTGACATGTTCGCGCTTGCATGGAAGACTCGTGCATTTGCACACAGTTAGCTCGTGAATTGAGGCAGCAGTGCTATTGCTGACTTTGCCTGGACAAATCGTTGTGTGTTTTTTCAGTGCAGAAGTATTTTTTTCATGTGACTTCAACTTGGGTTAACGGTAGTGAGTTTTTGCTGAAATTTTATAGTAGTTCCGTTTGTTCATAAGGTGACGTGTTATTTTACTGTGGGTGTTCTAGTTATGCGATGTTATTAACAGATTTCAATAAAAATAACAAAAACCATTGTTGGTCGCTTTGGGGAACATTCGTACATACAGGTGTCGGGTACATTCGTACAGTACGAATGTGACCCAAAGCAGTCATTAAGGGTTTTTATTATTTTTATTGAAATCTCTGTAAACTCATGCATTCTAATTTTCATTTATTTTGAATAATTATATTATCCCAGAACTATGGTACGAAATTACAAGCGAAAGGGGACCAGAAGTGGAGATGTGGATGAAGAGGCAATGAAATCTGCGATACAAGAAGTTTTGGATAAAACATTATCTATTCGAAAATCTGCAGATAAATTCGGCGTCAAGCCATCAACTCTTGAAAGTCGTATTAAGAAGGTTCAAAAAAAAACATTTGGCGATAACAACATTGCCGAAAGATCTTTTGGTTCCAAGTATACTGCAAATCAAGTATTTTCTATCGCAGAAGAGATTCTTTTAAACAAATATATCACAGAATGCTCAAGAATGCACTATGGATTAACACTTGAGAATTTGAAGAGGCTTGCCTACGAATATGCACTTGCAAATAAACTTAATTTTCCACCTAGCTGGAATCGCAACAAAATAGCAGGAAAGGATTGGCTGGAGGGTTACCGTAACCGTAACCCAAATTTAAGTTTGCGAAAACCTGAGAACACTAGCGCAGCTAGATCGTATGGTTTCAATAAGGTAGCCGTAAATGATTTTTACCGAAACCTAGAAAATATCTTGGATAATTATAAATTTACTGGTGATCGGATTTTTAATTTTGATGAGTCTGGCATATCCACTGTTTTAAACACGCCCAAAGTACTTGCTGAAAAAACGCAAAAACAAATCGGCCAACTTGTTTCTGCTGAAAGAGGAGAGCTAGTTACTTTTGGAGGCATAATTTCGGCGAACGGGAACACCATCGCACCATTATTTGTATTCCCTAGAGTCCATTTCAAGGATCATTTTATGGATGGTTCTCCAGAAGGCAGCTTAGGAGTTTCTAATAGGAGCGGATGGATAAATACTAATATATTTGTTGAAGTTCTAAGGCACATCCAGAAGCATACGCTGTGCTCCAAAGCGAACCCTATTTTACTCCTAGCCGACAACCATGAAAGTCATATCTCAATAGATGCTGTAAATTATGCCCGAGAAAACGGGATAGTATACCTGTCATTCCCACCACACACAACACACCGCCTCCAACCATTGGATGTTGGCGTATTTGGGCCTTTTAAGTCAAAATTAAAGATTGGTTTTAACGATTGGCATCTAAATAATCCAGGAAAAACGATTAATATTTACAATATTCCGAAATTAGCTAAAATAGCCTATTTGCAAACTTTTACCGGTAAAAACATTACAAGTGCTTTTGAAAATACAGGAATATGGCCATTCAACAAAATTATATTCAGCGACGATGATTTTGCAGCCGTTCAGGTTTACCAGTCATGCTCCATAGCAGGTTTACAAGAGAATATTGTTCCAACCATGCCAGAAGATACTGATCCATCCATCGACACACAACCGATTTCATCGCCTCCATTGCCTAATTCTCCGCAACAGCCACTTAATTGCGATATTCATACAGCATCAACTTCCAAAGGACCGGTAACTCCCGAGATGGTTCGACCATACCCTAAAGTAAATAAAAATATGTCTACAAAATCAAAAAAAGGAAAACAACTAGGTAAATCGCGAATTTATACTAACACACCAGAAAAGAATAGACTTGAAGAAATTGAAGAAGCTAAAGAAGTTAAGAAAAGGAGCAAGAACAAAAAAGGAAGGCAAGAGAAATAAAGCGTGTCCTGAGTTTGTTATCAGAAACAAATAAGACAGCAAATCCAAAAAGAAAGAAGAAAACCATAATCGAGACTGATAGTGAGAGTGATACTGAAATAAGTATAAGAGAAAGCTCTACTTCTCCCATCGATGAGGTAGTGTTTGAAGAATCTGATATCGAAATCGAAACTCCCGTGTTAGCGGAAACTATAACAGAAGGAACCTTTTTGTTAATTAAGTTTGAAAAAAGACAGTCAGTTTTGTATTACGTCGGACAGGTGGCTACCAAATACTGCTCTATCGAATACAAGGTTTCATTTTTAAGGAAAAAGGATGGTTCTTGGAAATTTGTCTTTCCAAACATCAAAGATGAAGGAACAGTTTACTTCTCAGATGTAGTTTCAATACTACCGCAACCCATATCTGCTTCTACAGCAAGGACCAGTAGTATCTTCAGCTTTGCTAAAGACCTCTCAGCTTACAATGTGCAGTAATTTTCAAAGCTTTTTTTCAGAATGATGTTATTTTTAGTTGTTTTTTATTTTGTGTTTGTACAGCCAAGAAATGTAATTTAGTTCTCAAAAATAATAAAGCTGTGTCAATTTGATCTCTATATTTTTGCTAATAAATGATAATTGTCAGTAAATTTGTTCTTTATTTTGCTCATGAACGGAGGTTCCCCATTATGTACGCATGTGCCCCACACTATGTACGAATGTACCCTCCATAAGGGGTACATTCGTACATTTTCAGTTCCTCTACAAAATTTTTCATTACACAAATATGGTATATCGTATCAACTTTAACCTACACTATTTTAAAAGCCTAATATTGTGACTATTCAACTGCATACTAGTTTGTTTGAAAGAGCTGTTGGTTTTTTTATTTTCAGCAAAAAAGGAAAAATCGTGCGAATCTGCCGCACTTTCCCCTATCTTGATTTAGATTAACATATTCAAGAAAGGTATCATTTTTTTCTTAAAAAGCATCAGCGAACGTTTCATCTTCATGCAATATTCAGTAGAACGAAAGTTAACAAGTAAACATCAGAAGAAGACTACAAGTTGTTGCCAAAGTAAGTATCTATACTTAATACATCAAAACCACGACTTTGACGGAAAAACAAAACCTTCACCAAAAAGCCCATACCTGCAGCCCAGCACTGAACCATTTGCTGCAATAGCAATATCTCCTGACTAAAACTTTTCGCCGAATTTCTTCAATATTTGAATTTCGTCGCAATATAGAAAACTTAATATCAAGTTCGTTCTGCACAATGAAATCGAATGTTCATTATTTCAACTGCAACTGTAGGCCAAGAACACAGTTCTTCCATTAAGAATGATCTCACAAACTAATAACAATGAAGCTAAGTCAACAATATACCAAAGTGACGTGTGTGCAATAAGCTTTACAATCTGTTACATTATTTATGTAAGAAACTTTGCATTTAAATTTTTTTATTTAGAAGCAAAATAAAAACAAATATTACTTATATCAAGCGCATTCATTGTCGACATACATATAACGAAGAATTAATGCTACGATTTAAATTACAACAAACGAGTTTTCGCAACCAAATTCGAAATGGAAAATCTATATTTTAAGATTTCTTTGCTTGTATAAACAATATTGCTTGGTTCACTGCCAACATCTCATGTAATATTTGATGCTTGAGTTGAATCATCTGACAAAGCAGCTCTTTTCTGTTGTTGCATCTGAAAAGGGCGCTTTTTGATGAGGAAATACACTTGTCCTAAGTCGTATCGTAGATTAATTTTGGATAATGGACGCATTTGTGCTTTTTACAATAATTTAAGAATAACTTGTCACTTCTTTAGATTGTCTGTACTATCCACTTATTTAAAAGTAATATTTAGAGCTGAGTAAGATCTTATTAAAAGTTAACTGATTTACGAGGCAGTGGAAGGAAAAGTTTCATGAGTCGAGTTCTAATTTTTCAATTTATTGTGTATATGCAAAACGCATTCTTATAATAGGAATATGAAGTTGGTTCCAGGCAAAGACGCTGTTGTCCAAAGCTTCTATGTTATTTTCATAATTGGCAGCTTAAATTTCAAAACAAAATAATGCACAATTTTTTTTTGTTCTTGGAGTAAAACACTTTCCATCTCAAAATAAGGCTAAGTTGATTTACACCAACTGGCCTTTCATCGCCTCTTCTGTATATTCCAGATTTTCTACTTAAATTCTCAACATAACCCAACAAATAGTATGTTGAACTCCTTTTAATGTCCAACATAATCTAAAAAATACAGCGGTGAAACATAACGGAAGTGCTTAGTTTAGTTGAAAAAGGATTGTAAATTTTCTAAAACATGAATTCTACTAACGAAGAATGCGTTTATGTCACGAAACAGGAATAAAACAATTACTAGAGTGTTGTGAACATATTCTACGTGATAAGAAAAGATCATTGTGTCGTCAGAGGAGTTCGCTAGATTTCTTGAAACTTTCTACTTGGAAACAATGTGGTTCATGTAATTGACATTGTGAAATGTTACTAATTTATTACTTTTCTGTTATTCTGCATATATAGAATATAAAATGCATGCATATTTGCCTTATAGACTGGTGCTTCAGTTAGCTTTTGATTCAAATTGAACAATTTTTGTATAGAATTGAATGGAAAATTGTATCCCGACTTATGCGAATTCTATTTACACGGGTTGATGCCAATTTCAACTAACGTGAGACTTGATAAAGTTTTTCAATATGTATGAAAATTTCATTCGCACACTGTTTACGATTCAGTGCAATCTTCATTTTAAAAAATTTATTCAGTTTTCAACAATTGTTTTGATTACAGTTGTGGTTGATACAAGACAAATGCATCGTAAACTGCCATTATTCGCTAAGGCGGGCGCCACTCGTCCACCCCAATGGGCCTCTTGAGCCGTCGGACGAGAATCCGGCTCGCCGAGGTTCCCGCAACCTTCGTTTCCGGAAAGAAGAAAAAATACGAAGCAAGGAAAAAGGAAAAAAACACGTCTTACAGGTTCACTCTTACTTTTTTTTCCTTGTTTTATTGATTCAGATACACAATTCTCGCGACAATATGAAGTTTAAAAAAAACTATCCACCACTCACTCACTATTTCCCTAGCACTTAACTCAACACTACTTAACTTATGTCTACTTCCTTCCTTGCGCCGGAGGCCCCTCAGTGATGCGGCGATGCTTCCTCGGACTGGAGCTGATGATGGCGGCTCGTTGCTGACTCCCCTGTTGGCGACGACTCGCTGCTAGTCCAGACGCCCCGATCCACACGCGCTTGGTTATAACACCCTAGTCGGGACTTTGTTTGTCGATCACACTCACGCACGGTATCGGTGGGTGCCATATAAGCGAAACACAAGGTAAGTTTTCCGATACGCGCACCTCAACTTGCCCTTTTCGGCGAATCGACTTTCACTTCTTTCAATGGTTTTCTGCGGATTCTCATCCGTTGCTCCTGTACCGACCCACACGCGCTTGCTTATAACACACTAGTCGAAAGAATATTAAATCGTACAAATATTCGTTTGTCGATCACACTCACGCACGGTATCGATGGCTGCCGAATAAGCGAAACACAAAGTAAGTTTTCCGATACGCGCACATCAACTTGCCCTTTTCGGCGAATCGACTTTCACTTCTTTCAATGGTTTTCCGCGGATTCTAATCCGTTGCTCCTGTACCGACCCACACGCGCTTGCTTATAACACACTAGTCAAAAGGATATTAAATCGTACAAATATTCGTTTGTCGATCACACTCACGCACGGTATCGGTGGGTGCCGAATAAGCGAACCACAAAGTAAGTTTTCTGATACGCGCACCTCAACTTGCCATTTCCGGCGAATTGACTTTCACTTCTTCCGCGGATTCGCTTCTCGTACCGGTCAATTTCTTCGAAACCGACGCGCGGGTATCACCATCCACAAGATTCGAGAACAGAGGGCTTTCGAGGTCAGGCTTTTCGCTTTTATACCCTCGCCCGGTTTCCGCAACCAACGGCGAACCGGACTCTTTGTTCACGGTCGTTGGCCTCGGGCGAGGGTCCACGAGCTCGCGTGCTTAATTTGGGTCACCGCCTGCGAGCTTTTCGCCTCGATGAAAATGGAGCTTGCGTGGGCGGTTCGTGGTTTTGAGGCGTATCCTCCGGCGCTGACTACGACGGCTATTTCCTATTGGCTCCACGCCAACCGCCAGAGTATATAACACAAGGCGGTTGGGTCGAGCTCCTGACCAAACTATTCTAAACTAACCTAAATTAAATTTAAAAGTGGTGGCTCTTAAGTGAGTGGGTGGGTGGTGGTTGCATGAGTCGAACCGTGACAGCTCCCCCCTTGCCAGAAGAGGATTTCCTCGAAATCCGAAAAAGTTTACTTCCAAAATTCGAAAAGTATAAGAGAAAATTGTCTTCCGAGACTCGAATAGTAAAAGAAGAGACAAGAAAAGAAAAAAAGGAGAAAAAGAAAACTAAATGACTTTACTCTATCCAAGCTACATTATCAATACCCGAACTCCGATACTTTGTCTTCCGAGACTCGAATAGTAAAAGAAGAGAAAAGAAAAGAAAAAAAGAGGAGAAAAAGAGATCTAAATGACTTTACTCTACCCAAGCTACATTATCAATACCCGAACTCCGATACTTTACGTATACAAAACTGACTGAGGACCATTCCCGAGTGGTAACGTAACAGCAATGAACTAAGAGATTCTAAAACAGCATAAGACTGGCATTATTAAAAAAAGGATTACCTGAGACGATCGCGCTCAGAGCTCAGTAGCATTCGTAGAAAGGCGAAATGAATTAGTGGCAACCATATCCGCAGATTGTACTAGCATCTCTGTATGCATCCTAATTGACATATGGCTTCAGATCTTCAGCGTGCCAAACACCTGTTGCCTTCCCCTTCTCATCTTCTAGCAGATAAGTCCAGCTCGAAACAATCTTCCTTATTCGGAAAGGGCCCACGTATTCGGGTGCCAGTTTCGCGGAAAAATATTTCGCGGCATCCGAGATCGCATAATTCCTTCGCCAAACTTGCTCCCCAACGCGAAAGGAAAGATGGCGTCTCCGAAGATCATAGCGGGCTTTATTTTTCTCCGCCCTCGTGACATCCGTCGCAAAATGTCCTCTCGGATCGACGCAAGACCCTTGGCTCGGAGGTGTGGGCTTATTGGTTCGGCACCTGAGTTGGGGCGCTCGCCATTCTCGCGGAAGTTCACCATTTCTCGACCAAAATTTACAAAATATGGGGTAAGCCCAATCCCTTCTTGTTTGTAAGTGCGCAGGGCACAACTTATTTTGGCCAAGCCGCGGTCCCACTCGCGATAGTTTTCGGAGACGTAGGAGCGCAGCATCCTCTTTATGTCTTGGTTTCTTCGTTCCGCTGGGTTAGCCTGGGGATGGTAGAGTGCTGTAAACTTAATGGTCGCCCCAAACCCTTCCACGAGCTCTTGGAACTTCTTCCCTCGGAACTGGACTCCATTGTCGCACACCACCCATTCCGGCACTCCGAACAGAAGGAACACCTGTTCTTCCACTAGCCGGCAGATGGCAGCGGCGGTTGCTGACCTCAAGGGAAAAACTAAGGAGAACTTGCTGACGTAATCTACCACCGTCAAAATGTGAGTATGCCCACGGGTCGACCTTGGCAAAGGCCCAACCAAATCCACGCAGACCATTTCCCATGGCAGCTTCGCATCTCCACATCGGGTTACCATTCCACCTATCGAAGCCCTCCTCTCCACCTTAATGGTCTGACAGACTTTACATCTCCCCACATAGTGTTTGATATCGATGGCCATCTTCGGCCAGTAGTATCGCTGAGCCACCCGACCCAGCGTTTGTTTAACGCCCATATGCATCGCCCTAGGATCACCATGGCAGCGATGTAACACCTCTCCTCTCTCCCCCTTCGGAACCACCTTTTTCCAGGCTTCATCTTCCTCGAGGTCTGGATAGTTCCCTGATACGTGCTTCCACAGCATTCCGTCATGAACGCGCCAGTCTGGGTACTGGCCACTCTTGTAAGCGACTTTAACCTGCATAGCTGCCAATTCCGCGATCGAGACTGACCTTGATAAGGCATCTGGTACCAAGTGGTCTTTCCCCTTCCGGTGTATGACGTCCACATCATACTGTTGCAGGCGTACCGCCCAACGAGCCAAACGCCCTGTTGGATCCTTTAGATTGTTCAGCCAGACTAGGGAATAGTGGTCGGTGATTACCTTGAATTTGGCCCCTTCTTTGTATGGTCTGAGCTTTTCAACTGCCCAGAGCATCGCTAAACATTCCTTTTCAGTCGTCGAGTACTTCTTTTCTGCCCTGGTCAGTGCGCGGCTCAGATAGCAAATCGCTTTTTCCCCTTCTTCAAAGCACTGGCTCAAGACCGCCTCGAGTCCCACATCGGAAGCATCTGTCTAGGTCGGCAAAAATGGCATTTGTCTCGGGATAGTTTGAGACCCGCTTCCCTTAAGCGCCGAAAAACCTCCTTAAGGACCTCCAAGTGTTTTTCATATGTCTGTGTGACAATAAAGATGTCATCCAGATACGTAAAAACATAGAGTTCCAAGTGTGGTCCCAGAACCCGATCGATTAGGCGCTGCCAAGTAGCTGGAGCGTTCGACAACCCGAACGGCATTCTCCTAAATTGATATAATCCCCTACCCGGGATAGTGAACGCTGTGTATGGGCGAGATTCCGAAGCTACTGGTACTTGCCAATAGGCCGACTTAATATCTAACGTGGAAAGATACTTCGCATTTCGAAGTTTGTCCAGAGTGGCCGAAACGTATGGGAGCGGGTAAGCATCCCGAGCCGACACTCGATTGACTTTCCTGAAGTCCACGCAGAACCGGTAAGTCCCATCCTTCTTCCGGACCATCAGAATCGGCGAAGACCACGGACTGGACGAAGGCTCCACTACCCCTAACCTCAGCATTTCTTCCAGCTCGGCGTCGATATGCTTCTGGATTGCAGGAGAGACTGGGTAGTATCTCTGCTTAATAGGAACGGAATCCGTACTTATGACGTGCTCTACCAAAGACGTACAACCCAGCCCCTCTCCCATATCCCGGAAATCCCTCTCCACCAAAGTACCTAATTTTAGCTCCTCATGCTGCGTTAGAACCGATCGATCTCGTAGATGATCTGGTGTGGTAGTAGACGCTACGTGGACAAAATCCCAGCCTTCGTCCTGCAGATTTATCACCACCCCAAACTGCCGCAAAAAATCCACCCCCAGAATCAAGGTGTGCGGAAGAGACGGTACCACCAGGATCTCTACCCATTTACTTCTCCCCTGAAGTCGAAAAGGTACCCATGCCTGTCCTTCAATCTCGCACTGCTCATTATTAGCCATTCTTACCGCGCGGCGTTCCACGGGCAATAAATCCACCCCAATATCCTCCAACTGTTTCCATCCTTCCTTCCCCACTATAGTGCAGGATGCACCAGAATCCACTAGCCCTTTTACCTCTTTCCCCATAATATCCACGGTCAAATACGGACGGACATCTCCGGTACTGGGTTCGAACATGTAATCGATTCGAAGATTTGCGGCATCCGTACAATCGGAGACCCCAGTGCCCAACTCGCCGCTTAGTGAGCACCTTGTCCGTTTCCCGATGGTTTTGCGGCTCGACCGGATGCTTCTGGACCCGGCCGCGGAGACCTTCCAGGTGAGCACGTCGGGCAACGGGATCGAACCACACCTGGCTGGCCGCGTCCGAAACACCGCCTAGGTTCCCGACATTCGCGGGCGAAATGATCTGTCCCTCGACAGTTCCAGCAGGTGGTGCGACCGGTGGAATTCGGGGATGAAATTGCATTTACCGCATAGGCTTCCATATAAGCGAGGTCAGACTCTAGTAATCGGGCCGTCCTCCGGGTCGGTGGGGGCACATAAGCCTCTACAGACACCCTGGTGGCCTCCAATTTGCGACCTAGCCGTATGAGATCGGCCACGGAATCGATAGACTGCATTCCCAACTGCGTCTGATAGAAGGGAGTAATATTTCTCCTTAAAATCCCCAACTTCTCGGACTCCTGGCAAGGTTCCATGAGACGACGGAAAAGTCCGTTCATCACGGCGACGTATACTCCTATTGTTTCGTCTCTGCCCTGCGTCCGGTGCCGAATCTCCTCCCACAGTCTGAGATTGTAGTCGGGCGGTAGGAATTCTTCCCGCAACTCCCGGCAAAGTTCCTCCCAACTTCCGACGCGAATTACAATTGATGAACAAGCTCCTAAGCTTGATGACCAATCTATAAACAATGTACGTTTCTTCAAAACATCCGTTGTATCGAGTCAGAATTATTAAATTCTTTTAACATATCCAATTTCATAAACATCATGACTTCATTATGCTGATGTATGATTCATAACACTAACGTATCAATTCGTTGTTTACACAGCTGCATCATCTCCTATTTATGCTGGTGTATCTTATAATATCATATTTCATAAAATGCTGATCTTATCTTTTTATTCCCTTGATCAAAATTGCAACCTTGCAATTTTGGGTTCTTTGTTTCCCATCTGTATAAATACAAGTTGATCATCCAGATCAAAGTCAGTTATTATTCAATCGAGTTATTATTCAGATCAGTCAGTCAGAGTTAATCAGTTAAATAGTTATTATTAATTAGACAAGCCAATTGTCTTAAATAAAGTGTTTATAATAAATTAAATACAGTGTTTTATTTAAAGAACCCAGTGTGTGGTAAATATATATTTTTTGTAAACTTATATTACAAGAAACATAACTGGCGCAGTCGCTATTCTAAGTTGGGAGGAACCTCTTAGAATATAAACGAACCTTATTGAATTGGAAAACGATTCATACACCGTCGAAGAAAATTCGATGTGTTTAATAAAATGATTAGTGAAAAAATAACTAACTCTAATCATACGAAGAAAATTCGTATGATCTAAAAACAACTGGTTTAAAGTGTAAATAATTCAATTAAGTAAATTGAAGAAAATTCAATTGAAAAACTGAATTTAAAAACATCAAACCATAATAACTCAACAACAAAACAATTATAATAAATAACAAACAATATAAAAAATTATAAAAATTTGTGGTAAAATAAAATAAAAGTGTAAACTGAATCTACAATCATCAAAACGTATCCTGACAAAACATATCCTGTACACAACACAGTAAGTCACATTCAACGTATATATCTATAAAATGGCAAACGAACAAAACCAACATCCACCGAATCCTTTGGAACTGTCTTTTGAGGAGCTTATTAAGGAAGCTCGACGTCTTCCAATTTATACTGGAAATAATTGTGAATACGATCTCAACACATGGATAGAGGAAGTAGACACTCTCCTTACCTTTACTCAGGGAAAATCAACAATCCTATATATACAGACTTATTCTTCATAAACTTCAAGGTCCTGCGAGAGCTGCCGTTTAAAAACTCACCGATCCTTATTGGGCTACTGTTAAATCTCTTCTTATTTTTACTTTTGGAATAACTGATAGTTATAACAATATTGTTACTAACATACATAAAGTTAATAGTCATAATAAAAATATTGATGACATATATAATTCATTAAATAACCTTTTGAATGAATTAAATACTAAATACATTCAGGATTCTCAAACACATTTACATACTGAATTTTCCCCTATTAGAAATGAAAATCTTGTTCTTAATAAAGTTTAAATCTACATTGCCTGAATATAAGTCATATCTTTTGGAAATGAACAATTGCAACACATTAGGTGAAGCTTACAAATTATTAACAGAAATAAAACGAACATACGATGATCGAGAACATTTTACCATTAAACAAAATAACTCATCCCAACATAATAAAAATAATTATGTACCAAAAAATACTGAACATAAATTTCAAAATAAAAAATATAATAATAACCCTAATCAATATAACAATAATAACAATCGATATAACAATAATCGGTATAACAACAGTCGATACAACAATTATCCTAATAATAATTACAGTAACAAAAACTTCAGAAATTTTAACAACAACAGATTTTCAAATAATAATAATAATAATCGCTATAATCAACAATATAAAATTAACCGTCCAGAACCAATGCAAATTGAAAATTCAGATCGATTCCGACAACGATTTAATAACCAAAACCAAAAACCAGAAGCAATGGATATAAATTTTCATCAAATTGCCTCGGAAGAAGTCCTTTACCAATAGTAAATCTAACAAGCAATAATAAAACTATTCCTGCCTTAATCGACACTGGTGCATCCGTCTCCAGCATTGATAAAAACTGTTTCCCTGAAATTCCTAAAATTATATTAAATAAACCAATAACAATTGAGGGACTAGGTAGAGAATATCAAATAACTGAAAAAATAAAAACAAATATGCCTAATGAATTTGAGTTACCCGAAAATCATAAAATACTTTGGAATAATGGACTTTCAAAATAAAAATTTCAAAGCTTTAATTGGACAAAACTTGTTATATCCGCTAAATGCAAAACTTAATCTAGGTGAAGGTAGTATGGAAATAAACGGAAAACGTTTACTTTTTTCATATGCCGTTCCTGAAGAAATTAATCTTCAGTTCAAACTAGAACCATTAAGAGATGCTAAGGATAAAATCTTCAAGGGATTAAACCAAGAAGAAGTTTCCGCTTTAAGAAACATCATCAGAGAAAATTATGATTTGTTTTATAAAGAAGGAGACAACCTAACATGTACAACACAAACTAAGCACGAAATAATAACTACATCTAACAAACCATTATATTCGAAAATTTATCAATTTCCTCACATTAACGAAAACGAAGTTAATACGCAAATTAACGATATGCTGAAACAAGGCATAATTCAACTTTCAACATCCCCTTACAATGCTCCAATATGGGTTGTGCCGAAAAAAATGGACAAATCTGGTAAAACCAAATGGAGAATCGTAATCGATTATAGGAATCTCAATGAAGAAACCATTGATGATAAATTTTCTATTCCTAATATTGAAGGAATTTTCGACAAACTTGGAAAATCTCAGTATTTCACAACTTTGGATTTGGCGAAAGGCTTTCATCAAATTGAAGTCAGCGAACATGACCGAAATAAAACAGCCTTTTCAACTCCACAAGGACACTAGGAGTTCATTCGTATGCCCTTTGGATTGAAAAATGCCCCATCAACATTCCAATGAATGATGAATGAAGTACTTGTAGAACATATTAATAAAATATGTGTCGTATATCTTGACGATATACTTATTCTTGCAACTTCACTCCAAGAAATGGAGAATAATATATAAAAAATATTAAATACTTTTAGAAAATTTCAATTGAAAATACAAATTGACAAATGCAATTTCTTTTCAAAACAAACAGAATATCTTGGACATATTCTTTCAACCGAAGGTATTAAACCAAACCCAAATGAAATCGAAGTCATAAAAAATCTTAAAATACCAGACACCACAAAAAAATCATTTTTAGGTATAACCGGATCTTACAAAAAATTCATAAAAAAAACTATGCGAAAATCGCCCTTCCTGACAACTGACAACCTGAAAAAAGATAGAAAAATTAATACGGAAGATCGTAAATACAAGGCAGCTTTTGAAAAATTAAAAAACATCATAATTAATTACCCAATACTTCACTACCCTGATTTTAAACAAAAATTTGTTCTTACAACCGACGCATCTGATAAAGCCATAGGCGCAGCTTTATCCCAAAGTGGACATCCTATTTCATTTGCAAGTCGAACGCTTAATGAACATGAGCGAAATTACTCAACTATTGAAAAGGAACTTTTATCAATCGTCTGGGCAACAAAATATTTCAGACCATACTTATTCGGAGTAAAATTTTACATAAAAACAGACCATAGACCTTTAGTTTGGCTTAATAATCTAAAGGAACCTAATAGTAAACTTCAACGATGGAAGATACAACTGAATGAATACAACTTTAACATAGAATACGTTAAATCTAAAGACAATAAAGTCGCAGATTTCCTAAGTCGCATAGATGCAGACAATTATCAAATAAATGCATTAACTACAAATATGGAATATGAAAACATAAGTGAAAATGCAACAATTCATTTGTGAGAAGAAGATCAGAAAGATCTTATACCTATTAAAGAAGGTATCGTAAATATTTACAAAACTCAAATAATAATTGTCAGAAAAAAAACAAAAGAAAATTAAAATATTAAACAAAAACAAAATATACATCGACGAAACTGACTTAAATAGTGAAAACATAATCATTGACATATTAAGGAGATACATTCCAGAAAAAGGAATTGTAGGTATATTTTGTGAACTAAACGATTCTAAATGGAACAAAGTTCAATTAATAATTACCAGCTTGTACTCTGACAATAATAATTTACGTTTTATAAAATGTAGCAATCATGCTTTTGATAAATTAAGTGAAGATCAATGTTTTGAAAAAATAAAGGAAATACATACAAAAAGTAATCACCGTGGTATGCTTGAAAACTATGAAGAAATAAAAAATCTATATTATTACAATGGATTAATAAAATTAATAAATAAATTCTTAAATAACTGTGACATCTGTAACCGAGCTAAATATGATCGAAATCCTGTAAAACCTGAATTCAAACTTTCCGAAACACCAAACGATATTAATAACATCATACATATCGGTATATTCCTTATTGGCAAAAAACTATTCTTCACAGCTATCGATAAGTTTTCTAAACACCTTTACACTAAGGAAACACTAGATCGAAATGCTATTACATTCATTAGCCTTTTGAGAGAAAAAAATGCTATTCTAGGTAAACCTTACAAAATAATCGCCGACAATGAATTCAACATGATTAACGTGAAAGATTACTTGAAAAAAGAAAATATCGAACCACATTTCACCTCACCAAAAGCTCATACAGGAAATGCAGACATGAATACTTGTCAGAGATCTTTACTTGAACAAATAAGAATATTAACATTAACCGAACCAGAATTAAACATCGAAGAAAAAGTGCTTAAAGCAACCGAATATTATAATAACACAGTTCATTCTGTAACTCAATGTAAACCTTTAGAAATACAACAAGGTATTAAAAATAAATCTGACATATTTAAACATCTACATAATAAAAAACAAAAATGGATAGACTACCATAATAAAAAACGCGAACTACCACAACAAATTACTCAAAATGAAGTCTACATAAAAAATTATAAACACGAAAAACATAAGGAACAACCTAAATTCCGCAAAATTGAAATAACCAAAAATAAAAACGATATAATATTAATAAAAAATAACAAACCCAAAAATAAAATCCATCATACAAGAATAAAACGAATTTACAACACCCGAACAAATAATACCATACAATACAATTGAAGAAACAGCTAAAATTCAACAAATTCTTGAAGGACAATCAAACGAAGTCCTTATCTCAAAATTTAATTTAAATATCACACGAAGTGACATCCGTACATTAAATGGAAACTCTTGGATAAATGATCAAATAATAAACTTTTACTTAAACTTAATTTCAGAACGTAGTAAACTTCAATTGAATTCACCAAAGGTGTACTGTATGAACACTTTCTTTACACAATGTCTTGAAAAAACCGGATATAATTCAGTCAGTCGTTGGACAAGGAAAATAGACATATTTTCATTCGACTACGTACTGATACCAATACATGTAAATAAATCACAAAACAATAAAATATTACGATTCATTACACCAACCTAACAATCATATATTAAATATACTTCTTGAATATTTAAAAAAAGAATCATTGGATAAATTAAATCAACCATTAAATACCCCCTTTACTACAGAAAATATCAAAACAAATCCCCTACAAGAGAATAGTTTTGATTGCGGAATCTTTACTTGTATAACTGCTAAATATTTATCAACAAATAAAAATTTAAATTTCACACAAACCGATATTCCCAATTTTAGACAAAACATGATAATCGAAATAACTAATGGAAAACTATTGGACTAATTAACTTCATATTAAAATTACAGACAATGTCATCCATAATTCAAATACTTATACCCCTTATCCTGTTAACAACTATACAAACAACAGAATCCGAAATAGCAATAGAAAAACTTAACACTGAATCAGGAATCATTCTTATTAAAAAGGATACCATCAGATTAATTAAAAACCATCATAGAATTAAATTTATGTTTGGACTTATCAATAATGATGATTATCAAGAAATAACAGAACACATGAAAATAATTGACACTAATAACCATACAATCATAAAATCAATGAATAAACAAATACAAATCAATAATGTATTCCAAAATAACCTTAATAAAATAATACAAAACATTAATCAAACTAATAACATGTTTGCTGATAACATTAATACTACTACTAATCAAATAAATAAAATCATTGCAAAAATACAACTCAATCATAATTTAGATCTGATAAAAGATGAGTTAGAAAAAATAATCGATAATATAAATTCTGCTAAAACTGGAACAATGACGAGATCCCTTTTAACTTATGACGAAATAGATTTTTATAACTTATCCTTCGATGAACTTAGAGAAATTACAATAAATGTTCTAATAAAAAATGGAATAATTATATTTGTGATCAATACTAACCCAACCTTTATTATCACATCATGTCAGACAAATAACAAATGTAAAGTCAGAAACTTTAGATATAAAAATTAAAAATGTTGTATTATATAATGGAAACTATTATGAAACTGAAAAATATGTAAATTTACTAAAAAATCAATTTACATGTAAAACAAAAAATTGTATAATTCAAATAGAAAATAAAACCAAAACCGAAGAAATCGAAAAAGGATTAGTACTTTTAACAAATGTACAAAATAAAGTAAATCAAAATTGTGACGAAAAAACCTATAAATTAAGTGGGACATATATAATTAGATTTAGTAACTGTAAAATTGAAATTAATGAAAATTACATACTAACGAAATAAAAGAATTTCAACAAGTATCAACATTGGAACCAATTAAAAATATTTTCAATTATAATTATCAATTAAAAATAGAAAATGTTCAATTGGATAATATAAACAATTTAAAACGAATTGATGAAATAGAATTCAAACATAAACAAAATTCAATCATATCAGGTACATTCGTAATATTATTAATGTCAACAATAATTGTATTATCTTTAATATATTGTTATTCTAAATATTGTAAAAACCGAAAAATTATTCATATCAATAAACCTGATAAGATTATTGAATTACCCATAATAAAAAATTTGAGGACAACAAAGATCTTAAGGAGGGAGGAGTTACAATTGATAAACAAGCTCCTAAGCTTGATGACCAATCCATAAACAATGTACGTTTCTTCAAAACATCCGTTGTATCGAGTCAGCATTATTAAATTCTAATAACATATCCAATTTCATAAACATCATGACTTCATTATGCTGATGTATGATTCATAACACTAACGTATCAATTCATTGTTTACACAGCTGCATCATCTCCTATTTATGCTGATGTAAGTTAACAATCAATCCCATGCTAACTCGCAACCGGATGCTGAAGTTATCAAACAATTCTGCGATAGCCAGAATTCAGGTGCTGACAACGCATTTCCATCCGACGCGTGTGGTCGCTGAACGGACAATAAAATTCCGCGAACTTGGGAAATGCAACTGCAGCACAAAATTCCTTTAAATAGCCGAAACGATGTGTTACAGTTAGTTATTGTATTTTTGGTTCTGAACGCGACGGGGAACCTCTGCCCCGCGCGTATTAAATAAATATCTTTTGTTAAATTCGGATGGATATTTAACTGGCGCCCAACGTGGGGCTGCACTCGTGCGCGTGAAATAAAGTAAAATTCGATTTAATAAAGTAAAAATCGATTTATCGAATCGAACAAATCGAAAAAATCAAACAAGTGAAAGGAAAAATCCAGGGACAACACCCAGTCCCGAAGAATCACTCGCTGATCCGGATAGGCCCCCTAGTAGCCAGCAGTGGATAACCAACACCTAGCAAAAAGGAATTGCGCCCAAGGATCCAGAGCTGCAGCCTCAGGAAAAAAAGGAACCCCTTCAATAGCTGAAAAGGAGCAGCAGAATATGGTCGTAACCATTAGGCTTCTGTAAGTCAAGATAATTTAAGTAAAACAGAACACAAAAAAGATTCAATAAGAATTTAAATCTTATCAAGAAAAAAAAACGAAATAATAAAATTTTGAGTTTATATAAATTTTGCATCGAAATATTAAATATCTAATACATATATTTTTCCTTTTGGAAATTAATACTAAATTAGATCTTTACCATAATTAGAAGTAAGCGAATAAGTGAAAATTAGTGCATTGACCTGTAAAGTGAAATCGTTATTTGTGAAATTGAGCTCTTAACCCCTACTATACTATTTCGGCTCCACCTCGTATTTTGACTGTTGGTTGTTGTTGTTTGGCAAGGGATAGTTGTAATCTCGGAAGATTTATCGCGAAGATAAGAAAGTCGAGTTTTTTGTAGTTTGTTCCAAAAGAAGATTCAAAATGTCAAATCCCAGCAACATCGTTCGTCCTTCGCGTCTGTCTGCTTCTCAGGCAAATAACAATTGCGAAGACAACCATAATGCCCCAACCGCCGAAGCGGGAAATGTAGCCCTTTCTCGAAACGAATTAACTGATGTTATCAGCCAAATAGTAGCACAATCCCTTCAAGCGCAGGGGAGACAAATATTCAATAACTTAATGAATCCCGCGTCTGACATTAATAACGAAGCCGACGTAAGCATAAACGCTGGCTATGATAGGAATCTATCCGACATGGATAGAATCCCTGACGTAGTAAAAAGTCTGAGAGACTTCTCAGGCAACCCAGGCGAATTTAGCTCGTGGAAGAAGAGTGTAGAAAGGATACTCACAATCTACGAGCACCTTAAAGGGACACCTAAGTATTACGGAATTTTGTCCGTAATCAGAAACAAAGTCATCGGGCAAGCCGATGTCGCTTTGGAATCGTACAATACCCCACTCAATTGGGAAAAAATCTCAAAATGCCTCACAATGCATTATGCCGATAAAAGGGATCTGGGCACTCTTGAGTACCAGATGACGACCCTTGTTCAAGGTAATAGTAGCATACACGAGTTTTACAAAGCCGTTTACCATCACTTATCTCTTATACTCAATAAGCTTGCATCAATCGGTATGGGTCAAGAATCATTAAATAACATGACCCAATGTTATCGGGATAAGGCACTCGATACCTTTATTAGAGGGTTACCTGGAGAGCTACCAAAACTATTGAGCATACGTGAACCAGTCGACTTACCACAAGCCCTCTATTTGTGTCTCAAACTGGAAAACATGAATTATCGCGCACAACATGCCAATAATTCTCAAAATTGCGTGCGCAAAAACCATATCATGACTCAAGCACCGATTCCGCCGAGAAATAATTTTTCAAATCAAGGCCGCCTTCCTTCACATCACAACCCCAGACGTGACTTCTACCCTGAACTCGTCAATAATCCAATGCTACCACAGTATCCACGGTTTCACCAACAAAGGCTACAGCACCTATGCTCCGAAACGACATCAACCTTTTCACTAGTCATACGGGCATAAACAGCAACGTACGTACTTTACAGAAAATCATAACATACAACCGGAAGTATTAAACGAGACAATGAGCCACCTCCAATCTGAACTGGAAAGGCAAGAGCTAATCGAATTCTTGGCCGAAGAAGAAACTCAGCCATTCTCCCCAGACTTAGCGGAGAACGAAGAGGAAGCATCAGAAACTAACGAAAATCAAGACGACATTCATTTTTTAGACTAAACAGCTCTTCGCTTCCATATATTGAAAGGACTGCGAAGAGCGGTGAAGTACTTAAATTTCTAATAGACACTGGTTCCAACAAGAACTATATTCAACCTCGCTACATAAAAAATCCCATAAAGAACGAGGAACCATTTAACGTGAACTCCGTAGGCGGAGCAGTGAAAATTACCCACCATGCGTTCGTCGACCTTTTTCAACCTAATGTTGGAAAACTAAAATTGTTTCTTTTACCTAGCCTCAAAACCTTCACAGGAATAATCGGAAATGATTCCCTAAAATCTATGAATGCAATCATTCATACTAAAGGAAATTTTATGACTATCCATCCAGGCATTAAACTTCCACTAAAACAGCACAATTCGGCATCCATCAATAAATTAGACATTAATACAAATCACTTATCCACACTGCAAAGAAAAAGACTTGCATCAATTCTGGGTAAATTCCCTGATCTATTCTCCGAGCCCGACAAAAAACTCACGTACACAACGACCGTACTAGGAGAAATTCGTACAACTTCGAACAATCCCATCTACAGTAAATCCTACCCTTATCCAGTAGCTCTCAAATCCGAAGTTGAAAAGGAAGTCAAGCACCTATTAGAAAATGGTATTATAAGACCATCACGATCGCCTTACAATTCACCAGTATGGATTGTCTCCAAAAAACCAGATTCTTCAGGGAAAAACAAATTTCGAATGGTAGTTGATTATCGAAAACTGAACTCTGCTACAATCCCTGATAAATATCCAATACCAGAAATAAACGAAGTCTTGTCTAATCTTGGGAAAAATAAACTCTTTTCAATCATTGATTTAAAAAGCGGTTTTCATCAAATTCCCCTACGAGGAAAAGACGTTGAAAAAACCGCATTCTCGATTAACAACGGTAAATTTGAGTTTCTTCGACTACCATTTGGGCTCAAAAACGCACCCTCTATATTTCAACGAGCCTTAGATGACATCCTAAGGGAACACATCGGGTCACGGTGTTACGTCTACATTGATGATATTATCATCTTTGGAAAAAATGACGCAGAGCACTTCGAAAATCTGGAAAAAGTCCTTAGAACACTTGAGAGAGTGAACATGAAAGTACAACCAGATAAATGTGAATTCCTTAAAAGAGACGTCGAATTTTTGGGTTTTATCGTTAGCGCCGACGGCATAAAAACAAACCCGAAAAAAGTTGAGGCAATCGCCTCTTTCCCACCACCCAAAACCTTAAAAGACCTCCGGTCATTCCTCGGAATGTCAGGTTACTATCGTCGCTTTATTCGCGACTACGCTAGACTAGCGAAACCCCTGACATCCCTTTTAAGAGGGGAGGATGGACGAGTGTCCAAGCACGTATCAAAAAATAAACCTATTTATAAAATTAAGGAAAACCCTTATGTCCAAAGACGTAATATTATCTCATCCCAATTTCGACAAGGAATTCGAACTAACGACAGACGCTTCCAACTATGCTATCGGAGCAGTTCTCTCTCAAGAGGATAAACCAAAAAAAATTATGCGGCAAATGAAAAGGAGATGCTGGCCATTATATGGGCATCAAAAAATTTTAGAAACTACCTATACGGCTCTCGAAAAGTTAAAATTTATACGGATCACCAACCTCTTACATATGCCTTGAGTAACAAAAATACTAACAGCAAAATGAAACGCTGGAAATCAATTCTCGAAGAGTATAGCTACGAACTATTATACAAACCAGGCAAGGCAAATGTTGCTGACTCTCTTTCAAGACCATCAAACCCACTAGAGGCCAATTCATTAACGCCGACAGAACACAGCGATGAAAGTTCATCCCAGAACCTGATTCCTCTCGTCGAAACACCAATCAACGTTTTTCGCAACCAAATCGTTCTAAATGCAGGCGATGAAAGAAGCTACCAGATAGTAAATCCATTCGATAATTACACTAGGCATATTTTAATTCAGCCAGATTACACGGAAGGTGACATCACGAATATTTTTAAACGTTACTTAAATCCGAATACAGTGAATGGGCTTACGACTGATGAAAGAACGCTAGGGGTTATTCAGAATATTTATCCACAGCACTTTCGAAATTACCGAATTCGCTTCACGCGCAAAATGGTCGAAGATGTACAAAATGAGCTAGAACAAGAAGAAAGAATTTTAAATACACATAGGAGAGCCCATAGGAACGCAGAAGAGAATAGGCTCCAGATATTGGAAAACTTCTACTTCCCACAAATGTCCTCCAAAATCAAAAAGCTTGTCGCCCGCTGTATAACGTGCAAGGAAAATAAGTACGAAAGGCACCCGAATAAACCCTTCCTTAACGCTACCCCCATTCCAAACTATCCGGGACATACGGTGCACATCGATATATTTTCGACTGAAAAAAAATTAGTTCTGACCGCGATCGATAAATTTACAAAATTTCTTCTAGCGAAAATTCTACCATCAAAGTCCGCCGAGACATTCTCTTCTTCTTCTGTGTGCCTGAAAACGTCGTAGTAGACAACGATGATGGAAGATGACCTGCAAATAAAAGTCTTTTAAACACCCCCTTATAAAAGCGAGGTAAATGTCCAAATAGAACGCCCCCACTCCACTCTAATCGAGATCATGAGATGCCTGAGACGAGACGATCCTCATCGTTCTTTTGAAGAGCTACTTCAAAGGGCGGTGAATGAGTATAACTTTACCATACACTCCACTACAGGGAAGAAACCTGTAGAACTATACCTCGGCCGCTTGCCAAGAGTAAATCCCGAAGAGTTCGAACAAATCCGGCAACAGGAAATCGAAAAACTAAAATCCAAACAAAACAAAGATCTTACATACCACAACAAAACTAGGAAACCCCTTAAAAAATATAACGCTGGCGACATCATTTATGTCAAAAGAAATAAGAGATTAGGATCAAAATTAACCCCGAGGTTTAGACAAGAAACAGTTAGAGAAGACAAAAACACAACAGTTATCACCGAATCTGGAAAAACGATACATAAGAGTAATATACGCAACTAACTTCTCTTTATGGACTTGCCCGCGAGCTATCCCAAACTCAAAAGCTTTTGGAACATTTACAACTAAAAATTGCGAAAAGATCGTTAGATTTTATCGAAACCACTTGAAAGTGGGTCGCAGGGAATCGTGCTTAAAAAAACAACAACAACCAAGTAATCATAAACAAGTCATTAACAGATCGAATGAACAATCTCACAACAAATTAATCAAAGGAGCTTCACAAAAACGATTCAGCTATTAGCCTACAATATAGGCTAAGGTTAATAATATAGGATCTAATCACTGTAAACTATGCCTTAGGCTTCGCAAAAACTTATTTGCCAATTCTATGATGTTATCTAAGATAGAAATAAAAAACAAAAAACCTAAAAATATTCGAAAAAAAAATATATATCCATTTCAATCGAATCAAACCAGCAGACGCAAAACTTGTTAGTAATGAAAAATCGCTTTTCTATATTTTAAAGATTCCAATAACTAAAAAAGAAACCTTTAAAAAAACTAACCTGTAAAAAAAAGGAAGAAGAAAATAAAAAACATCGTCGAATAACATCTTCAGAAGTAATGAGGAATTGTATGTCATTCTAAATAATTGTAAGACGTACAATGATCAATTAATTTGCAAACAAACCAATTTGTTAGACATAAGTTATTCACCCTGTCTTCCTAATATACTAATAATTATTATAATCAAGAACCGATAAACCAGATAGATACAACCGCGAACCAACCAGTCTACGCCGCCTCAATTTCGACACCACTGCAGCATTACGAATCCCTTCATCAATCAATGCCAACCATATTGCTAGTCGAATGTGGACATTCGAATTTAGATAAGGAGGAGTTAACAATCAATCCCATGCTAACTCGCAACCGGATGCTGAAGTTATCAAACAATTCTGCGATAGCCAGAATTCAGGTGCTGACAACGCATTTCCATCCGACGCGTGTGGTCGCTGAACGGACAATAAAATTCCGCGAACTTGGGAAATGCAACTGCAGCACAAAATTCCTTTAAATAGCCGAAACGATGTGTTACAGTTAGTTATTGTATTTTTGGTTCTGAACGCGACGGGGAACCTCTGCCCCGCGCGTATTAAATAAATATCTTTTGTTAAATTCGGATGGATATTTAACTTGTATCTTATAATATCATATTTCATAAAATGCTGATCTTATCTTTTTATTCCCTTGATCAAAATTGCAACTTTGCAATTTTGGGTTCTTTGTTTCCCATCTGTATAAATACAAGTTGATCATCCAGATCAAAGTCAGTTATTATTCAATCGAGTTATTATTCAGATCAGTCCGTCAGAGTTAATCAGTTAAATAGTTATTATTAATTAGAAAAGCCAATTGTCTTAAATAAAGTGTTTATAATAAATTAAATACAGTGTTTTATTTAAAGAACCCAGTGTGTGGTAAATATATATTTTTTGTAAACTTATATTACAAGAAACATAACTGGCGCAGTCGCTATTCTAAGTTGGGAGGAACCTCTTAGAATATAAACGAACCTTATTGAATTGGAAAACGATTCATACACCGTCGAAGAAAATTCGATGTGTTTAATAAAATGATTAGTGAAAAAATAACTAACTCTAATCATACGAAGAAAATTTGTATGATCTAAAAACAACTGGTTTAAAGTGTAAATAATTCAATTAAGTAAATTGAAGAAAATTCAATTGAAAAACTGAATTTAAAAACACCAAACCATAATAACTCAACAACAAAACAATTATAATAAATAACAAACAATATAAAAAATTATAAAAATTTGTGGTAAAATAAAATAAAAGTGTAAACTGAATCTACAATCATCAAAACGTATCCTGACAAAACATATCCTGTACACAACACAGTAAGTCACATTCAACGTATATATCTATAAAATGGCAAACGAACAAAACCAACATCCACCGAATCCTTTGGAACTGTCTTTTGAGGAGCTTATTAAGGAAGCTCGACGTCTTCCAATTTATACTGGAAATAATTGTGAATACGATCTCAACACATGGATAGAGGAAGCAGACACTCTCCTTACCTTTACTCAGGGAAATCAACAATCCTATATATACAGACTTATTCTTCATAAACTTCAAGGTCCTGCGAGAGCTGCCGTTTAAAAACTCACCGATCCTTATTGGGCTACTGTTAAATCTCTTCTTATTTTTACTTTTGGAATAACTGATAGTTATAACAATATTGTTACTAACATACATAAAGTTAATAGTCATAATAAAAATATTGATGACATATATAATTCATTAAATAACCGTTTGAATGAATTAAATACTAAATACATTCAGGATTCTCAAACACATTTACATACTGAATTTTCCCCTATTAGAAATGAAAATCTTGTTCTTAATAAAGTTTAAATCTACATTGCCTGAATATAAGTCATATCTTTTGGAAATGAACAATTGCAACACATTAGGTGAAGCTTACAAATTATTAACAGAAATAAAACAAACATACGATGATCGAGAACATTTTACCATTAAACAAAATAACTCATCCCAACATAATAAAAATAATTATGTACCAAAAAATACTGAACATAAATTTCAAAATAAAAAATATAATAATAACCCTAATCAATATAACAATAATAACAATCGATATAACAATAATCGGTATAACAACAGTCGATACAACAATTATCCTAATAATAATTACAGTAACAAAAACTTCAGAAATTTTAACAACAACAGATTTTCAAATAATAATAATAATAATCGCTATAATCAACAATATAAAATTAACCGTCCAGAACCAATGCAAATTGAAAATTCAGATCGATTCCGACAACGATTTAATAACCAAAACCAAAAACCAGAAGCAATGGATATAAATTTTCATCAAATTGCCTCGGAAGAAGTCCTTTACCAATAGTAAATCTAACAAGCAATAATAAAACTATTCCTGCCTTAATCGACACTGGTGCATCCGTCTCCAGCATTGATAAAAACTGTTTCCCTGAAATTCCTAAAATTATATTAAATAAACCAATAACAATTGAGGGACTAGGTAGAGAATATCAAATAACTGAAAAAATAAAAACAAATATGCCTAATGAATTTGAGTTACCCGAAAATCATAAAATACTTTGGAATAATGGACTTTCAAAATAAAAATTTCAAAGCTTTAATTGGACAAAACTTGTTACATCCGCTAAATGCAAAACTTAATCTAGGTGAAGGTAGTATGGAAATAAACGGAAAACGTTTACTTTTTTCATATGCCGTTCCTGAAGAAATTAATCTACAGTTCAAACTAGAACCATTAAGAGATGCTAAGGATAAAATCTTCAAGGGATTAAACCAAGAAGAAGTTTCCGCTTTAAGAAACATCATCAGAGAAAATTATGATTTGTTTTATAAAGAAGGAGACAACCTAACATGTACAACACAAACTAAGCACGAAATAATAACTACATCTAACAAACCATTATATTCGAAAATTTATCAATTTCCTCACATTAACGAAAACGAAGTTAATACGCAAATTAACGATATGCTGAAACAAGGCATAATTCAACTTTCAACATCCCCTTACAATGCTCCAATATGGGTTGTGCCGAAAAAAATGGACAAATCTGGTAAAACCAAATGGAGAATCGTAATCGATTATAGGAATCTCAATGAAGAAACCATTGATGATAAATTTTCTATTCCTAATATTGAAGGAATTTTCGACAAACTTGGAAAATCTCAGTATTTCACAACTTTGGATTTGGCGAAAGGCTTTCATCAAATTGAAGTCAGCGAACATGACCGAAATAAAACAGCCTTTTCAACTCCACAAGGACACTAGGAGTTCATTCGTATGCCCTTTGGATTGAAAAATGCCCCATCAACATTCCAATGAATGATGAATGAAGTACTTGTAGAACATATTAATAAAATATGTGTCGTATATCTTGACGATATACTAATTCTTGCAACTTCACTCCAAGAAATGGAGAATAATATATAAAAAATATTAAATACTTTTAGAAAATTTCAATTGAAAATACAAAGTGACAAATGCAATTTCTTTTCAAAACAAACAGAATATCTTGGACATATTCTTTCAACCGAAGGTATTAAACCAAACCCAAATGAAATCGAAGTCATAAAAAATCTTAAAATACCAGACACCACAAAACAATCATTTTTAGGTATAACCGGATCTTACAAAAAATTCATAAAAAAACTATGCGAAAATCGCCCTTCCTGACAACTGACAACCTGAAAAAAGATAGAAAAATTAATACGAAAGATCGTAAATACAAGGCAGCTTTTGAAAAATTAAAAAACATCATAATTAATTACCCAATACTTCACTACCCTGATTTTAAACAAAAATTTGTTCTTACAACCGACGCATCTGATAAAGCCATAGGCGCAGTTTTATCCCAAAGTGGACATCCTATTTCATTTGCAACTCGAACGCTTAATGAACATGAGCGAAATTACTCAACTATTGAAAAGGAACTTTTATCAATCGTCTGGGCAACAAAATATTTCAGACCATACTTATTCGGAGTAAAATTTTATATAAAAACAGACCATAGCCTTTAGTTTGGCTTAATAATCTAAAGGAACCTAATAGTAAACTTCAACGATGGAAGATACAACTGAATGAATGCAACTTTAACATAGAATACGTTAAATCTAAAGACAATAAAGTCGCAGATTTCCTAAGTCGCATAGATGCAGACAATCACAAATCAAATAAATGCATTAACTACAAATATGGAATATGAAAACATAAGTGAAAATGCAAAAATTCATTTGTGAGAAGAAGATCAGAAAGATCTTATACCTATTAAAGAAGGTATCGTAAATATTTACAAAACTCAAATAATAATTGTCAGAAAAAAAAACAAAAGAAAATTAAAATATTAAACAAAAAAAAAATATACATCGACGAAACTGACTTAAATAGTGAAAACATAATCATTGACATATTAAGGAGATACATTCCAGAAAAAGGAATTGTAGGTATATTTTGTGAACTAAACGATTCTAAATGGAACAAAGTTCAATTAATAATTACCAGCTTGTACTCTGACAATAATAATTTACGTTTTATAAAATGTAGCAATCATGCTTTTGATAAATTAAGTGAAGATCAATGTTTTGAAAAAATAAAGGAAATACATACAAAAAGTAATCACCGTGGTATGCTTGAAAACTATGAAGAAATAAAAAATCTATATTATTACAATGGATTAATAAAATTAATAAATAAATTCTTAAATAACTGTGACATCTGTAACCGAGCTAAATATGATCGAAATCCTGTAAAACCTGAATTCAAACTTTCCGAAACACCAAACGATATTAATAACATCATACATATCGATATATTCCTTATTGGCAAAAAACTATTCTTCACAGCTATCGATAAGTTTTCTAAACACCTTTACACTAAGGAAACACTAGATCGAAATGCTATTACATTCATTAGCCTTTTGAGAGAAAAAATGCAATTCTAGGTAAACCTTACAAAATAATCGCCGACAATGAATTCAACATGATTAACGTGAAAGATTACTTGAAAAAAGAAAATATCGAACCACATTTCACCTCACCAAAAGCTCATACAGGAAATGCAGACATGAATACTTGTCAGAGATCTTTACTTGAACAAATAAGAATATTAACATTAACCGAACCAGAATTAAACATCGAAGAAAAAGTGCTTAAAGCAACCGAATATTATAATAACACAGTTCATTCTGTAACTCAATGTAAACCTTTAGAAATACAACAAGGTATTAAAAATAAATCTGACATATTTAAACATCTACATAATAAAAAACAAAAATGGATAGACTACCATAATAAAAAACGCGAACTACCACAACAAATTACTCAAAATGAAGTCTACATAAAAAATTATAAACACGAAAAACATAAGGAACAACCTAAATTCCGCAAAATTGAAATAACCAAAAATAAAAACGATATAATATTAATAAAAAATAACAAACCCAAAAATAAAATCCATCATACAAGAATAAAACGAATTTACAACACCCGAACAAATAATACCATACAATACAATTGAAGAAACAGCTAAAATTCAACAAATTCTTGAAGGACAATCAAACGAAGTCCTTATCTCAAAATTTAATTTAAATATCACACGAAGTGACATCCGTACATTAAATGGAAACTCTTGGATAAATGATCAAATAATAAACTTTTACTTAAATTTAATTTCAGAACGTAGTAAACTTCAATTGAATTCACCAAAGGTGTACTGTATGAACACTTTCTTTACACAATGTCTTGAAAAAACCGGATATAATTCAGTCAGTCGTTGGACAAGGAAAATAGACATATTTTCATTCGACTACGTACTGATACCAATACATGTAAATAAATCACAAAACAATAAAATATTACGATTCATTACACCAACCGAACAATCATATATTAAATATACTTCTTGAATATTTAAAAAAAGAATCATTGGATAAATTAAATCAACCATTAAATACCCCCTTTACTACAGAAAATATCAAAACAAATCCCCTACAAGAGAATAGTTTTGATTGCGGAATCTTTACTTGTATAACTGCTAAATATCTATCAACAAATAAAAATTTAAATTTCACACAAACCGATATTCCCAATTTTAGACAAAACATGATAATCGAAATAACTAATGGAAAACTATTGGACTAATTAACTTCATATTAAAATTACAGACAATGTCATCCATAATTCAAATACTTATACCCCTTATCCTGTTAACAACTATACAAACAACAGAATCCGAAATAGCAATAGAAAAACTTAACACTGAATCAGGAATCATTCTTATTAAAAAGGATACCATCAGATTAATTAAAAACCATCATAGAATTAAATTTATGTTTGGACTTATCAATAATGATGATTATCAAGAAATAACAGAACACATGAAAATAATTGACACTAATAACCATACAATCATAAAATCAATGAATAAACAAATACAAATCAATAATGTATTCCAAAATAACCTTAATAAAATAATACAAAACATTAATCAAACTAATAACATGTTTGCTGATAACATTAATACTACTACTAATCAAATAAATAAAATCATTGCAAAAATACAACTCAATCATAATTTAGATCTGATAAAAGATGAGTTAGAAAAAATAATCGATAATATAAATTCTGCTAAAACTGGAACAATGACGAGATCCCTTTTAACTTATGACGAAATAGATTTTTATAACTTATCCTTCGATGAACTTAGAGAAATTACAATAAATGTTCTAATAAAAAATGGAATAATTATATTTGTGATCAATACTAACCCAACCTTTATTATCACATCATGTCAGACAAATAACAAATGTAAAGTCAGAAACTTTAGATATAAAAATTAAAAATGTTGTATTATATAATGGAAACTATTATGAAACTGAAAAATATGTAAATTTACTAAAAAATCAATTTACATGTAAAACAAAAAATTGTATAATTCAAATAGAAAATAAAACCAAAACCGAAGAAATCGAAAAAGGATTAGTACTTTTAACAAATGTACAAAATAAAGTAAATCAAAATTGTGACGAAAAAACCTATAAATTAAGTGGGACATATATAATTAGATTTAGTAACTGTAAAATTGAAATTAATGAAAATTACATACTAACGAAATAAAAGAATTTCAACAAGTATCAACATTGGAACCAATTAAAAATATTTTCAATTATAATTATCAATTAAAAATAGAAAATGTTCAATTGGATAATATAAACAATTTAAAACGAATTGATGAAATAGAATTCAAACATAAACAAAATTCAATCATATCAGGTACATTCGTAATATTATTAATGTCAACAATAATTGTATTATCTTTAATATATTGTTATTCTAAATTTTGTAAAAACCGAAAAATTATTCATATCAATAAACCTGATAAAATTATTGAATTACCCATAATAAAAATTGTTGAGGACAACAAAGATCTTAAGGAGGGAGGAGTTACAATTGATAAACAAGCTCCTAAGCTTGATGACCAATCTATAAACAATGTACGTTTCTTCAAAACATCCGTTGTATCGAGTCAGCATTATTAAATTCTTTTAACATATCCAATTTCATAAACATCATGACTTCATTATGCTGATGTATGATTCATAACACTAACGTATCAATTCATTGTTTACACAGCTGCATCATCTCCTATTTATGCTGATGTATCTTATAATATCATATTTCATAAAATGCTGATCTTATCTTTTTATTCCCTTGATCAAAATCTTTGTTTCCCATCTGTATAAATACCACTTGATCATCCAGATCAAAGTCAGTTATTATTCAATCGAGTTATTATTCAGATCAGTCAGTCAGAGTTAATCAGTTAAATAGTTATTATTAATTAGACAAGCCAATTGTCTTAAATAAAGTGTTTATAATAAATTAAATACAGTGTTTTATTTAAAGAATCCAGTGTGTGCTAAATATATATTTTTTGTAAACTTATATTACAAGAAACATAACTCGCGTGATCTTACTGACCGATACCAAATTAAGGCTTTGCCTTCAAACAGCTCGGTAGCGAGTCGGAACAGCTGCGCCTGGGTTACCCTATTTGCCACCCGTAACTCCTCCACGCGTTCCAAGAAAGCGTTGACAGATCCAGGGGTATCGCTCAAAAATTTTATCCCCCACTTGGACACGTCTTGTAATTTTTCGAGTCCCTTCTCGGTGCGAGGTGTTGAGAAGATGGGTCCAGGCGGGTCTCTAACTTCCGCCAGTATGGCCGGAGCCCTTCCCGGAGCTGTCACGCACGCCTTATCTTCCTCCTCGTCGCCTTCCGCTTTCACCAAGACCTCCCCCATCGCCACCATTAGTTCCCCCGGAGTTTGCAAACCTCCTTCTCGTGCTCCAACTCATCGAGTTGGATGTTTGCCAACCGCCGTCGACCGAACTCGATCTTGATCTTGATCTTAAGGAATTCCCCACTTTCGACTTTCCCGTCAAACTTCTCGACGAGAGCCTGGATCTCGGAGATTTTCCCCCATACCGCTTCCAGGTCTTCCTTTGGTGTATATGGGTAGCCACTGGCCTCCACCATCGACGCATCGAGCGCCTGCTCCGCCCTCAACGCCGCTCGAAGAGTCCGGCGCATTTCATCCACACTTCCGCCTGGCTGGTCGCGGATGCACAGCTCGTATGCCAACTCGTCTTTGCTGAGCCGGTCTATGAGGATCTTGGCTGCCTTCGCCTAAACTAAATAGTTCCACTATCCTATCGACAAACATCAATTTAAGCGAAAACGCACTGTAAAGTGTAACCCGTCTTGACAATTCAATTATGTAACTCCATGTGATGCTGGAAGTAAATTCCTCCGCCCCTTAGCTGCGGGCGGCACATCTTTCTCTAAAAAAAAGTTTTCTCTAATTCACTTCACCTCCAACTTACGAGTATTTGCGGTCCGGAAGTGGCGGTCACGGCAATCTTGTCTATTTCGCGGCCCCACGTTGGGCGCCAAATGTTACCGTTACCTTGCGGACCTAAGTCGGGTCGTGTTCGCTCGGTCGAGGCCTTCGGGTGCCGGTGAGCCCGTTGGAGACGAGTCGTGGGCGCCACTCGTCCACCCCAATGGGCCTCTTGAGCCGTCGGACGAGAATCCGGCTCGCCGAGGTTCCCACAACCTTCGTTTCGGGAAAGAAGAAAAAATACGAAGAAAGTAAAAAGGAAAAAAAAACACGTTTTACGGGTTCACTCTTACTTTTTTTTCCCTTGTTTTATTGATTCAGATACACAATTCTCGCAACAATATGAAGTTTTAAAAAAAACTATCCACCACTCACTCACTATCCCTAGCACTTAACTTAACAATACTTAACTTATGTCTACTTCCTTCCTTGCGCCGGAGGCCCCTCAGTGATGTGGCGATGCTTCCTCGGACTGGAGCTGATGATGGCGGCTCGTTGCTGACTCCCCTGCTGGCGACGACTCGCTGCTAGTCCAGACGCCCCGATCCACACGCGCTTGGTTATAACACCCTAGTCGGGACTTTGTTTGTCGATCACACTCACGCACGGTATCGGTGGGTGCCATATAAGCGAAACACAAGGTAAGTTTTCCGATACGCGCACCTCAACTTGCCCTTTTCGGCGAATCGACTTTCACTTCTTTCAATGGTTTTCTGCGGATTCTCATCCGTTGCTCCTGTACCGACCCACACGCGCTTGCTTATAACACACTAGGGGCATTTCACGTGAAACCGACAACGAAAAAAAAGTGAGGTTCTGAAATTCGTTCATATTGGGCACATTTGTACTTCTAGGGTATATGAATGTGTACACATAATATTTTTGTTATTTGATGTTTAGTTGTTAAGATATGGGATTCTAAAGAATTCAAATTTTCACAGAAGGGGTTTTTTGAAATTTTATTTTCATATTGAAGTAAATTATAATTAAATAATAAATGTAGTGTTTTGTATAGAAAATTTACTGTTCTTTTTGATTTTTAAATGATATTCCGAATTTGAATTTTTTTTCTAGTTTTAAACCGGAAGTGAATATTTAAAATATGTTTTTCAATAACTTCGACCATTTTAATTTTTACTTTTTTTACTGTAAAATAAAGCTTAACATGTATACAATTTACCATAAAAATTTCAGAATGGGATCTAGATTAGTTTAGGAGATATATTAATTAGAGTGCGTGCATGTCGCTCTGAGCGTGATACCTGTCGCTTGTTAAAGTTGTTTGGTGATGTAAAAATACATTAAAACGTTGATAATATGTCAGTAAAATTGATTATTTATTGTTGCCTTACCCTTTTGTGTCATTCTCAGGTTATTGAATACCTAAATTTAAAATAAAATGTAATATTTTGAAAGAAATTATGTGTAGAAACCATTTTCAAAATAAAACATTATTTTTCGTGATTTTTACTCATATTGTGGTGACAAAATACGAATAAAAACACCACCTCTTAATTGCAAAAAGAATCACTTCATCAAAACGAATCAAAATTACATAATAGAAAGACATAAAAGCATGAAGGCAAGCAACGCTCGCTTTTTTTTCATTGTTGTTCTAACCTCTTAGTGAGCTACGTTCGTTAATAAGTTTTATCATTTTAATTGACTTTTTTGTCTCCCTACGGTGATCGGCACTTAAATCCATTAAATTTACTGGCTCCGAAAATTTAAAGATATAAAAAAATTTTTTAAAAGTTTAGATGTAAAATGGAATGGACATATTTTACATTTTATTTAAAATTTAGGTATTAAATAACTTCAGAATGACACAAAAGGGTAAGGCAACAATAAATAATCAATTTTACTGACATATTATCAACGTTTTAATGTATTTTTACATCACCAAACAACTTTAACAAGCGACAGGTATCACGCTCAGAGCGACATGCACGCACTCTAATTAATATATCTCCTAAACTAATCTAGATCCCATTCTGAAATTTTTATGGTAAATTGTATACATGTTAAGCTTTATTTTACAGTAAAAAAAGTAAAAATTAAAATGGTCGAAGTTATTGAAAAACATATTTTAAATATTCACTTCCGGTTTAAAACTAGAAAAAAAATTCAAATTCGGAATATCATTTAAAAATCAAAAAGAACAGTAAATTTTCTATACAAAACACTACATTTATTATTTAATTATAATTTACTTCAATATGAAAATAAAATTTCAAAAAACCCCTTCTGTGAAAATTTGAATTCTTTAGAATCCCATATCTTAACAACTAAACATCAAATAACAAAAATATTATGTGTACACATTCATATACCCTAGAAGTACAAATGTGCCCAATATGAACGAATTTCAGAACCTCACTTTTTTTTCGTTGTCGGTTTCACGTGAAATGCCCCACTAGTCGAAAGGATATTAAATCGTACAAATATTCGTTTGTCGATCACACTCACGCACGGTATCGGTGGGTGCCGAATAAGCGAAACACAAAGGAAGTTTTCTGATACGCGCACCTCAACTTGCCATTTCCGGCGAATTGACTTTCACTTCTTCCGCGGATTCGCTTCTCGTTCCGGTCAATTTCTTCGAAACCGACGCGCGGGTATCACCATCCACAAGATTCGAGAACAGAGGGCTTCCGAGGTCAGGCTTTTCGCTTTTATATCCTCGCCGGAAACCGCTTGGCCGGTTCCCGCAACCAACGGCGAACCGGACTCTTTGTTCACGGTCGTTGGCCTCGGGCGAGGGTCCACGAGTTCGCGTGCTAAATTTGGGTCACCGCCCGCGAGCTTTTCACCTCGATGAAAATGGAACTTGCGTGGGCTGTGCGTGGTTTTGAGTCGTACCCCCGGCGCTGACTACGACGGCTATTTCCTATTGGCTCCACGCCAACCGCCAGAATATATAACACAAGGCGGTTGGGTCGAGCCCCTGACCAAACTATTCTAAAGTAACCTAAATTAAATTTAAAAGTGGTGGCTCTTAATTGAGTGGGTGGTGGTGGTTGCATGAGTCGAACCGTGACACAATCCTTTCCGAGGATATCACTTTATTATGTTATTCACTCACTTTTCTATGCTGGAAAATTATCCTAGGGTAGGAGGCATGTCAGAAGTGACATAGAGTTTTGGGTCAGCGAAATGGACCATTGCTCAATTGCTATAGTGCAAACAATAAGAACCTGGTGTCGAAACAAACCGTATGGGTTTATCTCTGTAACGTACTTCTTTGAAATTGCAGTCATTTAGTTCGAAGTCTTAGTCATGGCAAGTGTTTGAAGTGGTATATTTGATAGAGCACAACACATTTTAGTGCAAAATTTCGAATTGTGGAATAAAGCATGCCAAAGCAAAAATACAAAATTCAATTTATCTTATCTATCTTACCAATTAAAATTGAATAAGTAATATATTAGACGAACACTTTTACAGCTATATTCGACGTATAATTTTCAATAAGGGCGCCATCCATTTCTGCGCCGGGACTGCCCTGTCCGCGAATCCGGAAAGGGGAACAGAATTCGCGACGACTCAAAACTAACGATCGGATAGGGAACTTGAAACCAGGGACACAAAAGCCGGAAACGCAACGCCCGCTTCACCACTTCACACAATAACGACATTCACTGAATTAATTTATTTTCTTCTAAAAACCTAGCTAATTCCTTCCTATACTTATACCTACTTACACTTTTTCCCCCGTCTCCTTAAACCTACTTCCGCCGCACGTAATCGGATAACGCTTGTGGTTCGGTAATGCTGATAGGGTCAATAACTTTCGGCTTTATTGTTGTTGTTGCTGCCGTCCTTTCTAACTTGGCTCCACTCCCCCTATTGACCGAATTCGTACAATCTTGGTAAGCTAGCGTAGATGTCGCTTTCGTCGTATTGTTCGATGTTGTGGGGGTTGGGTTGGTTATATTCTCTCGTCTGACTGTTGGAGACACGCGTACACACCATTTTACAGAAAACTCCCTTTCACTTATACTATATAAGTGTTCTTCTGGCGCTTAGTATTTTTCCAAATTGCTGACCTTCAAAAGTATCCTTTGAATCCACTCAAAACTCTCGAAAAAATATCGTAAATATGCTTATGGATCAATTCTTGAACAGTTCACTTCGTCTAAATGTTTATAAAATTCGGTTTCTTGGTCTCAGCACTCGTCTTTACTTTCCCTATATATTTTCATAACCAAAACTGGGAAATTACTGTAGAAAAATCTTCACTGTAAGATTTGCGCGGTCACGACAGCACACACCGCACTATTATTACTCGAAGATCGGAACTCGAAAACTGCACCGCTCAAGCTTCGCACCCAATAAAGATCGACACCCAAAACGAACTCGCCTTCGACTTCTCCAGCTTTGCACCGACAAAGATCCCGTCAGATGTTCCCGCGACCCTATTTATGCGAAAATCCCGATCCCGTTGCTGCATCGACGGTCAATGGCCCACGAGTTTTCTGACCTCATCAAAGCTTCCTAGCTTAGGACCGGTTTTGGCGACGCACGTCAGCTGGCGATTGAAGCTTCGTGGGTTTGGCCAGAGCGTTGCACCTCGGTGCGGGGAGAATGCTGTGACTGCTGCTTGTGGAATGTGGTTGGAGTGCTGGTGAAATAATCGTGGCAGTCGTTAACTATGGTGAATTGCAAGTACCAATGGTTGTGGGTATCACAGGCGCATAGGGGACTCCATTGGCGTATCGTAGACTGGGCGGAGCCTTGATTTGGGATATGTTGCGGCGATTGGGTGAGCGTTGTTTGTGTCGTGATTGCTGGCAACTTATCTACAGGGTCTGTGACGTTGACTGTAATGCATTTAGCTGTTGAAGATCCTTTAATTACGCAGCCTCGCGTGCACGGTCAGGAACAATCTCCATAATAACCTTACTACCTACTTAGTTACCTAATCCAATATCCTTACATACCTACATCTCCTCCATATTAATATTATTCAAATCTCTACTCTCTACAATTCATTAGTAACAATATAATTCTTAATTGGCTTGATTGGGTGAAGTGGCGAACGTAACATTATCAATTTTTTTTTAACAAGGCAGCGTTTACTCGCACGATGGTTTGGGGTCTTCAAGGAACAGAGCAGACCTCCATTTTGCCCTTATGGGTTTTTGGATCGACCACGTTGCGTGGCGAACGTAACAACACTTTTGTTGTATTTTGACTTCCCTCATACCTTGTTCAGAAGAGGGTTAAGTATGCAATACGTGCAAGAAAATAGAAATTTGTTCACAAGATGCCAACTCATAAAAGACCAACTACTCCGAATAGGAAAATAGGCATGGCACTTTGGTTGGCGGTTGTAGACAACAGAAAACCATTATGGCCAATAGCCTACGTAGCGTTGTGGTAGCATATGCGTTTAATTGAATTATTCGCTGTCGTTAATCGGCGGAGGCCACTACGAAATTACTTGGCCCTTTGCTAAACGGATGAAACTTTTAAGAAAGTTAGTAAGCATAGCGACAATGTAAGCGAATTACACTTGCCTAACGAAATCCTGGAACAATGGCCGTAAGGGGAATTAAAAACATTCAGTCAAAATTATTGTACGTATTAAAAATGCTTCGCGCATCTATAAAAGCAGCAAACTTGCCCGAAATCCAGATTTAGACGTCTGCTAGCAAAAAAAAGTTTACCTATTCACAGCTTGAAATACACTACGACGAAAGAACACTCATTTTGCACGAATTAAAAAGTTATAAACATTCAGTTCTTCCCTAAAAAGCATAATTTTCCTCAAAACAAAGATTTTATCGTCCTTAAGCAAAATAGAGCTTGCCAGCACAAGGGGCTTGCCGCGCACACCGTTAATATTGACACGCTCATTTTGCATGATTGTGTAGCATGGCTTGCTACTTCTTTGTGTCAAGCTATTTTTTCAGCCAGCAAACGTCTTAATCTTGATTGCAGGAAAGAAATGCGGCAAGTGTTTTTAATATTTTTAATAATATTAGTTGAATGTGTTCAAGTGAACTAATTCCCCTTATAGCCATCAGTGGCGAGGCGTTCATATAAGCCGATTCCCATCGGCTTCCCTTTCCAAATATGTTCCAAAAATGTCTAACACTTCAGTTTTATAAGGGAATGTAGTGCTTATTTACTAGCATGCATCACTGTAAACATGCTCAATCGTTCCACTTGATCTCAGTGTTTATTCCATCATACTCCATTCTCTTCATTCTACACATCCTCATAGTTCCATAATAGCCAGCAAAGCGATCAACATCTGTAAGAGTTGCAGCAAAGCTTTCCGAGGCTCGAATTCATCAATAATTTAAGGTGCCGTGGGCATTCAACTCCCGTTTGATGGAATGGCAGCTCGGTTTTCCTCAATAGGATATGGAAACAAATCGAAAAGCCGGTAGCGTTCCCGGCTTGCGAACCAGCTGTGAAAATTGATGCTAGAAAATCATCGAAAACTCCCAATTAGAAATACATACTGTTGCAATAGTCTATATGTCTATACCTTGATTGTTGGAGCAGGAAATTCACGTAAGCTCTACTAGTAAGCTACAGAACTTCTCTATATGCTTATAATATACTGCTTTGTCTGTTAAGGGTCCATGTCTCTCAAATAGTAAGCGGCTTACCTACAGTAATTTTTCATGCCTCGCCACTGATAGCCATCGTGCCAGGATTTTGTTAGGCAAATGCAGTGTATTTATGTTGTTTATTGTGTAAATAGTTACATTTTTGATAATTGTTAGCTTATGATAAGTATTGAACTTATATTGTTTGATTTTTGTTCTTGATATAAGTTATAGTTTCGCTTGATTAATTTTCAACTTGTTCTATTAACCACCGTTTAACACAGGCGTTATACACGACCGCTTAGCGCATCCACCTAACACAACGTTTGTCTGGACACAGTGTTTTAATACAATCCAAAGCGAAACAACGTTCTTTTATGAAAATCGCGTTTAAATTGTTTTTTCAGAAAAATTGTAAGAAAATTACAACTTAAATACCCCCGAAAAATACTTGGACCTTTATAACAGCACAATATTTTTGGATACACTTTCTTTCGGAAATGGTCAAAGTTCAGTCATTTCATAATGTGAGGAGGACCGAGATCAGGTTCTTTGAGATTAAAATAGACCCTTTGAACTTCATATCAGTTATAGAAAGTTGCGTGTTCTCTTGATGAGCCATAATAGAATAAAATCTTTTTTTTTAAATGAAACACTTGGTTTTTTTGACTCACAAACTTTATTATTAGCACGACGCGTTTCGATCCTTAGATCATCTTCAGGTTACATACAATGTATAATATTTCTTGGTTTTGTTCTTAAGGAATTAATGGTTGAAGGAGTGGTGATTGGAAGGGAAGGGTAATATCATTTAGTAGGTGTTCCGTTCTCTTTGTGGCCCGCCTAATCTCAAGGCATTCCAGGTAGTCTAGCTTTTTCCCTTTGTTTAGTTTATGTAGAATGCTAATATTGTTAATGCTAAAATTATGACCTGTATCTAAAATATGTTGGGCTATCCCAGAATTTGGATTTACCTCTCTAGTTGCTTTGATGTGCTCATTAAAAAAAGATTTTACCCTTTTAACTTGTTTTTGTCATTTGTTGATCTGAATTGGAACGACACATCCTCCTTAACGTTTCAAGAACGAGGAAGGTTACAAATTAAAGATAATGATTGCTACCTGCTAGTACCACCTAACGATTCGTGTGCACCACAAAGGAAGTTACTTCTGCACAATTCACAACAATGTTGGATGTTTATATAAACTGGATTTTAGTCAAGCATGAAGGAAAGTTAGCCGTACAGAGGAATGTCTCCGTTGCCAAAAACTTTACTAGACAAAACAATTGATACTAAGAGGATAAGCTACCCAAAAATATCTAAATTTTCGCTCACATCAATTTTATAAATTCGCTTTTGACTTTTTTTCTTTTATTGTAAAGATATTAGACCTTTAATAATGAAATATCACTCATAAAAATGTTGTAGTTTCCACATTCTATGTTTCCTATTAATAACAATTTTCCAAATCATGTAAGCTTCCAGTTATTTACGAATAAGCAATATTAAAGTGGCATCCTTTAATGTAGATCATAAGTCTACTTTCATCTAAATCACGTTTATATTAACTACAAACCGAGTTGAATCTTTCAAGAGAGACACCAACGAAGGCATCTGCAACTTTATTCATACCTTATTAACCCTGCAAAGATAATCATATTCTACGTCTTGCGGATGTATGATTCTAAAATGGTTGTCAGGTAGTTAAAAATATATTCTAATAATTTTTAAGGTGTTTGTGAGCACACTTGTTATTTTAAGATTTGAAACGGCGAGTAAGTAGGCTGCAACGTGAAGCGATACGGCATATAATTATCAAGAACTGCTTACACCTTTCGCTCATTGTACGTCTCGCAGACGTAGATTATCTTTGCAGGGTTAACATCCAAATGTCGGACGCATGTTTAGCAAATCAACTCTGCTTCTTTGCTCTGCTCATCCACGCAAGTTAAAGACGTGGTTTTCCTTTTTCGTGACTAAATACCGCAGACTGCAAGTTGTAGCCAAAATAAGTATCTATACTTGATACAGCAAAACCACGACTTTGACCGAAACACAAAACTTCCACCAAAAAGCCCATACCTAGAGCCCAGCGCTGAACCATTTGCTGCAATAGCAATATCTCTTGACTAAGACTTTTCGCCGAATTTCATCAATATTTCAATTTCATCACAATATAGAAAACTTAATATCAAGTTCGTTCTGCACAATGAAATCGAATGTTCATTATTTCAACTGCAACTGTAGGCCAAGAACACAGTTCTTCCATTAAGAATGATCTCACAAACTAATAACAATGAAACTAAGTCAACAATATACCAAAGTGACGTGTGTGCAATAAGCTTTACAATCTGTTACATTATTTATGTAAGAAACTTTGCCTTTTAATTTTTTTTATTTAGAAGCAAAAAAACAAATATTACTTATATCAAGCGCATTCATTGTCGACATACATATTACGAAGAATTAATGCTACGATTTAAATTACAACAAACGAGTTTTCGCAACCAAATTCGAAATGGAAAATCTATATTTTAAGATTTCTTTGCTTGCATAAACAATATTGCTTGGTTCACTGCCAACATCTCATGTAATATTTGATGCTTGAGTTGAATCATCTGACAAAGCAGCTCTTTTCTGTTGTTGCATCTGAAAAGGGCGCTTTTTGATGAGGAAATACACTTGTCCTAAGTCGTATCGTAGATTAATTTTGGATAATGGACGCATTTGTGCTTTTTACAATAATTTAAGAATAACTTGTCACTTCTTTAGATTGTCTGTATTATCCACTTATTTAAAAGTAATATTTAGAGCTGAGTAAGATCTTATTAAAAGTTAACTGATTTACGAGGCAGTGGAAGGAAAAGTTTCATGAGTCGAGTTCTAATTTTTCAATTTATTGTGTATATGCAAAGCGCATTCTTATAATAGGAATATGAAGTTCTTATAAAAGGAATATGAAGCTTCTAATTTATTTTCATAATTGGCAGCTTAAATTTCAAAACAAAATAATGCACAATTTTTTTTAGTTCTTGGACTAAAACACTTTCCATCTCAAAATAAGGCTAAGTTGATTTACACCAACTGGCCTTTCATCGCCTCTTCTGTATATTCCAGATTTTCTACTTAAATTCTCAACATAACCTAACAAATAGTAAGTTGAACTCCTTTTAATGTCCAACATAATCTAAAAAATACAGCGGTGGTAATAAGGTTAACGGTATCCTTAAAATTTAGCGATAGGTGGTTTTTCTACAGCAATTTGATATGATTAGCGAGTCAGTTTATTTACTTTTCACATTGAAAGTGGTGTCAATATGATTAGAAATTGGTATGTAGACTGACGAATGAAACACCAATGATTCAGTGCAAAATACATACTCGTCTTAATTTTTCATGAACATTTTTATCAGCACATCACGAGCCATTTTTGTTTTTGGATTGGTAGCACGTCCAAGCGGGCATTATAACCATTCTGGAGTTTACATTTCTTTCGGACATTAAATTTCAATGTGTACACTATGGTAACCACTTTCAAAGAGTCGGCAGTACGTCTGTAACTTACGCTATATTGCTGTTACGCGATTTCTGAATTCCTCCGCCAGCTACCCAGTACGTTCAAAGCTTGCGACTCACATGACGCGGCGAAACTTAACGGAAGTGCTTACTAGGAGAGGCTCAGGTTATGGAATCACAGATTTGGACGAAATTTGGCACATAAGTAGAAGACGTCAAGGATATTCGATCCTTAAAATATTAGAGCGCAACACTCCTCCGTTTTTTGAGAAAAACGTCCTTAAAGTTTTTAGCGTTGTTAATGTATTATTAAGTTTTCACAACTGACAGAAGCGGTGTAGCGTAGGTAGCAGAGGTACTAGCATGCGATCAAGGGGTCGTGTGTTCGATCCCCGGTCGGGGTATTGATTTTCTTTTTGAATTATTGTCGTCGTCGTGTGTTCGATTACCGGGGTGAGTATTGGTTTTGCGAATAATTGTGAATGTAATTTTTTATAGTGAATCAGCAATGTTCACCTACAAATACATTTATTTTTACAAATCAGCAAACTGTTCGTTCATTTAGATATGTAAATTATACTGAAAACTCATTGTTGAACGGTTGCGGTGCAATCAAACAACGGTTGTAATCGAGCAATATCATGGTTGGCGGTAGGATCATCCCTTGTTCCTAGAATCAATCCTGCGCCCTCTTCGTGTCTCAAAGCCAACTCGGCAAAAAGCACTAAACCAGAGTGACGCCCAACGTGGCTAGCCATAAATACTATGGTGGTCAGTAATTGTGACATATAGTAGATACTAGGGACGTAATTGTTTAACAGTTTCATAATTTCGGATTGCTCCAAGCGAAATCCTTGCCGGATGATCATATAGGCCTTAGTTCCTAGAATCCAGTCTTTGTTATCTCCGTGCTCAGTGCCAAATTGGGTTATTGGGTAGCAATAAGAGAAATGAGAAAATTAGTTTTCAGTATAATTTACATATCTAAATGAACGAACAGTTTGCTGATTTGTAAAAATAAATGTTTTTGCAGTTGAACATTGCTGATTTACCTTAAACTAATTACATCCACGAATATTGAAAAGAACAGTACCCACCGGTGATCGAACACACGACGACAATTATTCAAAAAGAAAATCAATACCCCGACCGGGGATCGAGCACACGACCCCTTGATCGCGTGCTAGTACCTCTGCTACCTACGCTACACCGCTTCTGTCAGTTGTGAAAACTTAATAATACATTAACAACGCTAAAAACTTTAAGGACGTTTTTCTCAAAAACGGAGGAGTGTTGCGCTCTAATATTTTAAGGATCGAATATCCTTGCCGTCTTCTACTTATGTGCCAAATTTCGTCCAAATCTGTGATTCCATAACCTGAGCCTCTCCTAGTTAGTTCAATTGAAAAAGGATTGTAAATTTTCCAAAACATGAATTCTACTAACGAAGAATGCGTTTATGTCACGAAACAGGAATAAAACAATTACTAGAGTGTTGTGAACATATTCTACGTGATAAGAAAAGATCATTGTGTCGTCAGAGGAGTTCGCTAGATTTCTTGAAACTTTCTACTTGGAAACAATGTGGTTCATGTAATTGACATTGTGAAATGTTACTAATTTATTATTTTTCTGTTATTCTGCATATATAGAATATAAAATGCATGCATATTTGCCTAATAGACTGGTGCTTCAGTTAGCTTTTGATTCAAATTGAACAATTTTTGTATAGAATTGAATGGAAAATTGTATCCCGACTTATGCGAATTCTATTTACACGGGTTGATGCCGGTTCCACCTAACGTGAGACTTGATAAAGTTTTTCTAAATGTATGAAAATTTCATTCGCACACTGTTTACGATTCAGTGGAATCTTCATTTTAAAAAAAATATTCAGTTTTCAACAATTGTTTTGATTACAGTTGTGGTTGATACAAGACAAATGCATCGTAAACTGCCATTAACTCGCTAAGACGATACTCTTCAAGACAAACGAATCCATGCAGCGACGGGATTTGTTTCTTCGCACAACTCATGCAATGTACGACATGTCGTTTTTCCTGTTCTCTTATGAACAATATGTCGAAGACCTCAACCTGTCAAAGAAATACATATATCTTGATTTAATTTAACATATTTAAGAAAGTTATCATTTTGTTTTTCTTAAAAAGCATCAGCGCACGTTTTATCTTCATTCAATATTCAGTAGAACGAAAGTTAACAAGTAAACATCATTGAGCACAGATAAATTATCCATTTTTTAAAAAGTTATCCAAAGTGCGCTTTACTTACCTCGCATTGTCCACAATAGTGAGATGCTTCATTTTTACCACGCCCGTGGAATCGAACTTCAACATTTTTCGATTTTACGTATTCCAAAGTGTGCAAAACATTTTTAAATGTTTGTAACAAGCAGTTCCTAAAATGAAAATTATGTTTCCGTTATAATTCAAAAAAGCCGCTGACATTTACTTGATCGATTCGAACAGCTTAGGATCGGAAACTTTTATATTACGTGCTAAGTTCCAACTAAGATGTACCATTGGGACGATGCTCTTAAAATTTTGTAGTTTGTTCCATTCATAGCGGTCAATAGCTAGCTTGTACTGTCGCGCAGTTAACGGTCCAACATTCCATGCGATATTATTGCACCATCCTACGGCTTGAACCCAGTGAACGCAGCTGAAGATTAAATAAATAATTGCTTCGTAAGTATGGAGATATTTTAACAATCACATATATTAATGTGGCGTGAAAATCTTCCGGATATATTCACATTCCGCTGACATGAAGTACAACACATGTTAACAATGTAAGTAGAATTTGGCTGCTTGATAATTATAATGTCTTCAAGCACAAAAAACCTAGATTGATGAGAATCGTCAGTGTAAACGTTATGACATTATGTTATTTTGACGTTAGCGTTGTTTGAATGGACTGTGAATCGATACCACATGAAACCATTCTCTTATAGAATTTATGGATAATGCAGTTTAGCTGGGATGTAATGAAAATTTATGTTTTGTTTTATTTGAATTTAAAAAGGGTTTATTGAAATTATGAATTAATTAAATTTATTTAGATATTGGTAGATAGACAAATAAATACTTAGTCAATTGTGACCCAGACTCGCGGAATAAGGGTTACGTACAATGGAAACCTTAAAAATTATAAAATAAGAAGTTATAATAATGACCAGAAAGTATATCAAGTGATGATATAAGATTTATTTATTGTTGCTGGAGAGTACGACACGCGACATTACTTGATAAGAAGTTGTCGTTATCGATGGAGGTAGCCGGTAGTCACAGGCCAGGTTAACCATGTCCCTTAAATTTGAAAACTATCCTCGCATTACTTGCTTTTTGTATATAGCTCTTTCAAACAATTAATAAACTTCGTTCATTCAAATGTCGCCGCAATGTAAAGACAATTTTTGTCTTGCGGCCAAGAATTTACAAATAATGTATTTGAACTCTGCTATTACATTTTGTATATGAAATGAAAGGCAGCACCTCATGAGCTGCAGTTGCATATGCATTGTGGCATATCGAATACACTAAGGAGGTAATAACAAATTTATCATTTTCAGATTGCTGTGGCCGAAGAAAAATTCTTGTCGAATGATCGAATAGTCTTTGTTCTTAAAATCAAACTTGTCGTCTCCTTGCCTCGGAGCCAAATTGGGTGAAGCACAATAAGAGAAACGGAAAACGATGACACCCATCGTTACTAGCGAATGAAAATCAATGAATAACTGGTGCAATAGGTTCTAAGAAGTTATTACATATTAAAAAAAGATCCATTATAATTGGCATTTTAATGTTTTCGGGATGTTCTTTTGGCAAAGAAATGGCAAGACTAGAATGTTCATTAACTGAAAAATCCTCAACATCTTTACAGAATGCACGAATTATCATCTTTTGCCACAGGTAAAATAATTCTTTGGGCGATTTATCTGCTCATTCGTCGTATTTTACCAGTCGAAATTTCTCCGATCTCTCTTATAGTATTTACTCAACGTAAAAAAAATGTTCTGTGGAGATTTGTGCCGGTTTTTCGATTTCATTGAGTGTAATCTATTGCATTGTAGTGCAAATATATGGGTTGCTTTGATTTATCTGCAATATCAAAATATTCTATCGTTTTTTGTTCTAACTGATAGCTGGATTTGTTTGAAAACCACATCGGTATTTGAAGCTCTTTAAGGATATTTTAATTTAGCAGCGGGCAAATAATTAGAAACTTGTAGCTTACTAAGAAAAATCTAATTTGTCAATTAATCCTTCGATACAACTCATTCCCCTTAGCTTAGTTTTTTACCTGATTCAATGGCAATTGAGGGAAGTAAAGCGTTAGCCGATGCTAACTATAATAGGATGACAGGACAATCAAGTTTTAGAAACCCGAAGATTTCGAGCGGGCACGTAATTAGAAACACATAAAAATTATTTTCAAATTCATATATTTAAGCAAATATTTTACGAAATAAAATTTGTAAATTACAAAAACATAACAGTAACGTGTCTGGACACCCTTCTGCTTCACAACCTCTTGTAGGCGCTTCGTCATACTTCGTTATGTCTCCTGCATTTCTTTATATGTGTGGATGCCACTGCTTCTTTCACCGCTTCGGACAATAGGCCAATGTTTGTGGAATTTCTTACTGCTATGCTTCGTTCCATGTCTCCCTACAAGGGATTGATTGGATTTAAATTCTGACTCGTTGATGATCAAACTTCCTTATGTGTCGTGCCGTATGTTTAGGGTCGTTGTGCTGAAACTTCCATATAAGAGGAAGATTCTTTTCAGCCCATGGTAACATGATGTGTTTGAAGAGTTCGACGCACTTTCTCTTGGTTAATATTCTTTCTACACGGTGCATTGTTGCAACACCAAACCATGAGACACATCCTAAACATTGATGGAATCACCTTTCGTCGCTCCAAAGGATGAATTTCCACTCATTTTTCCAGGTTTAATGTTTCCGTGTAACGTCCATTCTTTTCTTCCGATTAGTTACCGTTACCAGGGGCTTCTACCCGGCTATCCTGCAAATTAGTTTGAATTTCACAATACGTCTTCTGACTGTTCTCACCGAAATATCGCTATTTTCTTCGAAAAGTCGGCGATGAATTTCGACAGCTAATTTTTTTTGGCTCCGTTCCGATAATGAAAGCATCTATTTTTTATGCTTAGAGTATTAATGCAATCTTTTTGTGTTTATTATTAGATATAATTTGTTTATCATGTTACAAGTGTTTGTTTAGGTGGATTACGAATTATTAAGATATAAAAATTCGAACTTCTGGAATTTTAAGTTTTTTTATCAATTGTAGTAATTGCAGAAAATAGGAATCACCGGCTCTATGCTCAATTGGCTCAGTTCCTACTTACGAGAATGAAGTCAATTAGTTAAATTTCAGGGATATTTGTCCAAGCCGATTCTCGTACACTCTGGTGTACCTCAAGGCAGTGACCTCGGCCTCTTTCTTCTTAATGTTTTTATTTCAGATTTATCTGAAAAACTCTCGGACGTATCACATCTTCTTTATGCTGACGATCTGAAAATATATCACACCATTAAGTCTCAATCTGATGCTGTTTTCCTACAATCAAAATTAACTTCCCTCCAACAATGGTGTGATACAAACAAACTTTATCTAAACGTTGGGAAATGTCATGTAATGACTTTTTCTCACAAAACCACAATCTTGAACAATGCATACGTTCTCAACAATACTGTTTTGGATAGGAAAGAAAACATTGTTGACCTTGGAGTTGTCCTAGACAAGAAACTAAGTTTCAATTTGCACTATGATATTATTCTCTCCAAAGCTAGTAAACAACTTGGCTTTATTAAAAGACGAGCCAAGGAGTTTAAAAATTCGTGGGTAACTAAATCATTATTTACCTCACTGGTTCACTCATTACTTGAATATGCCTGTAATGTATGGAACCCAATTTTTGGAGTTCATGATACGAGAATCAGTCCAAAAACAATTCTTGTTGTTTGCTTTGAGAGACCTCTATAGCCCTGAGGACTATAAAATTTTGCCTCCTTATGTAGTTAGATTGGAGCTTCTGAATTTAAAGCCAGAAGAACAGTGTTGTCCTCTTGCTTCGCCTTTGGCGTGATTAGGGGCCACATTAATGTGGAGTATTTGACGAACAAAATAAAGCTTAATGTGCCTGCAAGAAGTACACGTTTACTTACTGAATACCAGCATTTTACTAAGAACGCAGATAATGAACCTGTTAATAGGTGCTGTAAGATTTTTAACAATTTGAGCAAACACTACTCCTCTACCATCTCCAAGTTCAATTTTAAATCCTGCACTTATAAAGCCCTTCATTATCCATCCGTAAATTGTGACGTGCTTACAACTGTGTAAATTAATGTAGAGTGCAGCATATATTTTAGGGTTAAGTATTTGTTGTAATTTTATATTCTATAACATTTGATTGTCTTGCTTTGGCGAAATAAATAAATAAACGAAGATGAATCTTAACATAAATATATGTAAGTAGCAAAATATCAATTGAAAGAGAAACTGGTCATTTTTTCGCCATTTAATCTTTTCTGGCCCAAAAATGGCGTAAACTATTGATGTAAGATTCTTCATAAACAATAGGATAGTTTTCTCCACAATCATCCTTTGACAGTATTAAAATGATTTCTGCACTTTGAGGCAGGAGATATCATTCAAAATTGTCTATACCAATCGTAAAGCTATGTTTGTCATCAACTGATATTGTTATACGTGTTTCTCCCTTGAACGGTGGATTGACACATTTTTTCATGCTTTTTCAGCAAATTTCATAGCTTAAAATATTGAGATCTTAATTGTTTCACTTCCTCGCGATATAGTTTATAAAATGTTTGTTTATGCCCTGATTGATATTAAAGTCGTATTAGCCGGGAAAAGGTTGAACGATAACCTGCGTTGAATATGTTCTTTGGTTCATAATTTTCAATCAATTCAGTCAATTTTTCCGTCTGCTCTGAATAAACAAAATCACTTACACTCACACTTTCGCCCCAGAAAATTCGAAAAGTAATGTGCTTATTTAACAAAGTTCAAACCAACCGTCGCTCGCTTTCAAGTTTTCTATGCTTTTATACCCTCTATACGAGATGTAGGGTAGATCGCCTCCTCGCGGTGCATCCTGGATAGCGCTAAATGATCTACCACGGCACGACTTAGAATGTTTTCTGGACAACTCCCTCGTCTTAACGACTACTTTTTGATGCTTTGGGCTGGTAGCTGTGGTATTCTGTCACCTGAGTACGCAAGAGTGACATCTTGCGGAAATGGCTTTCAGGCTAATGCCACTGCTGCCTCCGTCCCGGTAAAACCCTGGCAGGCCTCGCGGTACGGACCGTGATGTCCAATCGGACAATAACCAGCCTACCCCCCACTTCTTCGAGGGGTGCATGCACCAAGGCAGCTATGCCAGGGACAAGCACCTCCTCGGGTAAGCCAATTGACGCCAGCGGCAGCACCAAGACAACGGCGAACAAGCCGGCCCGTACGGTTACCGCTGCACCCTCCAGCACCGCCTCTTCTTCAGGTGTCAAAAAGCAGCAAAAATCCTGTTATGGCTTACAGGGACAGAAGATCTGCCTTCAAAGTCCTGAAAAGGCTGAAAGATTTACCCCCTGAGGGGTTTTCCTACAAAGATAAAATCTCCCTTGAATGGGCAACAACAACAGTAGAGGCTCATAAAGCCTCTTTGGCAAAGCAAGGGGCTACTCACAAAAGTTGCAGATCTAATGAGGCAGCCCCGAATTAACCGAGTGCCCAACTGCAGGTCACCAAAAGACCAAGATTGGTCGCGCCCAATTCTGTCAAGGGCAGGAGTTTCAGCGAAGTGGCTAAGGGCAGCCTGGTATGGGCTGTCATCGACAGGAGCAGCAGCGATGGAACCATCTCATTGACAAACTGGAAGATGGTGGAAATCACTCTTCTTCGAGTGTACAAACCCATACTGGAGGCAAACCCAGGCCCTCCACCTAGTTGCCGTGATGCTGGTTGGTACCAGGGTCACGTTGCACGGATCAACGCTCAGCGGATCTATATAAGCAGGCTATTAGCAGACTGGGAGAAGTCTGGCCCGGAGCAAAGCTAGAAGCTGTCTCCAGGGAAGACATCCCCAATCGGCCTCGATCCAGGGCATGGATACCGGCGGAGCCATCCACACCGGAGGAAATTGTTGAGCTTATCAAGCTCAGCAATGCTGATCTTCCGGTGGGCAACTGGAAGGTAGCCAAGGTAAGCGAGCCCAGCAATAGATAGCGAGAGGCCCTCATTATCCTTAACGAGGAGGCACTAGCTCCGTTGAAGTCGAAGGGCGGGGTGATAAGCTACGGTTTCTCGGCTATCACCCTGCGAGTATATCGCAAAGACCGTACTGGGAAGGCAGTACGGGAACCGAACAAGGAGAGTGGAAGCGAGGGAACTGTGGAAGCATCAGTAGACCCGACCGTGGACCTCTCTGAGTCAGATCTTCTCTCCGATGACGGAAAAAGCACCACCTCCACTGCGGGGTTGGCTGGGGACCTTCTCAGATCCCTCGACCTGGTCGAGGAGGAGATGTCCTTATCTGACGAGGAGGCGGATAAAACATTGTGTCGCGATGCTGAGGTTTCTGCAGATTAACCTCCATCACTCTAAGGCGGCATCCGCCGCGCTGCTCCTCCACCTGGCTCAAAAAGGAGAGGAGCTAATACTGGCCCAGGAACCTTGGGTTGTTGGAAACCGGGTTTGCGGGCTCAACATGAAGGGATACAACACAGTATCCTTCAACACAGCAGGTAAACCGAGAGCTTGCATAGTAACAAAGGAAGGCTTGAAGTTTCTAATTTTGTACAATTTCAGTGACCAGGACACCATTGCCATAGCAGTAGAAAGGTAGTCCAAACTACTTTGGGCTGTCTCCTGCTATATGGCAGACGATGTTCTCCCACCTCCCATCAACCTGCAGAGGATCGTCACAGAAGTTACCGCACGGGGCACCCAACTAATCATCGGTGCGGACGCCAATGCCCATCACCGCATTTGGGGTAGCACCGATATGAACAAAACGGATGAGTCACTCTTTGAATTTATTTTAACGCATGACTTAGCCATATTAAACAAAGGTGAGGATCCTACTTTCATTACGGCAAGCCGTAGGGAAGTTTTGGATATCACTCTAACGAACGAGCATTTGTATCACGCTATCAAAGGATGGCATGTATCACAAGAGTGCTCGTTCTCCGATCATTTATATAAAGGGTTTTCCAATAAGGACTTGACAATTTTTTTTCAAAATAAAATGCAAACCATTTGAGATATTTAAAAAACTTTATTACCGGGTTGAAGTACAATCAAAACATTTATGAATGGAACTCGACTTTGTTCATATGGCCATCGCGGGCACGTTTGCAGCGGTCGATTCGTTGGACCCAATTTTCGATGACTCGGCCACACATTTCGGCCGAAAAGGCTGCTATTTCGTGTTCAATGTTGGCTCTGGGCTCTTCCAACGTCGTCGGCTTGTTGGCATAGACCAAAGACTTGACGTGGCCCCAAAGAAAAAAGTCCAGAGGCGTTAAATCGCACGAACGAGGCGGCCAATCGACTGGTCCATTTCTTGAGATAACACGCTCATCAAACTTACTCTTCAATAAATCGATTGTAACGTGTGCTGTGTGGCTTGTGGGCACCGTCCTGTTGAAACCACATGTTGTCCAAGTCCATATCTTCCAATTCGGGCCAAAAATAATCGGTAATCATGGCGCGATAACGATTACCATTCACAGTAACGTGACGATCATTATCGTCGACGAAAAAATATGGCCCTATGACGCCGCCGGCATGCAAACCGCACCAAACAGTTATTTTTTGTAGATGAAGTGGTCTTTCATGAAGCACATGTGGATCTTCACCAGACCAATAACGCATATTTTGCTTATTGACGAACCCACTGAGCCAAAAATGAGCTTCGTCACTGAAGATTATTTTGCGATGAAATTGATCATCTTGGCGCATCTTTTCCAGAGCCCAATCGGAGAACGTACGTCGCTTCAAATGGTCCGTCGGCTTCAATTCTTGAGTCAGCTTGATCTTGTATGGGTGTAAACCAAGATCCTTACGCAAAATTCGCCATAACGTGGTCTGGGCGATGCCCAACTCTTGAGAACGCCGTGGAATTGACTGATTTGGATCATTTGCTACGGACGTTTCAACGGCAGCGATATTTTCGACACTTCGACCAACCCGTTGTCTCACTGGCACGGCAACATCACACAACGAATATGTAGACTCAAATTTTTGCACTAAACTTGTTACTGCCTGTCTACTAGGGCGAGAATTACGACCGAAAATCGGAGTTAACGCTCTTAAAGTAGCGGTCACCGACTCCGAATTTCTGTAGTAAATTTTTATAATTTGCAGACGTTGTTCCTTCGTGTACTTTACCATGATAAAAATGTTAAGTTTACTGAATAAATTGACAGTTCGATGATTAGTGAAAGGGTGCGTTCACAAATTGAATTCAAAGTTGTCAAGTCCCTATTGGAAAACCCTTTATAATGTTCGATGTGGCTTTTGACCCTCCCAAAAATCCAACCTTCATTAACAAAAGGAGGATGGATTGGGTCTAATACCAATCAGTATTCGAGTCTACACTAGAGGGTGGACCTCCAAAGATTGAAGATATCGGTGGTCTGGAGGAAGCCGTTTGGACCCTTACATTTGCCTTCAATGAAGCAGCAATATCTGCATGTAATCCAACGAAGCCTAGAGGGAAATATAAGCCCCCATGGTGGAATATTGACATTGCGGAGCTGCGGAAGGAATGCAGGAAGTCCTTCAATCGGGCTAAAGAATCCAATGACTGGTCTTCCTATAAACTGAAACTGAAGGAGTTTAAATGCTCCATCAGAAAAGTCAAACGCACCTCGTGGAGAAGTTTCTGTGCAGAAATAGAACACTCCAAGGATGTCAGTCGTCTGCGAAAGGTTATGACGAGCACCCCCTTATTTTTGGGGTCTGTCAAAGATGCGAATGGGGTCTGGACTCAATCAAGCTCTGAGACGCTAGCCATTCTCATGGACACGCACTTCCCGGGCAGTGAGGATGTGGCTGATGAAGCTGATCCACATACGGCCCCGAACTGCCTGTCAGCCGCTGTGCCTGTAGATGACAGGCTCCTACGCTGGGCAATCAGCTCATTTCAACCTTTTAAATCCCCTGGAATGAACAACATATCACCCGTTGAAATCCAGCAGGGAATCCATATAGCGCTTCCATGGCTAAGAGCCATCTTTAAAGCATGTCTACAGATGGCTTACATTCCACAGCGGTGGAAAGAAGCTAAAATAGTCTTCATACCCAAAGCGGGCAAGACATCCCACTCCTCACCTAAGGACTATAGACCTATCAGCCTCACCTCTTTTCTGCTGAAAACTCTGGAAAGGCTGATAGAGATTCATTTGAGAGCTACTCTGAAACCCAATATCTAATGCGCAGCACGCATATACAAAAGGGAGATCGGTTGAAACAGCTCTTCACTCGCTCCCCAGCTACATTGAAAAATCGCTAAACGTCAAAGAATACACGCAGGCGGTTTTTATAGACATCGAAGGGGCTTTCAACAATATCAGCCACAAGGCTATTAAGAAGGCACTCGAGGAAAACAATGTGGATGGTAACCTGATTAGGTTTATCCTACAACTGCTAAGCAGCAGGAGCATTAACTCCACACTAGGAGACAGTATCCTAAGAAGGAGGACGTACAGAGGCACCCCGCAAGGTGGGGTGCTATCACCCCTTCTATGGAACTTAGTGGTGGACAAACTCCTGTCAACAAAAGAAGCGACTGGGTGCAAAGTCGTAGCCTATGCAGACGATATTGCAATAGCAATATCGGGCAAATTCGTAAACACCCTATCTGAAAGACTTAACTTTGCCCTAAGTATTCTTACCAAGTGGGGCAAAGAGTGCGGTCTGAAGATTAATCCGCAGAAAACGGAATTTGTGCTGTTCACAAAAAGGTACAAAATTCCACGATTTCTCCCACCCAAACTCGATGAGATAAGCCTCATACCGTCTCATCAAGTTAAGTATTTGGGTCTAATTCTGGACTCCAAGCTCGCGTGGAAAGCGAACATAGAAGAAAGAACGCGAAAAGCGGCATGCGCAATCTACTGCTGCAAAAGAGCCATTGGGAAAAAGTGGGGATTGAAACCCAAAATCGTATCATGGCTCTATACGGCGATAGTGGAACCAATTCTTCTGTATGGCGCAGTTGTTTGGTGGCCAGCTATTGCAAAAACATCCCATGTAAACTTGCTAAACAGGGTCAGAAGGATTGCAGCTATTGCAATCACCGGGGCCTTACGCACTACCCCGACAAAGGCACTGTTTATGCTATTGAATTGGCTCCCGACGGAGCTCCTTACGAGACAGCAGGCCAGTGCTCTGCGATTCGATTAAAAGCACTACATCTCTGGCAAGAGGGAAATGTTGGCCACTTCACCATACTTCGGAGGGATGGACCAACGCCAGGGGAAGTAGACCTTGCGCCCCCGATTCCCTGCTTTCATCATAGTTTCAGGTCAGTCATCCTAAGCAGGGATGACTGGGCAATAGAAAGAGGTGGGATGCAGGAATCGGTTGACATCTACTCTGATGGCTCCAAAATGGACGGAAAAGTTGGCTGTGGTGTTTTCTCGGAACAGCTAGGCCTGAAACTATCCTTCCGGCTTCCAGACCACTGCAGTGTTTTTCAGGCAGCGGCCATTGAAATATACAAGGCAGTAGACTGGCTGAGAAATCAGAAAATTTCCATAAGAAACCTGAATATTTTCTCTGACAGTCAAGCTACTATCCAAGCACTATCCAACGTGTACACCTCATCCATGATGGTGTTGGAATGCCGTACACATCTGAACGTTATGTCACTTCACTGTGAAGTGACTCTACACTGGGTACCGGGACATAGTGATATACCGGGAAATTGCGAAGCGGATGCCTTAGCGAGAGCTGGCATTGTGCTCCAGGAGTATACACTCACACCCCAAGTTGGTCAACCTCTAGCTTCTATAAAGCTAGGATTTAAGCAGCATTACATCAAGGCTGCAAATAGAGCCTGGTTGTTGGAGGAAACCTGCAGGACAACCAGGCAAACTTGGCATGCACTGAGTTCCAGACGCACCAAGCAGCTCCTGAACACGAGTCATGAAACCTTGAGTTCTATCGTGTCCATACTGACGGGGCACTGTCTAATTGGCAGACACGCAGAAAGGTTGGGCGTTCCCTTCAACGATTTCTGCCGGAGTTGCAGATCGGAAAAAGAGGAAGAGACAGTCCAACACTTTCTGTGTGAATGCCCGGCACTGTCCAGGAAACGCATGAAAACCTTAGGCTCACCATTCCTGGACAGCCTCACGGAAGTAGCTGATTTAAATATCGGCTACATAGCCGGCTTCATACGAGAATCGAAATGGTTCTCGTCATCTCACAGGTTCTAGTGCCGCCCTCGTCTTTTTGTGGTATCACAATGGGCCTATCTTGGCCTAAGTGAGCCATCTTTTCGACAGAGGGCTGCCACTTCAACCAACCAACCAACCATACCCTCTATACATGGTCATGGTCCTCTTCGCTCATCATCAGTCCTCCAACTGGTACATTTGATTGTCGGCACTGTAAAATCTATACGACAATCGATTTTTCAAGTTCAGAAAACTCACCGCTTTATTGGTTTTATTTTACTGCTTGTAGATGGAGGAATATTGCAGCGCTTTCCTACATTGATAAATTTTCTCCAGCTGCAACGATTTTAATAATATCTTTTTTTTATTGCGAAGGAGCACGTTTTGAACTCATGGTAAAAACACACTCAATTCAGAAAATAGAGGTGCAGGAGAAAATATTTTTTTCGAATAATCAAGATTGATAGAGAAATATGAATTATAAGACGTTTTAGAGGCCGAAATCATTACGAATTACCGTTGGAACGTGTTATTTTACGAATAAATGCAACTTTTCCAAGGAACCGGCAGTTAATTATAAATAAACGGATTATAGGAATTAACTGGAATCAAATTACCGAGTTTATACTGCATAACAGTAAACGGATCAGTTCAAAAAATTCAATTAAAACTAACACTTCGCAATGATAGCCTTAAAAATTAATAAAATTCAATCAAACAATGCAAATTTATGTAATTAATTTCTACATTAAATATTTTCAGAAATAAAATCTCGGTTAAATCTGCTTGAAAATTTTCAATACGTAAACTGTTGTTCAACTGATACTGGTAAATGGCTGTAGCTGTGATTTGTATTACTCCGGGTTATCGATAACATTTTTTAAAAATATTTTTGTCGTCATGTTTTCGTCGCCTTATCCAATAGATCAAAATCAAACTGCTGTGTTGCTTTCCTTAGACGGGATATTTATTATCGAAGATTGAACCATGATGTGGGTAATCTGCAATCGAAGCTACTGAGGTCAGTAGCAAAGGAAGGAGGAAATCGACCGAGAAAAAAGGCTGAACGATCTCCAAAGAGATAATATCGCCCACGATTGGAAATCAACCAGCCAGGAAAGGTCGTAAATTTAATCAGTTGAGCTAGGTTTCCCGTTCCAAAAAAATCGCATCTTAGAATTGTAATTAATTTCTAATTTTGATAAATCTTCTCTTTGCTCAGGTTTGGTGATATATATAGACCCATCTATGGCTGCACTGAATTAGTAGTCAAAGGTACTGAAGAAGGGCACAAGTCGTGCCCGAAATACGTATCTAAAAAAAATAAAATAATAAAGATCCTGTCTAAGGAAAGCAGCATAACAGTTTGTTTTTGAAACATTTTTTATATTTGAATTAGATGTGCGGCCAAGTCTTGGGCATGGTGAAATACTTTACAGAATTTTATTCTAAATTTTTGAATTATGAATTTCGGAGTTGGAGTTTTACAATTATTAGGTACTCTGTCTCCACTCCACAGCACTGCATGATGGCACATGGACTTTTACTATGATACCGATTAAAGAAGAACAGCGGATGCCATTCTATCGCGAAATATGTATTGGCCAACAGTTGAGCATGACATAATCAGCTACATTTTCAGATCACTATGTTCTATTTCTTCCAAAAAGAGGGTAAGTGCAACATCATTTTTAACTTTCCAGTTCTCAATGGGAAGTTATTGTAATGGGGCCGATTTTGCGAATCTCAAATTTTGACATATCTCCACGTTTTAAGGTCTCTAGAATCCAAATCCATCGTTTTTAGAGAGATGTCTGTGTATGTACGTATGTGCGTTCGGAATGATTTTTCGTCTCGATTAGCTCGAGAACTAAAGATCGTATTGACGTGGAACCGATTTCATTCAACGTGTTAAGTTAAGTGACTTAAGGGGGAAAACCACTGTAGGATTTACAATAAAATCAAAAAAAAGTTTTGTTGCTCTAAAGTATACCTTATCATCATATAAATCATGTAGCAGTTTCATATAGTGGAAAAATCTCTAAGTGTTCGAAATTTTAAATTAGCGCGGCGCTTCTCACTGCTCTTTCGGAGCGCAATCCGCGCGTAATTTGAAACAATTTTAAATATAAGTCTTTCAAAACTGTACACGTGCTCTGTTAGTTGAATGTTAGTAGAAAACGCTGAAGTACGTATTTTGCAGCCTAGAGGTATATCAAATTTATTCATGATTTTTCAATAACTTTAAACGCGTTTATCTCGGAACAACGTTTTTCAAACTGGCCGGACTCCTTTCTCAAACAATTTTTGTTCGATTTACTTGAAATTTTTACAATATGTTCAAAACTAGTGTCTGCAAGGAAGTACGTAGGATTTTCTTTTAATGTTGCATATTTCAATTATTATTAATGATTTTCGAGCGTTTTTTCCGTTTTTTTTTCCACATTTTTTTCCAAAATGACGCCATTTTGTCAAAAATCAATTTAAAGAAAAATCCTACGTACTTCTCTGGCTGTTATTATGCTTTATCGACAATTATTTGTTGATAACCATAACCTTAAAATTTCACGAGAAATGCTAGGGAGCCGCCATTTTGTTTTTTAAAGTTCTGAAAAAATTCAGAGAGGATGTCAAATACTTGTACAATATAGATCTTTTTACCAAATTTCGATATGTTTTTGGGTTTTTGAGAAAAAAATTACCAAAGAATGCCTTTTTTTCTACCTCTACAGTGGTGTTCCCCCTTAAGTTAAGTGACTTAAAACTGAATGAGTTTTTAGCAAAATCGGTTCAGCCATTTTTTATTGAGAATGAAAAACTGGAAAAAAGACAAATAATAGCCTAATTTTGAAATTGATGAGATGCACTCTACATTTGTACAGGTCCCAAATACCTTTATAGAAATATTTTTATTATTGTGTTTTTTAGTAAAATTTTGATCAACGTTGTAAAACAAGATTAATTTATAAAATTCCAAACTTATATTACCTGGTTTGGGAGAATGACAGTAGTGACGCTAGTGCAATAATAATTAGATTGTGTTAGAAATAATTTAATATTGTTAATAATAATCAAATATTGTTAGTTATAATTTTATATTGTATATACAATATCAATTATAATTATTTAGTAATGATCAAACATTGTTAATAACGAATGATTATTATTAATAATAATTAAATACCCTAAATAACTATAATAATTGCTAATAATGGTTGAATATTCTTTATAATAAAAAAATGTCGTTGATAATAATGAAACGTGCCTGCAATAATGTAAACTACTTATAGTATAAAAAAAGTTGGATTTGAGGATATTGCTCGATAGGAAAAAATCCACATTCTTTTTGCAATTTAAGGTTAGTTTATTATTACACAAGTAATACAAAAATACTGTGTTTAAAAAAATGTTCGGAAGCAATAGTCTAATGTACATTTAACATTTGAAATGTTGTTAAAAGAAAAATTACTTTAGATGAAGCCACACTATTTTTAGTTTTGTAGACACATATAAATAGTATTTATGGAAAAATATTGCTATTTTATATTTGGATACGTCTTTTGTTATGTTTAGTCTTTACCAAATTTTAAACCCTATTCAATTGCAGCTGTTTTGCATAGAATGATTGACGGTATGTGAGCTTCATTTATTCCTTCTAAAAAAAAAAGAAAAAAAAAGAAAAAATGAAAAAAATGAAAAACAAGAAAAAAAAGAAGAAAAAAGAAAAAAAGCAAAAAAAAAACAAAAAAAAGAAGAAAAGCAAAAAAAACAAAAAAAAAGAAAAAAGACAAAAAAGAAAAAAAGCAAAAAAAAGAAAAAAAAAGAAGAAAAAGGAAAAAAGGAGAAATTAAAGAAAAAAGAAAAAAAGAATAAAATAAGGAAAAAAAGAAGAAGAAAAAGAAAGAAGAAAAGAAAAAAAAAAGGAAAAAAAAGAAGAAAAAAGGAAAAAAAAAGAAAAGAAAGAAGAAAAAAGGAAAAAAAAAAAGAAAAGAAAAGAAAAGAAAAAAAAAGAGAAAAAAGGGAGGAAAAAAGAAAAAAAGGGAAAAAAGGGAAAAAAGGGAAAAAAGGGAAAAAAGGGAAAAAAGGGAAAAAAGGGAAAAAGGGAAAAAAGGGAAGGGAAAAAAGGGAAAAAAGGGAAAAAAGGGAAAAAAGGGAAAAAAGGGAAAAAAGGGAAAAAAGGGAAAAAAGGGAAAAAAGGGAAAAAAAGGGAAAAAAGGGAAAAAAGGGAAAAAAGGGAAAAAAGGGAAAAAAGGGAAAAAAGGGAAAAAAGGGAAAAAAGGGAAAAAAGGGAAAAAAGGGAAAAAAGGGAAAAAAGGGAAAAAAGGAAAAAAGGGAAAAAAGGGAAAAAAGGGAAAAAAGGGAAAAAAGGGAAAAAAAGGGAAAAAAGGGAAAAAAGGGAAAAAAGGGAAAAAAGGGAAAAAAGGGAAAAAAGGGAAAAAAGGGGAAAAAAGGGAAAAAAAGGGAAAAAAGGGAAAAAAGGGAAAAAAGGGAAAAAAGGGAAAAAAGGGAAAAAAGGGAAAAAAGGGAAAAAGGGAAAAAAGGGAAAAAAGGGAAAAAAGGGAAAAAAGGGAAAAAAAGGGAAAAAAGGGAAAAAAGGGAAAAAAGGGAAAAAAGGGAAAAAAGGGAAAAAAGGGAAAAAAGGGAAAAAAGGGAAAAAAGGGAAAAAAGGGAAAAAAGGGAAAAAAGGGGAAAAGGGAAAAGGGAAAAAGGAAAAAAGGGAAAAAGGGAAAAAAGGGAAAAAAGGGAAAAAAGGGAAAAAAGGGAAAAAAGGGAAAAAAGGGAAAAAAGGGAAAAAAGGGAAAAAAGGGAAAAAAGGGAAAAAAGGGAAAAAAGGGAAAAAAGGGAAAAAAGGGAAAAAAGGGAAAAAAGAAAAAAAGGAAAAAAGAAAAAAAAGGAAAAAGAAAAAAAAGGAAAAAGAAAAAAAAGGAAAAAGAAAAAAAAGATTCAACGGAGAGGAAAGTCAAATCGTGGACGTGATGGGCACGTCAGAAAACATGGACGATCTGGATTTGGTGGATTCTGTGGCCAAGGATAAGGACGAGGAAAAAAAAATGGTCGAGGCTTTGGTAGACGACGGAGGCGTCTTCCTATACCAATGGCTTTTATGGCTAAAAATAATTATAATTTTCAATAATGATAATAAAATATGTAAACATAAATAATAAAAACAAATCATTGTTTCGTTATTCACCCGCCTGGGTGTGGACCATAATGGTCGCACCTAGACCACCTTTTTGATTTTTTATAATTGAGTGTATACAATACAATTGCGAACCAAATCATCCAAATACTAAAAATATATATTACAAATTCATATGATTTTTGATTCCTGAATAGTACAGTTTCTATGACTTAAGTGGTTTTTTAAATTCAATCAATCCAATTCAATTTAACCCCATTAAACTTACCCCGCATTCACCCAAACAAGATCACCTGGACGCTGAATGAATCTGTAAACAGGAATGTTTTCCTTGTATAAATCGTCCAAGACTGGCCACCAAGAACCGTGTAAGTAGTTGATATTGTTCTTCTCGCAAAGGGATTGAATGCCTCCCCAGTACGCATCCGGCACAGCGAACCATTCACAATCACCAGGCCCAATGTTAATATTGATTGAACAAAAATTGTTATTCTCTTGATGGCCTGGCGTTCGACTACCTGGGACTTTCATGTATAACTGAACAGTGTTCATACCTAGAATCACATGCCCGACATGGGACAGCATGTTTGCAGCCGATATTACACGAGCAAACGCAGGTAGTTTTTGCAGTTCAGCTAACTGAGGTCGCCACTTCCTTTCATCAGATAAGTCCACATTCGTCCCAAACCTGGTAAAATTAACTGAGTCGTTTATAGTTCTGAAGTACTGTGTTAATTTGATAATCAATGTAATGTGAGAGCAACTATCACACATCACGAAATTGATTTTGGAGAATTCGCGGAATTTTCCCAGAATCAATATTCTAGCACCTTTTACAATGCATACCCAAACCATTTATGTCAAATGCTTTAAAATTTTAGACAGTATGGCTAATTTACCTGAGCATTTTGCCTCCAGTTTTCATTTTCTTCTTTTTCCCATTCGACATTGCATTTGTTATTGAATCTTTCGAATCTGAATCGGACATTGTTTGGGCTCCAATATTCTTGTCCCGCTCCTCCTACAAATTATAACTAACAGTAATTCATCTATTATAATTTAGAAGAATTAAAACTTTCCATACACAATAATTTTAGTTATCTATGTATATTATGTTACAGTAGGCGCCAATTATCTACACCGTACGCGCAGTAAACATCGCATTTTAAGATTCTCATATAGATTCTTTCAGAGTGCGATTGGGGCTAGTGGATACACTTCCATGTAAAACAGTGTAAGTCCAAAAGTGCGATGCGTGAAATTGACGCTTACCTTTATAGTCACGTTTCTCTCAAAATAAGTGAGATTCATAACAAAACATAATAAATTCACTTCAACTAATTGTTCGATACTTACACGAAAAGTTTTGTGTATTGATACACTTATTTAATGAGGAATAGTCCTTAATCTATTTGTAGTGCTCAGTCATTTCGCAATAGATTACAAGATAATAAATCGAATTCCGTTCAGGAAAATCAAAATTACTAAAACTGGAAATGTTGCGTTTTGTGATGGACCTTCAAAATGCTGGCCATAAAATTAGTTAAACAATTAAGACACAAAATTGCACTAATTCCATTAGTGCTGAGTTTAGTTCCAATGTAGTATGTGCATTGAAATAACCGTTTAAGCCAAGCTACAATTTCATTTAGAGATCTATGGAAGCTCACAAACGCTAAAACCAGGTAGAAAGATTCAGTGGTTCTGGAACCAAATGCCAGGAACATATGCGTGGTTCCTGAACCACATGCGCACGGATCATGTTAGGATTTATTATCTAATCTGCAATACAAGTCACGTACAAGAGAATAAATAATAAGAATTGTTATGCAAGCATATATCAGTTCAAATTCAATTAAGCTGAACCATACAAATGCTGAGTCAAGAAAATTTTTCAATATTAAAACGATGGACATTTGACGGTTTCCACGTGACCTATAACCCAAATATTAGTCCGATAAGAAAAGTATAAACTACATGGAAGTCGTAAATAAGTACTTTAAGGACAATTTAGCTAGAAATAAGCTCGTTTACTAACCTTTATGCTATCCTGAAAGCTGGAAGCCTGATATTGAGCATATTTTGCAATAGTTGTATGAGATCGATGAGATATACAGGCCCACACGCGCTTACCCTGTTGAACATCCCAATTTTCATCGGGTGCTTGATGTACTTGTGTTCGAACCTCTACACTATGGTCAGGGTTTGCTTCTACTAATGTTTTCGTAGAGAATAATCCTAAATCGAGTTTAAGTGCTCCTGCAAGACCTCGTACAACAGCTATTGGATGTTTCAAACAAAATTCTTGTAATTGTGGGCTAAATGCATGCTTTTTGTTCTCTAAATGGACAGATGGAGTCGGTGGAAGCAATTGTTCGCGTGTCAAACGTTGTGGAGGACAATCTGGCGGTGATGGCGGAAACATATTCGAATGAAGAACTGTACATGTTGACGGGGGTTCCTTAGAACCGAAATTTTTTACGGCCTCTATCACAGCTTGTGCTTCCATATCTATTGAGAATTTCACTATTTCTTTATGCTCGAACAATTTCTCTGTTTTAATTATTGGTTTCGTTTTTACGATGTCTTGTAATGGCACATCTATTCGCGATGATTTTTTTTTATTCATTGTAGCTTCTTCGTATTGTAGAGTAGTGCATTTACTGCTCTTAGATCCTTGATTTTCAAAATCAGAATTTTTGTTTATAGTTTCTTCTTTTATGCAAAGATCATGGCTTGACATCTTTTTAAAGAAATCTTCAGCAAAAGATATCGTCGAATCATTCTTACATAAAATATCTTCCAAATCTGGACCTGTAAGTTATGATATTGTGGGTTTATTTCACACAACTTTAGCAAAATTTAAAATAGATAGTAAGCGTTACACAAATTTAATGATTTATGTAAGTATCTTACCTAATTCTTTCGTTTCACCGCTTACTAGCGATGCCATTTTCCCAAGACTTGTTTTATCCCTGCGCTGGAGTATTCCAAATGAATGTTGAGATCTAAAACTTATTAAATTTGAAACATTCGCTGACTTGAAAGGCATTCGAGCAGCCGATTGTGAGTTTCCCGTAGCAATCAAAATAGCAGAATTGTCTTTTGGCCTTGATTGGATGATTGAACCAGATTGTGGTGTTTGCGCTCCGGTTTGAGGTTGGAAGGCAGACTGCAAAACCGCTGGTTGCTGAAATTTATGTGATCGAAGCTGAAGTTGATGTTGTTGCATCAATTTATATTGTTGTGACAAATGTTCTAGCATTTGTTCCTGAGATGCAGTTAAGTTATTTTGATTTAGTTGCAAGCACTGTAGTGTTTGCAACTGATTGGATGACAAATAAAATGTTGGCTGTTGTATGTGCCTACTGGATGATGCTTGCGGCTTTTGTTGTAGTAGCAACTCGTCACCAGACCTAAAACGTTTAGGTGGCGATGATTCAGCGCTCTCTTGTTGACTTGGATATGGTGGTGGGGGTCCCTGCTGGAATCGAAAGGACTCGTATATGTATTCTATTTGCGGATATTTGCAAAATAAAGATCATGAGTGATTTGATCGGTTAATATTAAATTAAGATTAAAATGGCAAGACTTTGCAACATTCGTATTACCATGCAATTTAAAATATATATTTTTTTGTCATAGGCTATAGAATGAACCCACTCGCAAACGTTTGTTAATTGCATCATACTTTTTCACTATTACACAATTGTTGAACATGTGCGCATTTATTGCTAGTCCCGACGGGAAAATATATATTTTCTTAAGAATTAGGGATAATCCGACATTCAGGCAAGGATTTTATTTGTATCACAAAAGTTAAACCTTTATACCTTTTTCGCCACAAGGACGTGGTATGCTATGAGTACCATAGACCATCTTAAAGTATTTTTTCGGAAATAAAATTATATTCAACCGATCTTTTATTACTGAAAATCAATAGAACATGCTGTTTATCATTCAAGCAAAGCAGGAAATTGTAAGTGGAGAATACACAATCTGCAGCTCGTTTCTGTAACTCACAAATTGAGAAGTTCTCTACTACCATTCTCAATTTGACATCCTTCTCCACCACAGCGTTTCTGTATGAAACTCTATTACATACTCATCATCTCTATTCCTGAACTCTACTCACCACATAGTTTCGCAACTGAAAATGTTTCTGTAATTTCGAGAATTGAGTTTCCCTTCACTTTTAGTTGAGAATTAGTTGAAGTATCTTATTTTCTAATTATTTTCTGGTACAAGTATTTAAATAACCACGAGTAGCCGTTTCCTTGATCTGCGTTGAGTAGCATCGACCGTTTGTCCTTGTGGATCGTAATGCTTTCTTTCACATCCAGCTGCCTATTGCTTCCCACACTTCCGATTTTCGTGTTTCCGATGTCGAATTCGTGGCCCTCGCTGATGATATATTCTGCTATTATGATCTTACTTCTGCTGTTTTTCCGGCCTGCATGTTCTTTTTTGCTCTGTTGGCTTCATTGATGTGCACTTTAAACCGTATTGCTAATGATATTCTTGTCTGCCCGATGTATCTTTTGTTGCAGTTCTTGCATTGCATCTCATATATCCCACACTTTTCGAGTTTTCTTGTTTTGTCCTTTGTGGTACCAAGTTTGTTGCTTAGCAGATTGTTTCTGTTGGTGAAAACCAATTCGGCAAGTTTGATTTTCCGTTTTAGCTTGTTGGTAATGTTTTTGTACTCTACTGGTATTTTTAATTTTTTTGGTTTCTCTTTTTCTAGATTGGATTGGATCTGCTCCTGCTCCTTTTCTTTTGCCTGGTGATCTAGTGGCAAAGTTAGCATTCTATGTGCTAGGTGGAGAAATGTTGCCATTTTGTGCTGTCCGCTGTGGTTTGATGAGTTGGGAATCGTTCTCATAGTGTCCGTTGGTTTTCTGTAGATTTCTATTTTGCTGATATCTTCCCTTCTTACTAGGACGTCTATTTCCATTTCATACGTAAATTGTATGTTTCTGTGGACTGAATTCAAATTCTGGAGTGACTGAATTCAAATTCACCAGGTCGTTTTCTTTGATTATTGCAAAACAGTCATCTACATATCTTGTCTAGCCTCTAGGTAGATTTCCCTGTCTTGCTAGTTCTTTTTCTATGTAGGCCATGAAGATCTCTTATGAAGGCTGACAGCGGTACTCCCATTGGTGCTCCTCCTAGTTGTTCATAAAATTCCCCTCTGAATGTGAAGTAATTTTCCTCCAAGCAAAGCTTTGTTAATTCTATGTATGCTCGTACTTCTGCCTTTGTTACATTTTCTTTTTGTAGCCATTCTTCTAGCATGTTGATTGCCTCTTTTATTCGAATGCTCGGGTAGAGTGCCTTGACGTCAAAAGATATGAGTATTTCATTAATTCCTAATGGTTTGTTACGTTCGCCACGCAACGGGGTCGACTCACAATCTATAAGGGCAAAATGGGGGTCTGCCCTGTTCATGAAGACCCCAAACCACCGTGCGGGTAAACGCTGTTTTTAAAGAATTGATAATGTTACGTTCGCCACTTCACGCAATGAAGCCAATTAATGAATTATAATAATAATAGTGTTATTATTGAATTATATTGCTATTAATGAATTATATTGTAGGGAGTAGAAGTTGAATTATATAAATGTAGAGGAGATGTAGGTATGTAAGGATATTAGATTAGATAACTAAGTAGGTAGTAAGTTTGTTATGGAGAGTGTTCCTGACAACGTCACAGACCCTGGAGATAAGTTGCCAGCAATGACGGCAGCAAACAACTATCACCCAATCGCCACAACAGATCCAAATCCAGGCTCCGCCCGGTCTACGATGCGCCTGTGATACCCACAACCATTGGTACATATTTGCAATTCACCATGGTTAACGACTTCCACGAGTATTTCACTGCGCTCCAATCGCATCCCACAGCAGTCACAGCATTCCCCCCCCCCCGCATTGAGGTGCAACGCTCTGGCCAAACCCACGAAGCTTCGATCGCCAGCTGATGTGCGTCACTAAAACCAGTTCGGAAGCTTTGAAGAGGTCAACAGACTCGTGGACGTTGACTGGCGATGTAGCAACGGGATTAGGATTTTGAATAAATAAGGTTGCGGGAGCAGCTGACGGGGTCTTTTACGGTGCGAAGCTGCGTGTTGGGTGGCGGATCTTTTTCGGTGAGAAGCTTGGACGGTGCTGTTCTCCTCTTTGTCGGTGCGAAGTTCAAGAGAAAGTCGAGTGCGTCTTGGGTGTCGACCTTCGCTTGTCGGTGCGAAGTTTGAGCGGCGTGAATTTTTAGAAAGTGGAGATCTTCGCACAATAATAGCGCGGTTTGTGCTGTCGTGACCGCGCAAAGCTTAGAGTGAAAATCTTTCCACAGTAATTTCCCAGTTTCGGTTTGACAATATATAGAGAAAGTAAAGACACAGCAAGTTGGAAATGTACCAAGTGCATTAAGTGCATTTCTTTGCCTTTCGTGCTTTCTATGGCTTTACCTACTTATTTCCTTATTTTTTCTTTCTTCCCAATGGTGAGTTGCAGGTCCTTTGGTGTGTTGTTAATTCCCGCTTCTATATCAGCGAATACTTGTTCATTCTTTCATGCAGTGTGCACTGCATATTTTAATCCGTTATTGAGCAGTTTTAATTCATCCTCCGTAAATTGCTTTGATGAATGGTTGATGACAGTTTTTCAGTTGCTGCATTTTTGGCGTTTCCTTTTTATTGCCTTGTTCCTCTCTTAGTTAAACATTACCAACAAGCTAAAACGGAAAATCAAACTTGCCGAATTGGTTTTCACCAACAGAAACAATCTGCTAAGCAACAAACTTGGTACCACAAAGGACAAAACAAGAAAACTCGGAAAGTGTGGGATATATGAGATGCAATGCAAGAACTGCAACAAAAGATACATCGGGCAGACAAGAATATCATTAGCAATACGGTTTAAAGTGCACATCAATGAAGCCAACAGAGCAAAAAAGAACATGCAGGCCGGAAAAACAGCAGAAGTAAGATCATAATAGCAGAATATATCATCAGCGAGGGCCACGAATTCGACATCGGAAACACGAAAATCGGAAGTGTGGGAAGCAATAGGCAGCTGGATGTGAAAGAAAGCATTACGATCCGCAATTACAAATGGTCGATGCTACTCAACGCAGATCAAGGAAACGGCTACTCGTGGTTATTTAAATACTTGTACCAGAAAATAATTAGAAAATAAGATACCTTTAACATAGAATTAAGCACCAATTAAAAAATAAGGGATATAATAAAAAAGTAGGGATAAATCTTAATAGTTAGGGATATAAGTTACAAATAAGGAAAGATGTAATTAACAAGTAAGGATATAAATAAGGACAAAATGCCTGGAGAGAATCAGTCGTGAACATAACAGTATCACTGAAGAAGGCTACAAGTAGTAGCCGAAATATATATTTGAAAAATCAAAAATAAAATTTGGTAAAAGAAAAAGTCACGACTTTTATTATTATTAAATATTTTTAAGCATTCCTCTGAAAATCATTGCAACTAGAGTTTATTGTCAGATAATCTAAATAAAGTAATAATAACAATAAAATAATTGTAACTTACCGTAAACATATCACTGAAGAAGGCTACAAGTAGTAGCCGAAATATATATTTGAAGAATCAAAAATAAAATTTGGTAAAAGAAAAAGTCACGATTTTTATTATTATTAAACCAATTGACCAAAAAAATCGAATAGTCAATCAATTTAAAAATATTTGTGATAGAAATGCTAATGATGCATGAACAAATGCCATGTTAATATTATGTCGACAGCGCATAATCTTCATCTGTGTGTACATGTTAATAAATAATTAACCAATTATGATATTGTACAGTCCGCTACTAGCATAACGGTAGCTTGACAATTTTTCTTTCATCATTAGCATTTTTAAGAAAAAAATTAATAATCATTTCTACGAAAATCATTGCAAGCGTAGTTTATTGTTACGAGTTGATGGTGCTATATTTCAATGTGTCGATTGAAAATAATTAAATTGAATGGTATTGCATATAGGTTCACAAAACCTATATAACCAAATAGCTGTTAATTTTAATTAATAAAATCAACTTAGATTTCTATTTTGTCATTTATAGAAAACATAACCGGGTAGAATTTCAAAACGGCAGCAGCTTAGAATATTAGATTTAATGAAATCTAATCCAAGTGTTGTTCGAGGCCAGCATACGAAGAAAAGCAGCAGTGTTCATCATGAGCTCTGCTGGAAGAATGTTGCAACCGAACTGAATGCAATGAGTGGTGGGAATAAAAATCCAGAACAATGGAAAAGGATAGTTTATAATTACTTTATTAAGATTTCCAGTGATTTATGTGTAATATGTATATTTCAGTGCTGGATACATTGGAAAGCTACTGTTAAGATGCAATATAATAAATTAAGGGCCTTTAGCAATAAAACTGGCAATCGCCCGCTTAACGAAGGACCAAAGCCGAAAATCGATGAAGATTTCTTCCTTTTCTTTTCAGAAAATGGAGATACTCGGGAAAGAGGTTTTTATGAGGAAGAAACGGTAAAATATGTAATTCACATTTTACTCAAAATTTAATGTTTTTATTCATATTAGTGAACAATATTTGGGCGATGCAGGTCTATCAGCTCGAATTGCAGTAGGAGCTTCCGTAGTGGAGTCAACTAGGAAAGCTTCTAATTCTATTCAAGCTGATGGGCCCGCTTCGACCAAATCTGACAAGCACATTGTGTTGAGCAGCCATCCAGCTTTACTGAAGAGCCATCCCAGCCCATTGAAGAATGCCCAACAAACTTAAACTTAAAACCTCGAGCATCTTCTTTAAAAAGTTTCTTTGAAGAAGCAAAAGAATATGTGGACCAGCAAAACGGTGCAATATTAAAAGAATTAAGACGAATGAATGAAAATCATGCTAATATTTACAAAGAAATAAAGGAAAAATTAAAATAAATCCCAGTTTTATTTGAATTTTGTATTTCACTTATTTGGAATCCTGGCTTAAAATATTTGAGAACAATCCTCATATTACTTATAAAAAACTTATAATTAAACGGCGAAAAAATTTCAAACTACTCTGTTTTAACACCTCTACCCTGTGTTAGATATGAGCTGTCTAATTGAGTTGCGCCAGTTTCTGTTTCATTAATGCTGTCAATATCTTAAGGCAAAGGTATGTTATATTTTCTTCTGATATTATGAAGCGTGCAACACGCGTTTATGATGGAACCGATAAATGAAGGTTTGACTAAAAGGCCACGATTTGTGGACAAGCATGCAAACACTTTTTTAGAACTCCATTTAACCTCTCTATATTTTTGTTGGCTGATGGTGACAGGATTATTAATTGGTGTCATTTTATTTCGCTATTATTCCGGTACTGTTCTTCTAGAAATGTCCTTGCTTTGCTGGCATTCCAAATGACTACTGTCACCAAATCTAGCCAGGCAGTTAAAAATTTCCAGATCGAAGTCGCAGATTATTTATTTATTTATTTAGCCAAACAAGGCATACACATTATTAATATTATTAAACTTACAACTATGTATGGCTAGCTAGTGCGTTAAACAAATTACGTTTAAAAGTGGGCTTGGAAATGGATGGGGAATAGTGGTTGCTAACGCTATTAAATATCTTACAGCATCTATTAATCGGTTCGTTTTGTATGATGTTGATACTCAGCTAACATACGCGTGTGTCTGGTACGTCTTACAGCATCATTGCATGAGATTTTCCCAGAAGTGGGAAATAATGTCAAACACAAAGCACGAAGTCAGGACTGTCCTTCTAGATGATAACGAAGGTAAATTGAGTAGTTTAAGTCGGTGCTCATAAGAAGGTAAATTATCAAAGTCAGCTGGGTTGTATAAATTCCGCAAAGCAAAAAGTAAGAACTGCTTTTGAATTGATTCAATTCGATCACTATGAGTTCCAAACGCTGGGTTCCAAATTAAGCAGGCGTACTCGAGAAAAGGGCGTACAAATGCTGTATATAGGGATTTAGTAACCCACAAGTTCGTAAATTCTTTTGCCCGTCTTTTAATGAAACCCAGCTGCTTCCAAGCACTAGCGAGAATCTTGTCGTACTGTAAGTGAAACCGTAGTTTTGTATCTAATACAATTCCATGATCCACTTTGGTCAATGGTGTACGGCTTAGGAAATATGTGTAACTGTCAATAGTATTTTTGCGAGCAAAGCTCATCACTTGGTATTTACCAATATTGAGGTGAAGATTATTCCGCGAGCACCAATGTTATAATGCATCAAGCTTGGATTGGACAAAAGTTGCGTCAGTGTGATGCTACTACGTGATATATTTTTAGATCATCGGCATATAAAAGATGGGGTATGTTAGATAGAACTGAGGACAGATCGGATGTGAATATATTGAATAGGAGTGGGCCGAGATGACTGCCTTGTGGCACTCCAGAAGAAGTCGGAATTTTTCTTGACAGATTTCCTTGAAATCTAACGACTTGTGTCCGATTTTTGAGGTAAGAAGAAACCCATTTAAGCATAGATCCCGAAATACCAAAGTGATGCAATTTCTTTATTAAGATGCCGTGGTCTACGCGATCGAAGGCTTTGCTAAAGTCTGTGTAGACTGCGTCAATTTGGTGGCCTTTTTCCATAGCACAGAGAATGTCAGAGGTGAAAATCATAAGATTGGTTGTAGTCGAACGGCCTTTGCGAAATCCGTGCTGCTGCTCGTTAATTCGTGACTCTATCAGTGCTGTCAGTTTGCCACAGATGATTTTCTCGAATAGTTCGGAAATGGCTGATAAAATAGCTATACCTCTATAATTTTCCACCAGGTGTTTATCTCCACTTTTAAAAATGGGAGTCAAGAGAGAAGATTTCTAAGCAGATGGAAAGCAGCCGAATGAGAGTGACTTATTGAAGATCATGTGAAGGGGAGTTAACAGCTGTTTTCGGCATAGGATCAAAAAGCGAGCCGAAACTTGATTTGGACCAGGCCCCTTGTTAGGATCAAGCTCAGTGATTGCGCTTTCAATATCGTCTGTGGTCAAATGTAATGTAATATCCTGCGAGGGAAGTATGGGTGTATTTGTAGGTGGCATAAACATCTCTTGGAAGTGATCAGCAAAGAAATTACATATTTTTTTAGGGCATGAAGAACTGGAATTGTTTTTGGACATTGTGCATGGGTAGCCTGTTTTTTTTTGGTGTTTATAAAATCAAAGAATTTTTTCGGGTCACGAATTATGCTCTCTCCGACAATGCGAACATAAAAGTTATATGCTTCACGTGACTTTTGAAAATTCAACTGCTAGCTGATGATATTTATTCTTTACGTCTACGCCTACATTATCGTCATTTTGGATTATCTTATATAATTTGTTTCTTTGATTACGTAGGCTTCGAAGGTTAGCGTCTTACCATGGCTCTGAAAGTTTGTTTCTTTTCTTTATTTTAGGGACATAGCTTTCAACGGCGTCAAAAATTATTCGATAGAAGGTAGATACCGTATCTTCTACATCTAACATTGAAAGAATGTTCCAGTCGATTTTCTCAAGACGGTTTATGATGCAATCATAATCAGCATTTAAAAAATCAAATACAATGGAATGAATGTACGATTGAGAGAATCTCGAATCCGTAGTGGAAATCTCAACAATAGAAGCAGAGTGGTGGAGACTATTACAAAAGAGATGCTCTGCTTCTTTCGTTGGACTAATCACAACATCTTCATATGAATTTGTGAAAATTAGATCTAGCCAATTACCGTTTTGGTTTGCAGTTGAGGATATTTGCTGCAAACCATTGCCATAAAATGTACTAAGCAGATTGAGGTCAATCGAATCTCTAAGGTTCATTGGTAAGAGGTAGCCATCAGATTCATCAGGAACAAAGGGCAAGTTGAGGCGGTTAAAGCCCCCTAGTATTATTATTTTGTCTTTTTCGGCTAGAAGATTTATTACGGAAGATATCACGTCTCGTATGCAATCATAGGTATCGTCGTTGGAGTTGGGGGGAACATACACTACAACAATGAATAAAAATACAGTCCCTAAACCAACACGAATTGCTTTATGCCCAAAAGTTTTATAGGAAACAGTTTCAACGATCTCACTTATAAAAGTGTTGTTGATTGCAATTATCACACCACCACCTCTAGATTGGCCGGTGAATAGAAAATTCTTGTCATTCCTATGTATAGTCCAGTTTCCGTCAAGGATTTCCTCGTTCTTGTATGAGTCGTTGAGCCATGTTTCAGTGAAGGTCAGTACATTAAAATGGCAGGATTTGGCGTCCAGGTAAAGTTTTTTTATCTTGCCTCTCATACCACCACAATAGTAGTGAAAGAAAAATATGCTTGGATCGTATGTGCCACCCACAAGTTTCAAGATCATTTTTTATTTGATCGTGGGTCAAAAATTGAAAAATATCTGGCGTAACGATTCAAAGTCCGTGGGAAGACCTTCTTGGTGTATCATAACCTTAAGATTGACTTTCGTTTTACCATCCACGCACGAAGAATGTGGCGCATTATGCCAGATCGGCCAGGTAAAGACGGACACAATCGTAGATTTTGTGGTCTCTAAGTCGAGACATCATATATCTACTTTCAAGGTCGGCACCACAGCTTTTAGTGATTTTAACCGCAGGCGGAGAGAGCGGGTCCAGAAACTGAGGCTCGCTATCGGGAACTATGACAGATTGAGAAGGAATTTGAATGAAGGAATTTGAATTTGCTAAGGCCGCCATAATTATCCGATTTTAATTTTGTTAAGTGCATGTGATAGGTGAAGAGCTCTTTCATATGTAAAAAAAATTCAAACTTTTATAAGTTTAAGTTTCTGACTTGCAAGCTTTCAAAATTTTTGATTTTTTAAAAATAAATTTAGATTGCACAATTATTATGGGCAATCTACTGAATCGATTTTGATGAAAATTTGTTAGCTGTTTTATGATGTTGTAAAGATTTTTCAAGCAAAATATAAAGGTCCTAAATGCATTTTAAGTGGCAAAAAAAATTAAATGTTAAAAATGCTTTTTTTCCCCTGTTATTTTATATTTATTACAATTTTCGACAAGTATTAAATGTTTGAGGATTTTTAACTAATCCTATCTTATAGAAAATTTTATTACGCAACTTTTATTGTCACACAACGTTGACCTAAAATGAACCGTTTTCAAGTTAGGAGTGAAACAAGCAGAAAAAACACGATTTTTTTTCAAATTTTTAAACATTTCAATTTTTTGTTTAATGTTCCCGACTTTTTTGAGAAGGAGCATAAATCAATTATTGTTATACGAGTTATTTTCCTGCAAAAATCAGCATGCCCCCCGCAACGACCAAATTTAGTCGTTTTTCTACAGATCCGCCCTGGTCTAACAACTCACCACACGTTTCTCGAATCATACATACAGAAACGTTTCAACTCAAATAGTAGAGTGCAAGATGGGAAATTGGTGTGACGTCACAGAATAGAGAATGTTCTCAATCGAATATACAGAAACGAGCTGCTGAGCGGGGTTGATCGTTTTTAATGCTGCAGGTAAATGTGATGCTTTTGATCTGTCTAGACGACTGCAAGGAGCACAACAACGCATGTAGGTAAATGTGATGTTTTTGATCGTTGTCTAGACGGCTACTTTTCCTTTATTCATACTTTTACGGATCATTTTGGTTTTTCTCATTACAAATTTGAAAAGTCTTGTGTCTTCAACTTTTGCATAATTTCATAGTCAGAAAAAATATCCACATTTTCTTCAGCCAAGCTCAATTCATTTATTTATAATTCAGGGCTTTGCGACTTATTTTTAACAAGAACATTTTCAAAATTCTAAATCTTGCACTAAAATGGACTGTGGTATACTATATATATATCACTTACTCCATTTACCTGTCAAAAGTTAAAACTTCGAAACAAACGTCTGCAATTTTAATTTAAATGAACTTCTGAAATACAAAAATAGATACATATGGTTGGTTTTGAAACCAGTTTCGCACTATAGAATAAAAATATGCTTTTCACTGGGAAAACCCTGTTGTTTCCATGGGCTAGCTGAGTCTATTGTGACAAACCTTCACACCTTGGATAAATAAGCTACATAATATAGTATTTAGAATATACTACCGCCCTGGAAATAGTGAAACTATTCAAAATAATTATTATAGGTCTCGATTCCGACAGAATTACGTGCATTGGACGGCGTTCTATTCAATTCTAATTTGACTCACCAAGACCATGAGCTCGCCAATTTTTTTTATGCCCTTCAAACAAAATGGAAGCCATTTATGGAAACAATTTGTTTTTTCTTCTTGATTAAAATCAGTATAGAGGTTTTTGCATTGCTAATCAAGCATTTACGGATTGACGATATTTAGCGCGTTGCCAATCAGAGACTATCATACTTACAATAAATAAAGAAATTTCGATAATCGAGTTTTACAATTTCGATGGTTCGCTTTTTTATGAAGTAAATTACTTCTCATATTCAATGCAAAATAAAAGTTTAAATAAATTTTGATTGGTAGTACAAAAACTTGATATCCCAAAAATGAAGAAAAAAGAAATTTAGTTCTAAACTAAATGCTATTTCCATAGAATCGATGGTTTCCGAGATAATAGCAAAAACTTTAATGAAACTGCCATATTTCATTAACGCAGACATCTAAAAGGTCAACATTTTGAATTCAAACCAAACTTGCATTTCTCTACCAACCCCTTATGCAAGTCAAGAGTGTAGAATTTTCGCAAAGAAAATTATTAACTTGACTGGATACATACGGCTATCCAAAGATTGGTAGGTTCGCAGTTTCAGAAGAATCTAGGACAATACAATAAAACAAGGATCAATGAAATTCCCGTATTAGATTTTGGAAAAACAATATTAAATATATTTACTTTTTGACAGCTTGACGGTCAATTAAAACTTGCTTAATTTAGTAACAAATATTGGTTTTTAACGAAGCACACAGAATAAGCGATTATGAACAAAATGAGACGAAAACGATGAAAATCCAAAAACAGTCGCATTTCCCCTAAAACAGTTTATTTTCAAATTGGAAAAAATTTGTTTGCAATTGATAACATATTGCGAGTCAAAGTAATACTTTCTGATGGTGGTCTTATTTCGTAATGAAATCATTCAAAAGTAAACCTTTAAAACAATGATTTTTTAAATGGATGCTGGAAAGTTCGGTACATTTTAAGGTCTTTAACATTACACTACGCATTTGAATGACTAATTTTTCCCTAGAAAAGGGAAAATTCCCCACGTTTAGCCACATTGCTCATAACTGATGATTCAAATAATCCCAAAAATTAGCTTTCGTTAAATAAACCGCACAATCTGTGTGCGTTATAAACGCACCTAAGATATAATGAATGAATTATCTTTGCATTCAGATAATAATGACTGCCTTCGATTTTGTTGCTAAATAATTTATTAAAAACGAGATCCCTCTTAAAGCCAAATTTTAGTAACTACTACATAATGGTTTGATAATAAAGCGATAAATCCAGTTTAGTTTCTTCTATGCTGTATAATTAAATTAGCAATTACAACGATAGCAAACTCACAAATCAGGAAGAAAAACTGGATTGTAAAATTCACTTGAACTTCAGCTTCGTATTATTTTGATAATAAGGCGTTCAATGGTCAACGAATTTTAAGGCACTAATCAAACCTTACGGTAATGTACGGTACGGTACGGTAATGACAAATTCGAAAGAAAAGCTATACATGGGCGGAATGTCAAACAGGCAAATTGTGCTTATAGCTGTCTATTTAATAGGTTGAACGTTGTATACATAAGGAATTTTGATCGAGGATTTGAGGTATAGTTCTACACGATTCCCTATTGAAAGTGAATTAGAGACAAAAACGGCCATTGCTACTTCGGCTTCAACAATGTTCACATTGTTCAAATGGAAAACATCAAAATATTTGAAAGTCAGTTAAAAACACACTTAAATTTTTCGTGAACCGATTTCGAACGACGGCAAATTTAGTCAAAGTTCCAAAAATAAGGACTATAAACAGAACGAAATTGTGAAATAGAATTTCAGGCGATTTTATACAGGTAGGGTGCTATGCTAAGAATACAAGTCATACACGCAAAAACGATCCATGTAGAGCAAATGTGTGCTGCATGCGGCATATGCCACGAAGCCTAAAATAAGCCAAATACACGCACGAAAAAAGCGCCAAAATGTGCTTGTTTTTCATGCGCACTATCAAATGCATGTAATGATTGTGCATTAGAAGGGAGTACATGGCATGGACGCTCGTTCGAAAAAGTTGCTAGGCGTATAACCTATGCCAGCATGCATGCAGCATTGAGTAAAAGTAAAGCACACATTTTTATATATCGCCTGCTGAGAACAATTGTGACATAGCTCCAAAATCGTCGATATTGAGTTATGTGTACCAGAAAGCTATAATATAAAATATCCCTACGGGATTTTCGCATCTTACATCTAATCGTCGGGCAGCAATGTTGAAAATAGGAACTGTATCTGATAAATAATCCTTGATGTTCGTTCGGTCACAAAGATCTATTCCGCTTGAAATGATTAAGTAACCTTACTTGTAAAAAGCATTGGAAAAGAGACAGGGATCCGCATTTTTCGATTGACTCCTTAGAATTACTGTCACCAAATTTCGGCAAATTATCCGACTCGACGATTTATAACATGTTTTCGACGGCAACGAAGACGGTAAAATATGTGAAAAATCATTTCAACCCAAAGTTCACAACAAGAAAAAAAAACCGCAAGGTGCAACCTTTGAGGTCTACAGGAACAACTTCCAAGCATATATATGCAGAACTATTAAAAACAGTAATAAAACTAATGATACTTTAAATAATAATAATAAACATGCGATATTACAGTAAGTGGAATGAGTCTCTGTGTTTTTATGTGAATATTTTTTGTAATTATTAAAACTGACTTTGTGTTTGATTAGCACCCTTTCAAGCATTCGATCTTGGGGAAAAAAATTAATTTAATTTTTTACATTTTATAATTAAATTAAAAAAGTTCTGTACTAAATGTATTTAAAAAGTTGCCAAATCCTACGAATGGTAAAGCGCTTTGATGAATACCACAGCTATATCATTAGAGTGTGTGAAATTAGGTGATATTATTATTTTGTTAATTATAAAAAAAACTTTTAATTTCAAATTATGAAGGACTCCATGCAGCATTTAATTTTGTAAATCATTAATTGAAACCGGCTGTGCTTAATTGATTGACAATTTGATAGACTCATTAAAATGTTAAAAAGCTTCGATTGGCAACTCAACGTCGTTAACACGTTTACGTCCTGAGATAACAGAAATGATCATGAATGTATGTACGTACACACACACAAACTTTTTTATAGAAATTGTTTTAAATAATTTCTTTAACCTTAAAACATAAAGATATTTACTATGATGAAAAGTTTGGAGCAGAATGGTAGCTACCAAAGTATCAACAGCTGATACCATTTCAAAACATTAAAGCACCAACATTATTATTATTGACTTTCTTTAAAAAACGCAACTCCGAACCATAGACAGATTTGTCTTCTACGGTGCTCTGGAAGGCTAATATAATTGCGTTGGTAATTAAAAAAGCTCCAGGGCATGATAGTATAAACAACATTGTCCTTAAAAAATTTCCAAGAAGTATTTTCGCTCTATTGTTTATAATGAAGCTATAGAAGTGTGTTAAACCGACAAAAATACACAACCGGTTGCATTACAACGACTATGTCTAGGCAAGGGTTCATCGCTAAAAGGATAAAACTTTTAGGTAAATTGGTAGATGACAATAAAAATGCACTACACTTGCCTAATAAAATCCACAAATGAGACCACTTGAACACATCGTACTAACATTATTGAAAATATTTTTAAAAAATCTGGCACAATCTTAAAAGCATCAAAGTTTGCTTCAAATAAGGCAACGATATATGTAAGCTGAAACAATAGATTGCCTGCTCAAAGCTTGAAATACATTATGACAAAAGAACCCACATTTTGCATGAATTAAAAAAGTTAAAAATATTCGCCTGGTTCTTAATGAAAACAAATTTTTCTCAAAATATAGTTTTTGACTTGCTTAAGCTAAATTAAGTTTATACTGTCACCTCACAAAGTTTCCTAAAAATTTCGTGCTTTTAGCGATGGACTAAATAATTTTTGGTCACCTCTTTGTTTATCAATAACAACGAATAATTCAACTAAGCACATATGCAACCGCAACGCTGAGCGCGATATTGGCCATATCGGGTTTCGGTCGTCTACAAGCGACAACTGCATGTTTTACACAGCCGTTGTGGTGGACAAACGTTGCTTTTTAACACGTTCATTGCCGAGCCTGAAAAATGAAAACCATCCTTGGTGGCCGAAAGTAATTTTTTGCCTAAGCATAAGCTTTTGGACCTCATATCACCATAAATTTGTTCGCAAGTGGGAATTTCAAGGAAATTTTTATTACCACGCGATATCGCGTGGTTGGCCATGCTCACATATTTCATTCCTCCATGGCCAATAACGCGATATCGCGTTTTGTATTTAAAAGCACTGTTGATAATATTTTAAACGTTTATTTGAATAGAACAATATTTAATAAAAGAAAACAAGTGGCCACACGATAATCCAAAGCGAATAACTAAATCGAAAGTAATAATATTATTTACATAGAGAACTTAAAACTAACAGAAAAATCGCTAAAGTTAGAAAATGAAATGTTAAAATTTATACAAAAATTGAAAAAAACCCTACCAAATAGCAAAATATTCAAATCGTAATAGTATAGTCAACAATGTATATCGAAAAAACATTCTAAACAGAGAGCAGGTGTCCCCGTACAACTCTTACATTCATAAATTGTATTCATTCGGATTTTATTTTTAGTACAATTTTTGCAGTCTCTTCTAGCAGTAGCATTTATTTTCTTGCCACTTGATAAAACTTTTTTCCTTTTCTTGTCAATCTTTGTCAATCTGTGAGGCAAATTGAGCAACGGGCGTGGCATCGTTTTTTCTGGTAGCAAATGTTCTATTACTCTAAGTCGAAATTCGTACAAAGAGAGGAGTGGTTTTCCAGAAAACTTGTTGTATAACATACGTGAATTTATCAGGCTTATAATCAGGATGTGAATAAAAATTTTGATGTACCATCGCAATGTTTTCCGTTCGCACGGATAGTATGCAAGCATTTGGTCTTTGAAGTCAACTCCTGACATATTTTCGTTATAGTTTATTATAGCAACTGGTTTAAGGGTAACAACTCCTCGTTTGCTAATGGTTTCTTTCATTTCATCCCCAAACTCACTGCTAATATAAAGGATATCTCTCTTGTCTTTCCACTTTCCAATTTGGATTCCATTTTTAAAAACAGAGATATTTTCACCGCGTTTAAGGCTCACCTGCGTTATTTCCCGAGGGTTACTTTTTCGATTTTTCTTTAGAGTCCCAGTGCAATACGTATCTCTTTTTATTAATTTGGCGGCTAATTCATAAGAATTATAGAAGTTGTCCATATATACAGAGTGTCCTGCATCGAGTTTCTCTTCTAATAAATTTTCTACAATTTTTCGGTGTGACCTTTACCCGACGTTTCATCAGCTGTTCCAGTGAAAACATGAACTTTCAATATTGTTCCATCGCGTTCAGCCAGTACATATAACTTGATGCCATATTTGTGTCGCTTTCCTTTTATATACTGGCGGAAAATAAGCCTACCACGCCAAAGTATCATTGATTCATCTAATGAAAGATTTTTGTCTGGATAGTAAATTTTATTCATTGTTGTGTTAAAGTGATCAAGCAGAGTACGACATTTAGCAAGCCGATCGGATGAATTTAATTCACTAGTAAAATGAAGGCACCGTAATATTAACTGAAATCTATTTCGCGCCATATATTGTCCAAAACATGAACTAAAAAGGCGATGATTTTTCCAGTAATCAATAATACGGTTCATCTTGATTGTTCCAGTATGCAATAAAAGTCCAAGGAAAATGCGAAATTCGCTAAGGCTCAAAGTTTTCCAACCAGAAATTCTTGCTTTCCTGTGGTCACTTGAATTTTTTAATTGCTCCGCATTTTTGTTGGTTTCGTCAACAATCCTTTGCATCGACTCTTTATTTAGAAATAGATTGAAAAATTCAACTGGATCTTGCAGAGCATCCACTAACAGCCTTCTTTTTCTTTTAAATAAAATTCTTTTAAGAGAAGTGTTGTCACTACTTCAGTTTGTACGATTGTCATCACCAGATAGTACTTCGTCATCAACGGGATGACAAGGCAACGTCTGCACTGATGATCCTGTACTTCCTCTCGGCGGAGTATTGACACAAGCTACATTCCTTGCACATACCCGATCTTCTTCACTGTCTACGTCAGAACTAGAACTCTCATTTATATCTTCGTAATCGTCGTCACTGTCTCCAACAAAATCGGGATCCGATTCACTTGATGTTTCGAAGATTTCCTCATCTGTTAGACACTTGTTTGTGTCTTCGCAAACAAAAAATCTGGAGCCCGATTTGTATTTACCCGTTGATGTGGTGGGTTTTGGATTTTCGCCCATTACAAATGATTCTAATTCTAAAAATAAACACAACTTAATATTTTCAAACCACTTCAAAACCAAGTAAATTACTTTCAAATTTAAAGAAAATTTACCGATCCAATCGTTGCACTGTCGAATAAATCCACTATTTACTTTAAACTGTTCAGTTGTTAGATATTTTAGCAAAAATATCAAATAACACACAAAAAAGATCAAATCACTCAACCGATAATAGGACCTTGACGTTCATGCGGTTTCTAGTATGCGTTCAGGATATATGATGTCAATTTAACACCGATAGTGAAAATTTAATCATTCCAGAAGATAACAGGTAGAAACATTAACCAGAAGACTGCTTTGCAAGTTCACCAAATCTGGTAATGGGTTATCGTAAACGATGCGTAATAAACACGCAGTGGTGTAGCATGTTTTGAAATCCTCTTTGTAATGAAAATCCTTCAATAAACCCAAAATCATTATGATTTGCACTTACGGGCGCTACTACCTCTTATATATTATGGGTGTCAACAAACTAATAAACTGAAAAATTGCGTTATGTTACCGGTTTTTCAGAGTTAGTAAGTGACTTCAATCCCGGATCCCTGTGCAACAGCTAAAACACTCGAAATCTCAAGGCCAAAGTTATTTATAGATATTTTGATCCTTTCGTAAGTGATCAGTGAAGAAAAAGTACATGTTTTGTAAAAGGCAGACCATGCAAAGGACATTGAAAATGGCCTGAGCTAACCACGCGACATCGCGTGGTTGGCCATACGAAAGAGGTGTGAAACAACGCGATATCACGTGGTCCGGCAATGAACGTGTTAAGAACCATTGTGAAAAAAACGGTTAGATTTCTTTGCCCCATCTCTATTAAAAGCATAAACTTCCCAGGAACAATTAGCTGGTCCAAAAAATCAAATATCTAGGGATCATACTACACAACGAACTTACCTTGGAGAGTATGTCTGTTCAGCCTTTCGATTAATCAACGCTATCACTAGCTGAGTTCATTTCTCACAGGAAGCACCAAGCAATCGGAATTCTAGTTTCTGAATTGTGCAAAATAGTTTGATTGAAAGAGGCAAATCTACGATGCTAAACACTTTTATATAACATCTTTTGTTATTGAGTAAACGTCGACACATCGTGGAAGTTGTTCTAGATAAAGTTCTCATATAAAATAGAATTTTTTCTTAAAACAGGACGAAATTGGTAAAAAATTGAGGAAATAGAAAGCAAATATTTAAAATGGATTGCTTTATTTACGTAGAAAGTACGGGATATCTAAACATTCTTTAGAAAATCTGTGTAAACCGGAGTAGTGAAGATGAAGATAAGAATTTCGATCACTGCGAACGAACCTCAAGTCCATTCCAGCACAACTCATCATTAGTTTTATTAACTTATTATCAGGCTAAACTATTCCATGTTCCATTTCCATTGTTCCAACAAAGGAAATAAGACGATTTAAGACGAAACGAACATCCATCCATTTGCAGTAAATAAAAATCTTAGCTTGATATCTATCTATAACAGTTTAATTTCGAAAAAAATGCTCCTATATGTTGAAAATTTGCATGACCGGTTCACAATACATGTGTAGAACTTTCTATTAAAAGTTGGAGTGGTGAATTCTTTAGTATTATTAAATATTGTTTGGCACATACATCTCAAATATGAGTTGAATAGCCCCAGATTTGGCATCATGGTACTAAAATGGATCTCTCTCTCTCTCACGTGTGTAACAAAAAATGAACTTGCAATATCTACATACTTCAGTAGAATCTATATTGCTTCTATCTGCGATTACAACTTTGGTTTGATGTGAGCAAGCTTGCAAACGAGCCCGATCAAGCTTTCAGGTTACTAAACATCGGTGTTCCAGTCCTAATAGTTAATTCCCTCAGTTTGGATCTTTTTTGTTTTGTTCGCTACCTGAGCTAGTTTGGGAGTTTAAATTTCAACCGGGACCGTCACTTCGCAATCGACAAATATCCCTTCCTCTTAAGCCATTCCGCCATTCCCATTCGGGCCGGACCATGTTCCCCTACGGCACGCACGAATTGGTAAAGCCCCAGGACAAAATCTGAGATTGGTTCTCAAGCGGCTAGTTGAATAGCACTCAAATTGGTGAGGTCTTCGGCTAGTTGGTTTGCAAAGGAGACCAGGGATAATGAAATAGTAATGGGTATTTCGTCCAGAAAAGCAAAAGCATTTAAAAACAAAGGAAACTATATGGAATTGAAAGGTCAGAAAATGAATTTAAGAGCTTCGTTCGTAATAATAGCCAAGAAATTTTTAAATTGTGAAAATCATAGGAAAACATGTCACCAACTTCCATATAATTTAAAAAAACGAGGATATATCGAAAACATTGAAGCTTGTAGCTCACTTTACTCAGTGGGTAGCTAGCTCACTTACTAAGTGGGTTTCAAATAATCATGCTGCATTGACCAATGTAAAGGAACATCGAATTATTGCTTGCATAGATATGCAAAAGAGAGAGAGATCGTGTCTTTAGGGGGACAACACGATGACGTAATATACCCACCTTAAAAAAGTCATTTGTAAAAGAAAAACAAGTTATCTAAATGTTTTAGTTTTTTTGTGAAATAATGCACACAAATCGTCTAGTCAGTTGAGTTGCGCTAGTCTAATTGACTAGCTATCGATGTACTTTACATATTCCTCACTCAGTTATTCTCGTGTTTTACTAGTCCATATAAAACGCATACTTTTCATTGCATTATTATATAAAATTTCTTTTAAACGTTTGCAGATATGAATTGCAAAATTGAAACGTGCAGGCACCACCTACATGTTTAATATTTGCTAGCCACATTTAAAAAATCGCAAGACAAACTGAGCACAATCATAAAAAGAAACAAACTGAATTTAAAATCACACTTACCTCTACTTTTACTTGACTTATGATTTATCAACTTAATACAAATGTTTTAAAAAAACTCGTATTTACAGTTGAAGAATCTAGTTATTAACGATAGATTCTTTCCAGACCACTTAATTTTTATTTATAAGCTAACTTTAATGTTTACCTGTCCATATCCATTCTTTTGATATTGCCTTTGTTGATTAGCTTGAACTATTTGTTGTTGTTGCCTGGAGCTCATTTCGGCCGATATTGGCAAATTCCAGGCTTCCTCGATTGAGAATAGCTGGCGTCTTTTTGATGTTATACTCGGCATAGGAGCGTGTGTGAAATGTGATTGAAGAAATGTAATTCTTTGCGCAAGACTTTGTTGCTTACCGGTGTTTACCTTCACTATTGAATCCTTTAGTAAGCTTTTAGCAGGTATTGTTGAGGATGGTTGATTTAATGCTAATACAGGCGTTCCTGCCGAATTGCTAACGACAACTCGAAGTGCTGATACTTTGCTTGTAACCACTCCTTTGGAATTTAAAATGTCGTTACTGTTTTGAACGAAGTTGAATGCTTGCGATGATGAATTCTACAAAGAATATTTAAATAGTATGATACATTTTAAATTCTAGCAGTAAAATATGATTGATATTTGTCCTACTTAACCACAGGGCTAATAAGTGTGTATTATAAAAAGGATTAATTACGTGACAAATAGAGTATTGCGGCGCGCCACTATAGAATTTGTACTTTAAAATATATTTTTCATAGATCATATGTTTAGAGCTTCAGCTGTTTACATCAAAGTTTGGTATAGGTGTCGAAAACAATTGTTGCCGAAAGCGATTCAAAATTTAAAAATCAAAAATTATCACAATGTGTCCTATATATATATATATATATATATATATATATATATATATATATATATATATATATATACATATATATATATATATATATACACACACATATATATATATATATATATATATATATATATATATATATATATACATACATATACAGTGGTGGTCACCTAAATAGAACACTTGCAGTTCTATCAATAAAAGGACATTTTGTCAGTTTTTAATGAAACAGCTGATTTTGTAATTATGTATTATTTATTGAAACTATAAAAGCTTATTTAAAATGTGAAATGATGACTGTATTTGTTTGTAAGTAAAAAAATATAAACACACTAATTAAAATATGCGTGGCCACATAAATAGTACATTAATTTGCATTGCAGTAAAGTTATAAAAAAATACTTTTAAGCAACCGTATAAATTAATATTTTGTTGGAAATCCTTTGTTCTTAAGCACAGCTGAACATCGCCTTGGTAGACTCTTCACTAAAGTTTGACAGCGTTCGTTAGGAATAGATCTCCAGGCGATCTGAATTTGGTCCCACAATTCAGCGGCATTTCCAGGTTTCACCCTGTTGATGTGAGTTTCGACATCATTCCACAGGTTATCGATCGGATTTAGATCAGGAGACTGGGCGGGCCATTGTAAAACGGTGACATTTTGATCACTAAGGTAACCCTTCACAAGACGAGAAATGTGCTTAGGATCATTGTCGTGCATAAAACGCCATATCAGTGGCATATTTTCTTCTGCAAAGGGGATCATGTGGTTCTCAAGAAATCGTTGATCCATTTTCGTGTCTATCTTGATTATTGGTCCCACCCCATGCCAGGAAAAAGCAGCCCACACCATCACATTTCCGCCACCATGTTTAACAGTTTTCTGTGTGTATTTGGGATTGTGTTGTTGGTTAGGTGGACGCCAAACATACCTTTTCCCATCTGATCCGAACCTGCAAAACTTGGAAACGAAAACGATTTCTTCATTTTTAAGTTCTTGTTTGTCACAAGTGGTTTTTTTTGAGCGATGCATCCTCTCAGATGTTTTTCTTGCAGACGCCTTCTAATTGTTCTCTCTGACACAGAAATATTGTTTTCTTTCAGAATACTGCTTTTTATTGCTTTGGAGCTCGAAAAGGGGTCGGCGACACTTGCTCTGTATATAACATTGTCCTCTTTTTTCGTTGTTTTTCTTGGCCTTTCAGCTCTCGGAACATTTTTGGCACTGCCATAGAGGACCTTATGACGTAAAATTTTGTAAACTACCATCGGCAAACACTGCAGGTGCTTGGATATTTCCGTAATTGTTGAACCTCTGTCTTTCATGTTGCAGATGATCTCACGCTTTTCTTCGGAGCAATGTGGCCCTCTTCCCATCTTGAAAAATATTTCTTTATATTTAACTGTCTTAAAAACTAATGTTAACTATACTAACTTTCAAATAAATTTGTTAATAGTGAAGAAAATTCTCTTCGCTCACTAAAACTAAGCGTGTACTATTTAGGTGACCAGATAAAAACATTTCCTTTTACACTGAAAAACGCAATGCAATGGGAAGATGCATTGCGTATTTTATGACGATGCTCAAAACTAGTTCTAACATATGTGAGCATGCGATAAGAAATGTAAACATTCGATTCCTAGCTGCTTGTTTACAGGAAATTTAAATTGAACAGCCTGCGAGGATAGTGTTCTATTTACGTGACCACCACTGTATATAACGAACGACATTACACCAATATTCAATTCATTTTGAGTTTGACATTTTGAGTTTGACATTGCAGCGTTTCGTTTCAATTCGATATTTATTGAAGTGCTGTGGGATACACAATATTTTTTGTTTTAAGATCTGATGCGTAAATGAATAAATCTGAAGGTTTTCCGACGCGTAAGCAGGCCACATAGAGCTGCCCATGTGAGAAGCATGGATTCTCCAAATTTAATCCACACACTTGCAACGATTGTCCTTGTGCTTTGTTGATAGTCAGAGAGTCGCACCGGGAACTGAAAACGTTTGAATTCGAATGGCATATCTGTCGGGATCATTGGGATACGTGGCAACAGTACGTCTTCACCTTTGAATTTTCCAGACAAAATTGTTGCCTCGATAGCATTGTTCATTATTTTCTTCACTGAGAGTCTGGTTCCGTTGCAAAGTTGTGGTGGATTTATGTTTCGAAGAAGAATGATGTGTTCGCCAATTTTCAATGTAAAAACGTGCGGTGGCATGCCTGGCAAATCAAGCGAATTCAAGAATTCAATTGGATAGTTGACAACTTCGTCTTGATTCATCACAGTATCGATGGACTTATATGTTGTCGTTTCGCGGGGTATTCCATTCTGAATAGTGAAGTTGATGGTATTGCCATCGATGTTTTTGGCCGCTAATATAGCACGCGAGTTATACCCACATCCCAAGATGTTTAGATAACAAAATCACGACAACAATGTCTTTCGACCAGACCACCCAGTAAACTTAATAATGGATGCCCTTATCGCATCCACTTCCTTTCAATATCCAAATTTGTTTATCTTAAGAATTTAATAACTCTTGGCCACCCACAAAAGAATTGCTGACTCGCACATCTCCATCCGCAATTCTAGACATGGATATTGCATCAATGCAAAATATGAATCTTTAATTAAATCAAGCCATGGGAAAATACAGATAAGGAATTAGTATAAGTACCGCGAGAAGAATCTCGAGCAGTCAGTCAAGTTTAAGATTCGGTCGATTAAATAAGTCCATTGTAAACAAAAGTATTATTCAAATAAAGTATTTCTTTTATTTAATACAAAGTGTTATTACTAAAAGTTTCGCGTTAGAAACTTCATCATTTTTTTAAATATTGTGTTGTGTGAAAAACATAACTGGCGCAGCCGTCCGTCAAAAGTGGGAGGATCCCCTTTGTCGTAACCGAACCACAATTTTTTGAAATATTCAAAAAATTAAAAGACTCTATTAGTGAAATACTGATATAAAAAAAATTTATCAGATATATTCTGTTGATTTAAAAATATAAAGCTCTTAGCTAAATCTTCGAAAAAGTAAACTAAAGATATTTTAGTTGAAAAAAAGAAGGCAATAACTAAATAATATAAAACGAAAAGTTTAAGGGAGTACGAGTAATCAAGGTCTAAACGTACCTAAACTACTTTGATGAGACCGCCAGAGAGGCTTAAACAGTGAATAAAAATAAAACAATAATATCAAACACACTAAACGCATAATGACGGAATCCAGCAATACATCATTGGCATTCACCTTCAAAGAAATCCTGAGGGAAACGAGGAAGCTACCCATCTACACAGGGAACAACAGAGAATGTGCATTAACATCATGGCTAGAAGAAGCTTACACAGTCTTAAACTTCGCACAATCTGGAACCCAACAATCATAGCTGTTTCGTCAAATTCTTCACAAACTTCAAGGAGAAGCAAGAAACACAGTCCAGAAAATACCGGAACCAACGTGGGAAAACGTGAAACATATCCTCATCACAACATTTGGTGTCCACGAAACATAAAGTACATTAGTAAATAGAATTCACAGAGTAAGTCATAGTAATATCGATGATGTGTATCATAATTTAAATAAACTTAACATTAAGTACCTACAAGATCCGCAACGTAGCTTACACAGTGAATTCAATACAATTAGAAAAGAACAACTAGTTCTTAATAAATTTAAATCCATTTTGCCCGAGTATAAGTCATATTTATTGGAATCAGGAAGTTGCCAAACACTAAACGAAGCTTATAAAATACTGAAGGAAATTCAGCATAATAATGACAGTAATAATATAAATCCTCGTCAAAATAACAGAAACTACAATAATAGTCGCGATATCCGAAACCAAAATAACCCCAGATTTAATTCAAACAACTATAATAGAAATAACAATTATCGTAATAACAATCATAATCAGAATCAGGGATCTGTTCGATATAACTTTAATCCTAATTTCAATCGTAACAACAATAATAACTTCAACCCAAATTTTAATCCTAATCGTAATAATATTAATAATTATAACCGAAACAACACTAACAGACCAGAACAAATGCAAACTAATAATTCAAACGTTTTTCGTCAAAGAACAAACTTTAATCAAAATAAAAATTTTGATAATCGTAATTTTGAACCAATGGATACAAATTTTCAATTAACAGCCTCGGAAACACTTTACCAATAATAAACCTGAAAATAGATAATGAAATAATTTCTACACTAATTGCTACCGGCGCATCTACATCCAGCATAGACGAAAACTACCTTTTGAATAACGAAAGGATAAATCTAACTAGCCCCATACCAATTCATAGTCTAGGTGGCATATATAACGTTACTCAAAAAATTAAAACCAATATGCCCAACGAATTCAAATTACCTCTACGTAATGAATTTCGAAAATAAAATTTTCAAAGCCGTAATAGGATAAAATCTATTATATCCTTTGTGTGTAAAACGTAATCTTGGACAAGGAAATATGGAAGTAAACCAACAAAAACTTAATTTCAATTATGCCGTACCTTACGAGATAAATTTTCAGGACCAATTCGAAATTGCAAATACTCGTGATAAATTGTTTGAAAGTTTAAATGGCGAAAAAAAAACACTCTACATAGAATACTCAACGAATATGAGGATCTATTCTACGTAGAAAGAGAAAATCTTTCCTGTACGACCCAAACAAAACATGAGATTATTACAAAAAGTAATAAGCCTCTGTATTCCAAAATCTATCGATTTCAACCTGTCCATGAAAAAGAAGTAGAGACTCAAATCAACGATATGTTGAAACAAGGAATAATTAAAACATCAAACTCTCCATACAATGCTCCCATATGGGTCGTGTCTAAAAAAATGGACAACTCAGGGAAACAAAAGTGGAGAATCGTAATTGATTATCGCAAACTGAATGAAGAAACAGTAGACGATAAATTTCCAATTCCTAATATTGACTCAATCTTCGATAAGTTAGGAAGAGCACAATATTTTACATCTTTGGATTTAGCGAAAGGTTTTCATCAGATCAAGATCAGTGAACATGACCGACGTAAAACCGCCTTTTCTACCCCTCAAGGACATTACGAGTTTGGTTTGGCCCTTTGGTTTGAAAAATGCACCTGCTACATTCCAGCGAATGATAAATGAAGTCCTTCGCGAACATATTAATAAAATATGTGTAGTATATTTAGACAACATACTAATTTTTGCTACATCACTCCAAGAGATGGACGTCAATATACGAAAAGTATTTGATACCCTACGAGAATATGCACTAAAAAACCAAATCGATAAGTGTAATTTCCTTTCGAAACATACGGAATATCTAGGACACGTATTAACGGTCGACGGTATTAAACCAAACCCCGAAAAAATTAACGTCATAAAAAAACTAAAAAGTCCCCATAACAGTTACAGAAATAAAATCATTTCTCGGTATTACCGGATACTACCGTAAACTTATAAATAATTATGCGAAAATAGCATCACCCCTCACAGACGCTCTGAAAAAGTCTAATAATATTAACCCAGAAGATCCAAGGTACATCGCATCTTTCGAAAAACTAAAGGACCTAATGACCAACTACCCTATTCTCAGATACCCAGATTTCAAACAAAAGTTTGTCCTTACAACTGCGCTTCAAATAAAGCCATTGGTGCAGTCCTTCTCCAAAATGGTCATCCTATTTCTCTTGCCAGCAGAACTCTGAACGAGCACGAACGTAATTATTCGACAATAGAAAAAGCGTTATTAGCTATTGTCTGGGCAACCCAATATTTCCGCCCATACCTATACGGAGTAAAATTCGACATTAAAACCGACCATAAGCCTCTTGTCTGGTTGAGTAATTTAAAAGAACCCAACTCTAAACTTCAGAGATGGTAAATAAAACTCAACGAATACAATTTTAATATTGAATACGTGAAAGGAAAAGATAACAAAGTAGCCGATTTTCTCAGCCGTATGAATGCAGAAAAACATGAAATAAATGCATTGACAAGTGAAAATAAAGATGACGAAAATATGTGTATTGACGACAGGGAAAATGCAACAATACATTCAGGTGAAGAAGACCAGAATGATCTTATACCCATAAAAAGTGGTATTGTTAACATATATAAAACTCAAATAATAATAGTTGAAAACAAAAAACGAGAATTCAAATCAATAAATAAAAAACGAAAAATATTCATTGAACAAACAGATATAAACAGTAAAAGCATACTTATCGACATACTCAGAAGATATATACCTGAGAACGGACAAATAGAAATATATTGTGAATTGAGCGATCACTTATGGAATAAAGTACAGCTAGTAATATCAAACCTCTATTCAAATAATGCACAGTTAAAATTTATTAAATGTACCGATCATGCAATTGACATGCTTGACGAAGAGCAAAGTCTCCAGAAAATAAAGGAAATACATAAAAACAGTAATCACCGTGGAATTGCTGAAAACTATGCAGAAACCAAAAATAAATATTACATTAACGGAATATTTAAACTAATCACGAAATATATAAATAATTGCGACATATGCAATCTAGCGAAGTACGACAGAAAACCATTTAAACCTATATTTCAAATTTCGGAAACTCCTAACAATATAAACGAAATAATACACATCGACTTATTCTCAATAGGAAAAAAACAATTTTTTACAACAATTGATAAGTTTTCCAAGCATCTATACGTCAAAAAAACTACTGACAAAAATGCAATCACGTTTATCCAACTCATACGAGAACGAAACGCGATTCTAGGAAAACCCAAAAAATTCATTGCAGATAACGAATTTAATATGGTCAACGTTAAAGATTAATTTCAGGAAAGAAAACATAGAAATCCACTTTACGTCGCCAAAATCACATACAGGCAATTCTAATATGAACAGATGTCATAATACACTGTTAGAACAAATTAGAATAGTAACATTGACGGAACCAGATCTGAACATCAGTGAACAAATTCTAAAAGCAACAAAATTTTATAATACCACGTTTCACTCAGTAATTCAATCCAAACCAATTGACGTACAATATGGAAAAATTGATAAAACCAAATAAGCTGAATTATTACTTCATAAAAAAAACTAAATGGATAGAGTACCATAATAAAAATAGAGAAAAACAACCGGAAATAAAACATAGCCCAATATTCATAAAAAAATTATGAAAACGAGCGGCACAAAGAAAAGCCGAAATATCGGAAAATTGAAGTAACAACAGATGATGAAGGTAATGTTATACTAAATGACAAAACTAGATACCAGAATAAAATTCATACCACCAGAATAAAACGCATAAAAAAATATACCAAAGCGAAAACCGCATCTGAAGAAAATAAATACACTTTGTCCCCAGAACAAAATCTAATAATAGAAAACATACTAAACAATGATAATCTAGACGAAATACTAACATCTAAATTCAATTTAAACATAACTAGGTCTGACATTAATACCCTAATAGATAAAAATTGGTTAAACGATCAAATCATTAATTTTTACTTAAATCTAATCGTCAACCACAACGAAAATAATAATAATCTTCCGAAAATATACGCTATGAGCACCTTCTTTACCTCAACTCTTCTAAAATCAGGTTACAACGCAGTAAGACGTTGGACAAGTAAAATTAATATATTTGCATATTATATTAATCCCAGTCCATGTAAATAACAACCATTGGACTCTAGCTTCTATAAACCTTAAAGAAAAAACAATTAAAATTTTCGATTCACTAGGCAATCCGAATAATGAAATATTAAATCTTCTTCGAGATTACTTAAGTAACGAATCATTAGAATTAAATAAACCTTTCGATGCTACAACTTTCAAATTAGAGAACGCTAAAAACATCCCCATACAAGATAACAATGATTGTGGAGTATTTACCTGTATATTTGCAAAATATATTTCTCAAAACAAAACATTCGATTTTTCTCAGAAACACATCCCCTATTTCCGAAAAAAGTTAATCTTAGAAATAACAAAAGGCCAGCTACTCTAATAAATAATAATTCTTCAAATTTCAGATCTTCACGATCAACACGTTAATAACAACAATATTAATACTAATGGCATTTATCTTACCCCCATCAAAAGCGGAAATTACAGTTGAAAAAGTAGAATCTGATTCAGGTATCATCTTAATAAAAAAAAGACCCTATTAGATTAATCAAAGATGACGAAAGAATCTATCATAAGATTGACCTAAATCAATACGAACTAGCATTAAACCAAATAACAGCCGAAATTGAAACAAATCCCCACATAATCGAAACTATTGCAACCATTAGAGGCGAACTAAAATCATTACACTTCAACAAAAGTAATGAAAATAATAAACAAAGAAGTAAAAGAACTAGAACTTCAAAACAACCCTCACGGTCAAACAGGCATAAAAGAGGATTAATTAATCCTATCGGTAGTGTTTACAAATGGCTATTTGGACTAATGGATAATGATGATTATGAAGAAATTATCGGAAATTTAAAAGCAATAGAATCTAATAATCATGAAATAATAAACTCGATGAACAAACAAATCAAAATAAATAATGCTTTTCAAAATAATCTTAATAAAATCGTATTAAACATAAATCAAACTAATAAAATGTATAAAAAACTAAAGAGAGACATAAGTAATATAACATACCAAACCAATAAGATTCTGATAAATATGCAATTAAATCATAACCTCGATTTAATAAAAGATGAACTAGAGAAAATTATAGATAACGTAAACTCAGCAAGATCAGGACTAATGTCAAGATCAATACTCACACATGATGAAATAAATGATCTAAATATTTCTTTTGATGAACTTAAAGATATTACTATTAACGTATTTATAAAAGAAAGTATTGTTGTGATTTAACGTGGTAGTTTGGTCCAAATAGAAAAAGTGAATGAGAAACAGGAATTACTATATCGCCCTAACCAGAATCAGTTTTAAGGAATCAAAACCACCTACGCCGAGCAAGTTAATACCTGCTCGAAATAATGGCATTGGTGAATCAACTCACCTGTGCCGCAATTTCTACCGACAGTGAAACTCAAAGTATTGCTTTATTTACTAGGTGCCAGATGTGTAGCACACTAGTGATTTAATTGCAATCTAGAATTTGACTGTACAAATTTCTTACAAGCTACGGCTTAAATACTATTTTTACAACGTTTAAAACTAGGACACACATTGACCATCCCTTAGTCATCATAAAACACAAATCATTTTCTCATGACCCCATACTAATCGATTTACATATGTTCCCAGTAATGATTTGTATTCCTCATTGCCCATATGTAATTCGATATGAGGCACGGGTCATTTGTGCAAACTCAAACACTACGTACCGTGTATCGTTCTGAATGAATTGGGAACAGTGATGCAATTTGATCGCTTGTTTATGTTTGTTTGTGATTCATTGTAAGAATGCTTTGTGAACTGCAATGAGTGCATGCAATCGTATCATTTGCTGATTCATTGTAGTAATGTAATGTATCATTACAGTATAATAATATTTGTTATCAATGTACCAATTCTTACCCAACCTACATTATCATACTATGTAAGAAAAATACCGAATAAGAATCAAGAAACCTTAAACATAGATATTAATGAAGTAATTTTATATCATGGAAACTATTTCGAAACCGAGAAATATGTTAAACAACTTAAAAATAAATTAAAATGTAAAACAATAAATTGTATTATAAAAACGAACAACAAAACTACTGTAACAGAAGTCGAAAAAGGACTTATATTTGTAACCAATAGTAATGGACATATTAATCAAAATTGTAACGAAAAAATATATCAACTGAACGGACATTATGTTATAAGATTCAGCAATTGTAACATAGAAATAAATGGCAAAATCTTCACAAATGAAATCAAAGTATTTCAAAAAATATTAACCTTAAATCCCATTAAAAATATAACAGGGTTCTTACATGAACCAAACTTCGAACAATTACAATTAGAAAATATTGAAAATTTAAAAGAAATAAATGAAATAAAACACATAAATACAAAAAATACAATAACATTTCGAAGCATTGTTACAATATTTATAATTTTTGCAATATTAGTGGCAACATATTTCTACTGCAGAAAATCAAATTTTAAAGTAAATATAACAAACAGTAAAGAAAAAGAATTAGAACTACCTGTTTTTAATATTGTTGAGGACAACAAAAAGCATAAGGAGGGAGGAGTTATACCCACATCCCCAAGATGTTTAGATAACAAAATCACGACAACAATGTCTTTCGACCAGACCACCCAGTAAACTTAATAACGGATGCCCTTATCGCATCCACTTCCTTTCAATATCCAAATTTGTTTATCTTAAGAATTTAATAACTCTTGGCCACCCACAAAAGAATTGCTGACTCGCACATCTGCATCCGCAATTCTAGACATGGATATTGCATCAATGCAAAATATGAATCTTTAATTAAATCAAGCCATGGGAAAATACAGATAAGGAATTAGTATAAGTACCGCGAGAAGAATCTCGAGCAGTCAGTCAAGTTTAAGATTCGGTCGATTAAATAAGTCCATTGTAGACAATAGTATTATTCAAATAAAGTATTTCTTTTATTTAATACAAAGTATTTTTACTAAGTTTCGCGTTAGAAACTTTATCATTTTTTTAAATATTGTGTTGTGTGAAAAACATAACTCGCGCACTAAGCCACTGATGATTTTTGTAGTTCTGTGCAATGTTTGGGAAAACTTTTTGGACCAATGCGTCTATGCTTTCTGCGATCTTACATAAGTTTGCTGTCAAGGTGATACATTGCGTAGATTCATCAATTTGCATTCGCCCATTTCCAATATCCATTAATTGTTTTGCAAAATTTCCAGCCGATGCATCCCGTTGTTGTTTTACACGCATGATGGTTTTCAAAGTCAATTTCTGTAAATGATGCCATACAACTGATGATTTGAGACATGTGTTATGTTCATCAGCGGGTGTTGAACGTGATATAACTGGCAATGTTTGTCGAAAATCACCAGACAATAAAATGGGTGCACCACCGAAAATCCGAGCATTTCTCCTCAAATTTCGCAGTGTACGATCAAGCGCTTCCAATGCTTTCTTGTGAGACATTGTACATTCGTACCATATGATAATTTGACATGTTTGGAGTACTTTGCCAATTCCAGAGTTTTTGCTGATGTTGCATTTTGGTGCATCAGTTTCAATGCTGTTTCAATGCTGAATGCGCTGTTCGGCAACCATCCAAAAGAGTTGCCGCAATTCCAGATGATGCAATGGCCAGTGCAATATTATTTTCTGATCGTATGGAAGCAGGTTGTCAATATTAATTATGGCAAATAACGTGCGTATTTGCTGTGGTCGAGCAGTATTCGATGCATCAGCGAGTCCAGTGTCCCAATGTGCATCATTCTCAAGAAGATTTAGTTCCTGGCAAGCTTGGCGATAAGTGGCGCACAGCTGACCGTCGACTGTCCTGGAAGGATATCGGTCCACGTACATTGATTAACAGCAATCGCAGATAGAAGCATTCTATATTGTTCGGGTGAACACTTTGAAGTCTTCATGCTTCCGAGCATGGAGACTTCTGCAGTATCTTTGGGGGCTCGGCGTGGAGTTAAGAGGTAACCCGGTGCCGAGACCGAGAGATCGGCAAAGGATTAGGCAGGCCTCGCTTCCACCAGTAAGGTCACTGAGCCTGCACTCAGTAGGCAAACTGGTACTCCCAAGTGGTGGTAGGAGGGCGTTGGCAGCTGCATTGTAGCTGCTCGTTGTCCGACCGCGGACCGTGACTTTAAATCGCACTGATAGGCATTGACGTTAAGCACAATGAGTAAAATGCAGTTAAAGTTGTTGCCAGTGGAACCAATGCTGTTGCACGTACATTATCTGCTGTGAAGTACACGCGCTTTCCATTCTCAAGATGCACCGCCAACTGTACTACTGTTGGATGTCGTGCATGGATTGAAAATGATAAGATGCGCCATACTGCTTCATTCCTGCTAATGTAGCATCCAAGTTGGTATTGGTTGATTTCATCGAGCGGTGCGGCCACATTCCCTACTCCGAAGACTGCCATGTCACTTCCTTTGTTGACATATTTGCAAATGTATTTGATTGACTTCATTGAATTGCAATATTCAACATTAATGTGTGCTTTGAAGGTATTTGAGAGCAACGATGAATACGTACTAAGGCCCGTTCGTCTGAGACAATTGAACAACGAGAAGAAGGCTGCAAAATGTTCGAATGAGCACCGCTCGATCAATACGAACACTGAACGCTGATGTAAATTTTGGTGCATTCCATTATGACAGTAGTAATGATTACAGTCTTCATCCAAGTGTCGTCATTGTAAAAAAAGATAAAATTTGCATGTATTGTAGCGCCCTCAAATTTACGACCAAACGCCAAGAATGTGCTGCGCCAGTGGAAAAGTTAAATTGCCAGAACTACATCCACCACCCGAACCACTATCAACGTTGCTATCAGGTGTTACACGTGAGTCGAAGCATTTCTTGGAGAACATCCGCAAATACCATTCATGTTTTCAAATGACATCGTTCGGTGCAACAAACATCGTGCGCGAAAATTACATGCCAACATTCAGAGTCCAAGGGCAAATTTATCATTGTACCGGATCGCTTCTACCATTGCCGGACGCAGATCACAAGTTTCTTCACATTTATTTCATGGCAAACAGTGATGAACAAATTGAACGACGATGTCATTACAATGGGGGCACTAGACGAGAAATCGTGGCTGCGTTACAAGCCCTTTTCGATCAACACAATGAATTAGTTCAGTTGTTTAAAACCGCCATTCAACGAATGCCAGCCGATGATTACGCAGTTGTTATTCGAGCAGACAAAAGACCCGTTGGCCAACACGAAAGACGGTTCAATGCACCAACAATCGATGAAGTGGCGATCGTGATAGTTGGCGAAGAATTCGAATCGCGCGACATAATTCTTCATCGCAGAAGTGGTGACGTTCAGCGAGTCTCCGAAACTCATCGCTCATACGACGGATTGCAGTATCCGATTCTGTTTTGGCAAGGAGAAGATGGATATCATTTCAACATCAAAATGAGAAATCCACAAACAGACAAGGAAACGAATAAGAAAGTCAGTGCCATGAATTATTATTCGTATCGATTGATGATTCGTCAAGACGCTGGGAACCACATTCTGAAATGTCGACAATTGTTCCATCAATACATTGTCGACATGTACGCGAAGGTTGAAACCGAATGACTCCTATATATTCGATTGAATCAAACCGAGCTTCGTTCTGAAGAGTACATCCATCTACGAGACGCAATTTTAAATGATGGTTACGTGAATCCAAACGAATTGGGGAGAATGGCCATATTACCGTCTACATTCACGGGGAGTCCACGGCACATGCATGAATATTAATTTAACTCACAATAAAATGCACAAAACTATTCGAAAAACGCTCCTAAATTTCACAATTTACATTGGAATGACAGTTGCGTCATCTGTCGATAATTAAATTATTAAAATAATTGCACAAATGATTCTTTTTATGCGACTATGATTTTAATTAATGCAAATGCGCATTTCGACCGACACACCCGATCAGGACTGTAAGACTTAGCGGTAATAATTTAAGCAAATTTTTGTGGATATGTTGTGCTGCTTCTAAATGACCAGATGCTTGCTCACCTTTTCATTTTAGACTATGGAAAGAATGTCTTTGGTCAAATCGTTCGAAGCAAACATGGATTGCGTAAAAAGGCACCTTTCCTTATTCGCAAAAGTAGACGGCAATCGATTCTGAATTTTTTCATAATTTTTTAAAGCATTAACTTTTATGGCATTGGTCAATTGGAATCCGTTTTTAATTTAAGTTTTCTAGCCAAATCGTTAGAACATTTTCCATGGCAACATTTCATACATGTGAAGTTGTACTCATATATCATGTAATATATATTTACATGTATATGTATATAACATCCACTTTTATAACGTACATATTGGATATAACGTACCTTTTTCCATGTCACTTACTTCCGTAAAGCGTTTTATAACGTACAAAATATTTCGAAGAAAGCATTAAAACCAAACAAAAAACAAATGTCTGCGATAGAACAAAGGGTTGGCAACAATTGCACGTGTTCTGTATAGTATTATGAACAGATGAAAATCCTTATCTTATGGGTCATTCCTTTCCATAAATTGATGGGGCCCGCCGCAAATATGTACATATGTTTAGCATTTGTCTTAACAAAAGTATGTAAGGGGATACGATATACTCTTGCTAATGCTAATTGCATGCGTAATTGTTTACGATTGGAATGGTGTTAAGGATGAGTATAGGTAGCTCGCTCGGTTCAATTCTGGTATCGCGAGCAGAAAAATGATGATGACGGATTATTCCACACGTGGCAGGATGAGAAGTTGGCAGGTATCGTCGTTAAAGTGATTATGCATAAAAATAGTTTTCCGGGAAATCCCATGATAAATTTTTCGCCAGTTTTAGAAATTTTTAGATCGGTATTGACTCGCGATAATGTGAAACATAAAAATGGAGCGGAAAACACGCGAAGCGATTACGATCTAAGAAAGACTTCGAGAAATTGAAAGCGGAAAAAAACAATCGGGTCCATGTGATTCGAGGTGTTTAAAAAAGATAACAGTTTTAACAATTTGACGAACACAAAATAAAATTAAGATTGCGAGTAATAGTTCTTCGAAGCAAAAAAAATAGGAATCTCATGCAGCAGGATGTTGACTCAAATTGAATAAAGTGGTTTACACTACAAAGAAACCTCCGTAATCCGATTTCAGGGGAAATTTTGCGGCGACGAGCCGAACAATTCGCCCGACTTAATAATGATACAGAATTCAAATGCTCTTCATGTTGGATTCGAAGATTCAAAAACCGTCATAGTATTGAATTTGGGCGAATTCATGGAGAAGCAGCAGATGCAAACTCAGTTGCCGCTATGGATTGGATTCGTGATGAGTGGTCTTTGATTAGACAAGGATGAGGACATTTTCAACGCAGACGAGACGGGACTTTTCTTCAAAATGTTGCCTAACAAGACCCTTAATTTTCGTGGTGAAAAGTGTGTAGGTGGGAAGCAATCCAAAGAAAGAATTACTGTGTTAGTTTGTGCAAATTTATCTGGGACCGAAAAAAGAAAAATGCTCGTTATTGGCAAATTCAGAAAGCCCAGGTGTATGAAAAAAGTTAAAACTTGCTTGGATGACGTCAGACATTTTTCACCAATGATATGTGATCCTGGGACGAGCAGCTGAGTAGACAAAAAGGGAAGATTTTGCTTATTGTAGACAACTGTGCCGCGCAGCCAAATGTTCTAAATCTCAGCAATATTGACTTGAGGTTTTCTTCAACCGATGGATCAAGGCGTGCTAAAGTGTCTCAAATCCTACTACCGAAGGTAATTTTCAGTAGGGAAACTCAAGCACAATAGATTTCATCTGCGACATATTTTCTAGGTTGGTTCCGATAAAATACATAGACGCAGCTGAGAGCTCTCAACCTATCAAAATAAATTTTCTAGATGGCATTAAAATGTTAGCAAAATCCTGGCAACAAGTATCAACAATAACTATTAAAAATTCTTTCCGGCATGCGGGGCTTATAACTGGCTCAGCAGATGAGGAAGACGACCTTGCTTTGATGGAATGGATAAAAAGGGTTCAAGCTAGAGAAGAAGACTAGCGCCCATTATGCTTTTGGTTTTTCGAAAATTGTAGAGCTACCAATATGGAATTTCAAGACCTAGATTTGTTTGAAAACATTGATTATCAAATTGTGACGACAGAAATTCCTACAGATATTGAAATAACAAGAGAAGTATAATCAGCAGATTCAAGCCACCAAAGCGACACAGACGACGAAGCCACCGAGCAGGAAAGCATCAACATTGGGGATGCATTACAATCAATTCAAACGGTGACCAGATTTTTGGGAAAAAACGAGCACACAGAAGTCCGTATATGAGAAGCATCGCTTATGATGGACACATATCTGCAAAATCAAAAACTGCAAATAGCAAAAAGGCGGTGCAAACGAAAGAATAGCTAAGTTTAATCCACCTTGCGGAATGTATATATAAATGTATATAAGGCTAAAGTTAGAGAGGATGAAGTGATGACTTAGAAGTGTACGCTTTTATATTATGAAATTAAAGACACTCTATTCTTGAATAAAAATAATACTTATACCTAAACAGATAGAACTTTTTTATATGCGGGTTATAACTATCGGCTAAAACGTTCTGCATGGTGTGGTCCCCTCGAGGTACGTTATAACCGGGTTCCACTGTATATACCAACCAACTCCGTGTTATGATGGCAATTTACTCTATCCAATAGCCATTTATTTATTGAATTCTATCAACCAGTCTTCCGTAATATGCGGTGTCATTCAAGCATTTTTGTGTAAGCGCCTCCTCTCTTATTAGTTTTCAAATTAGCGAAGACTTCTTAAATGTTTTTTGACCACTTGCCTCCAAAGTACTTCTCTCTCTTTTAATTTTTAAGAAGTGCTCGAAAAAAATGCAGCTCAGGTCAAGCGTTTAGCGAAAACAAAAATAAAATAAACAAACATTAACAAAAAATAATAGATAAATAACCTATTATACATTCTGCATCCGCTATGCAGCTAAGGACGGCTGTAGCTGCTCGTAATAGATGGGAAACCCAGATGAATTGAGCTATTTGGTATGCAAAGATTTCAAAAAAGGTGAAGAATGTGATGAAGTTAACATGTTCTCGAAATAAACACATGATTTATTATTCAACTAAATTTCACATCAGTAAACTTCATGTTTCCGCTATGGAAATATAATATATCTATAATATTTTTAATACACAAATATTTACATGAAATTCAATGTCTACTTTTCGTTTTTAAGATCCATATCTATGACGACCGACCGACCGTGAAATAGGTACCTACTAGATACGTAGCAGAAGCTAGCATTGGCGCGCCAGCGGCCCAGGGCCAAAACGGCATGAGGCGCTGAGTAGCACCACTATCGCAACAGCGTTGCCCTGCTAGGTTATTAATAGAACAAAGAATTGATCTTTCGGATTTTTTTTTTTCAAATTCGGCTAGCAACAATAGCGCGGCGCTGCTAGCTTCTGCTACGTTACTAGATACCTAGAAAGTTAGATTCTAAATGGTTTTGAAACAAATGAAAAGATCTATGAAAATGTATTTTTCAAATTATAATAAGTAGGTAATTCAAAATTTGGCCGCGGTCCGCCTGTTGCTGACCGCCGCACTGAGGGGTAAAGTTATAATTTAGCCGGCCAAAAATCTGTTTCACAAAATGCAGCGGAGGTTGGGGAAACCCTATCGAATAGCCAATTAGAATAGTAGGGGATTCAAGTTAACGGCATAAATCGTTTCCTTGGTTGATCGAATTAGAAGAAAAAACCGTTTGAACTTATTTTGTTTCGCATCAAAAGTAACTTTGTGAGTGCATAGTTCAGTGCTACCTGTTACCGATCAAATTTTCATTAGACCAACTTATTATGGATTGTGAGAGACCAGGTATGTATCTATGTTATAGCATATTATTTATTAAAATATAGGATAAGGCAATAAAAAAAATATGAAAGATGCTCTTTATTTTTTACTGCTTGGTATTGTGAACTTCAACATTCGATAAGGATTTAATTATACTTCCCGATGAGTCCCGGTAACTTTTTTAACATGATTGGTTGTTCTAGTTATTTAGTAAACAAATTTTAAATCAATAGCCGCCAATAACCGCCACTATGGAAAATATTGATTTTTTTTCTCCTGCAAATCTAAATAAAGAAGCAATGAATTTTAAAAGAAATTCTGAAATACGATAATATGAATATTTAGCTATTTTCATTACTTAAAGGAAAATGTTATTTTAGGGTCATCTGGAGTGAGAATTATTATAAGGTGAGAGTTTTCAACCTTATGGATAGGCAGCAATTGCCCAGTTTCGACAAAAAATTAGATTTTTTGGAAAATTACCAGTTAAATCAAGACAATTATTCTGAAGAGCAACAGAAGGATATCAAACATAAATTTTCAAGGCTTAAGTCAGAATTTCAGCGAAGATGGCATAAAGCAAACAAATTTAAATATTATTTCTTAAAAGCTAATTCATCTTGGTTGGAAGGAACTTTTCAATTACATCAAGTAGCGATGTCTAGAGGTCACTTTTGCTGATTTGTAAATGGGGATGTGACGGTTGTCAACAAAGAGAATACAAACAAAAGTTTAAAAATGACGCTGACTCAGATGCCCACATTTCCAAAGCTCGTTTGTACCACTTCGACTGGTTGCTCAGTCGAACGAAAAAATTGTTTGGCAAAATCCGACGCTAGCTTACAAGCTGCCTGTTAGAAAATGGCGAATCCAGTCTGTGGAAAAAAAATTGATAAAAGAGGAGAAAAAGAGAATTCAGGAAGATTTCAGGCTGAAAATGGGTTCAATTGTGGACGTTCCCAAACCTGGATTTGGAAACACCAATAACGGAAACATTAGTCGGAGGTTCTTTGCTGATGCAAATCTTGCCGACGAAATCACAGGCATAGATATTAATTTAATTTTCCGTTTTAAGGTGATTTTAGAGGCAATGTCAAGTGGACATAGGATCGATACCACGAAATTCGACGAATACGCGATGGAAACGGCCAAATTATAGTGGAGTTGTATTCATGGCACCCTATGACTCCAACTGTTCATAAAATTTTAATACATGGTGCGTCAGTAATAGAAAGTGCACTCCTTCTCATTGGACAGCTTTCAGGCTATACCGAACAAATTTCGCTCGAAAAATTTCAAGAGAATCTTGTAACATAGATATCTTGAATAAATTGCTTCTAAGTTCCGATCCGCTTCTATCTGGTATGTGGCCAGTACCGAAGAAAAGAAGCAAGCCATTTTTGAGCGAGACGTTAGCCCTTCTTCTCTCTGTTGAACCATCTAACTAAATAGCCCGCCACAGACTCCTGGATTCGGAGAGTGATAAAAGTTGTGAATCTTCAGATGATTAATGTATATCGTAAATAAATTATTTATAAGATGAATTATTGTATCTCTTTTTTCTCACCCCAAATATAGAAAAGTGTGTCAATATAATTCTTGTTTAAAAGCTGTTAAAAACTTAAAGTTTGGTAAAGTAATTTAATTAATTTCTTTGCGCTGTAAACCCTAGACAAAGTTGGTAGGATTGGTTATTTTTTGCATGATTAATACCATGTTTTAAAAACCAGAGGTCCTAGATTGTTTAGAATATTTTTTTCGAAATCAGCAGCCTAAAATTGATAGAAAATGGTGATAAAATATTTTTGGCTGGGTAGACCTGTCATTTACCCCCTTTGTGCGTCGTTCTAGAGTATTCTAAGATTATTTATTAATTAATACATTTTTTTATTGAATTTAGATATTAAATAACCTAAGAACGACACAAACAGATAATACAACCGGCTTTAACATGCCACAGGTATCACGCTCAGAGCGACATGTACGTACTCTAATTGGTATATCCTTAACTAATTTAAATCTCATTCTGCAATTTTTATGATAAAATTTATAGCTGTAAAGATTTATTTTTCAATAAAAAAACAAAAATCAAAATGGTCGAAGTATTAAAAAAAATATTTGGAACATTTACTTCAGGTTTAAAATTAAAAAGAGAAAAAAAAACAAATTTGGAATTTCATTTGACAATCAAAAAGAACAGTGAATTTTCTATACAAAACACTACATTTATTATCTAATTATAATTTACTTCAATATGAAAATGAAATTTCAAAGAACCCCTTCTGTGAATTAGGTGCTTTCTATAGAATCTCATATCTTAAATACACCTCAAATAAAAAATAAATATTATGTGTACACGTTCATATACCCTAGAAGTACAAATATGCCCAATATGAACAAATTTCAGAACTTTTTGCACTTTTTTTCGTTGTCCGCTTGACGTGAAATGCCCCAAAACCTAAATACATGACCCAGACTCGAAAAAAGACGCCAATCAGACAAAACCTGACTATAGCAGAATATAATTTGGAGAACGTTGACAAGTTCATCAACTTAGGGGTTTTGTGAGCAGTGATGGCGGAGAAAAAGTTCTAACGAAGAATTCACCTAACCTACTTAGTAGAGGTGGGGGAAAATATATCTTTGCTGAGATTGGAACATTTGCATCTGACTCAGTAAAAAGATTCGGATCAGCGATATGCATCATTTGGAAGAGATGCTGAGTACCATGAGTTAGAAACAAGGTATACAAACAGATCGAGTTTCCAAATTGGTTAGTTCTGTGCACCGCTTCTATCGTGTCGGCACAGTGATGGAATATGCTCAACAGGGCTGCCAGGGTGTGATATCTTCTGTATTTGAGCAAATTTCATTGAAAAGAAAAAAATATAATTCTATAATTCTTGATGAGCTTTCGTTAATGAAAAAAAAGCCTAATCTGTAACCCCACATTTGGCTAAAAATCTGAAAAACATAGCTGCAGTGTTAGTTCTCACACAAACTGTATAAAAGCACAATTGCATTTTTACCATCTGATAAATGATAAAAACGTACATCTTCTAATCATATAATATTGTATGGTATTACATTTCAAATTACCACAATCGAAACTTCCAATTATATCTTAATATATTTGTAAACTATGACTGGCAGCCCTATGTCAACATATTATCGCTCTCAAGTCAATTTTTTAACTCAACCCGTGTCCTCACTTAAGTGACACGGAGTAAAGTGATCAAGCAAGGTTTCAGTTGCTTTCAAGTTTCAAATGATGCATTCGAAACATTGTTACTGTTCCAATCTTTCGAAACATCAAAGTGTTTCAGTAACTAATTACACACTTCTACTACTTAGCCTACACTAGCCTAGGCCTACTTCTCTGACTTTTCAATATTAAAATCCGTCAAAATGCATAGAAAAAATGAACTTCGGCTCTACAAGATGACAACACCTGTGCCTATATATGTCTTCAATTCCTAGACGCAAGTTTCAGCAAATAGCCTTATATGAAAAATATATTAATATATAATTTCCACACAAAATATATAAAAGCACAATTGCCTTTAATGTCTGACAATGAAAAAAACCTGTACTTTCTACTAAGATCATATTGTACAATTTCACATTTTAAACTACTACAGTCGAAACTTTAAATTGCATCTTAATATATGCATCTATTTGTAAACTACTTTTGGCAGCCCTGCAAATTATTTACAAACATATCATCTCATGTGCACATTCATCGTTATGCCCATCCAAATGCGAGCTGCACCGTCTCTTCGCGTGAAAAGTGTATTTCTCTTTACCTCTCTTACGGAGGAACTTGTAAGAGATTACTGAATGGAACATGATCGCGGAAGATTCGTTTGTGTCTTGTGCTTCTGATCCATGAGATATGAAAGATTCACTGATCCAAATGAACTGATTTCACTGATTCGAATCATTTGAATCTCTAAGATGATTCGGATCACTGAATCATATCCGCGATGAGCTACACATGCCTAGTACACACATTCAACCATCAATCTTGCAGCAGCCTATTTCTTGACCACTTGATGACTTTACCTCTAACTTTTTCGTTTTAACGACTTAGTCGTCCCAGTCAATGGGAAATCTTATAGTACGAATACTTCACACCACACGATATAGTGTTGTTCAACACTAATATGGTATGGCCGACCAAGCGATATCGCGTTGCTTGATGTCTTTTAGTTGACTGAAACCGCAATATAGCATGCATGATTCAAAATCTTCTTCATAAATAGAAAAAGACACTCTTGGCCTCCAAGGGTATTTTACTTTCAAACTTTCCCTTATCGGATACTCCGCATAGTGAATTGCACCTTTGGAAATGTAACAATTGAAAACACAATTATTGCAGAGTTCAGTAGTATTGTAATACTTGCGCTGATTTGAATAATATATAATTTGCTTAATTTTTTTATCTAGTTATTCAACTTAAAGCCAACTCATAACATGCAACTTTCTTTTTGAACGAATTCCGTTGGCCGTATTATTGTAACTTTTACATTACTTGTATAGCTACTAGAAAGTAAAAAAAGATCACTATCATTCAACCTACCGTTTTGCAATACCTTGTAGCATTCAAATAACAAGCAAAAGCATCTCTGGGCTGACTGCAGCTTTCATATAATATTCCTAAATTAGTCCAAGCAGCTTTGTGTGTTTTGTCTAATTGTACCGCACAAATATAGGCCTGTAGAGCGTCAGTCGGTTGATTCTGTTGTTGATATAAAACACTTTAAAGAAAAAAATCATGTCGTCAATGAAGTGCAAAAAAAACGATTCTTCAATCGACTCGTAAAAAAATGTTTTAAAGCAAATGTTAAATGTTTTTTTACGGTAAAGTAAAAAAAGATTAATGGGGCCCAAAAAATATTCCTCTCTTTACGTGTTGTTTGTTATTATTACTGTTATATGGAAACGATGTGTGCTGAACAGAAAAAGGCAAAGATGCGGCCGCAAGATTGCTTGGCTCATCGGTACAAAGATGAAACATTTGGCTGAAAATTCGCAAAACATAGCTGCAGTTTAAATTTTCACACAAAACGTATAAAAGCACAATTGTATCTTTACCATCTGATAAAAGATAAAAACCTATATCATCAAATCATAGAATATTGTATAATATTGCATTAGCACAATGGAAACTTCCAATTATTGTTTAATATATTTGTAAAATATGTCTGGCAGCCCTATGTCAACATATTATCTCTTACACATATTCATCGGTATGTTCTTCAAATGCGCGCACAACCGCCTCTGAGCGTGCAAAGTGTATTTCTCTTTTGTATACCTCTCTTACGAAGGAACTTGTGAAACATAGTTTTGTTAGAAATGAGGAAAACAACTTCTTAAGCTAATCGTAGTCATCTTTATTGGAATGTTCACACTGTACTAGGTGGATCAAGAAGTTTGGAATAAGTGAAAGAAGAAAACATTTTTTTTGCCAATTTCGATTTTATTTTTCAACGTACATTCCTTTTAAGTCTATACAGCGAGTCCAACGATTTTCTAATTTTTTTATCCCGTCCGAAAAGTAGTCTTTCCGAAGCTCTCCAAAATAGGCCTCAGTTTCAGCAATCAGTTCTTCATTTGAATAAAATCGCTTACCGGTGAGCCATCTTTTCAAGTTTGGAAAGAGGTAGAAGTCACTGCGAGCCAGGTCTGGCGAATACGATGGCTGAGGAAGCAGTTGAAACCCGATTTGGTGCAATTTTGCTTGCGCAACTAACGATGAATGAGCAGGCGCATTATCGTGGTGATAGAGAATTTTTTTCTTCTTCAAATGCGGCCGTTTTTCTGCGATTTCAATTTCCAAGCTATCCAATAATGAAGAATAATACGCGCCAGTAATGGTTTTACCTTTTTCGAGATAGTCGATGAATATTATTCCTGCCGCATCCCAAAATACGGAGGCCATAACCTTTCCGACCCATTGTTGCGTTTTTGGACGCTTCGGAGCACTTTCACACGGAGAAACCCACTGTTTTGACTGTTGCTTGGACTCGGGTGTGTAGAAATGAATCCATGTTTCATCCATGGTTATGAATCGGCGCAAAAACTCCGTTGGATTTTGCGTAAACATTGTCAAATTCTGCTGGGAAATCGTAACACGAATTCGTTTTTGATCCACTGTGAGCAAACGCGGCACCCATCGCGCGCAGAGCTTCTTCATACCCAAAATATCATGTATGACATTGAACACACTGCCATACGACATCTTTGTGGTCTCAGCTAACTCCCTCAATTTTATTTTTGGGTCGTTTAACATGATATCATGAATTTTTTCGACGTTTTCTGGAGAACTAACGTCTTTTGGGCGTCCAGATCGTTCTGCGTCATCGGTGCTGGTACGGCCACAACGAAAGTCAGAAAACCACTTTTGAACCATCTTCATCGACGGTGCAGAGTCCGGATAATACTTATCTAGCTTCGCTTTGGTCTCGGTTATTGTTTTCTTGCGTAAATAATAGTGTTTGATCAGAACACGAAAATCATGTTTTTCCATTTTAAAAAAAACACAGAAATTGGTTGCTTTTCATTGCTGTAACTTGTAAATGCGTAAACAAAAATGGCTGAAATTTTGAGAGACGTCTAATGAGGGATGAAGTTGGTGTGTAATGGTTCAGAACACTACATACTAACGCCTTCTGTTAGGATTATTCCAAACTTTTTGATCCGCCTGATATGCTCAAAATTAAAATCAATCTTTGTTATGTACGTGACATATTTTAAATTTATATTATTTTAAATTGCAGTTCAAGAATAGTATTTTTGATGCTTTGTCATTGCTAAACATGATCCGACGCGTATTCAATATTTGGCCTGCTTTTGAAAAAAATGTGTTCGCAAGGCACGGATGTTGCGATAATGCAAAATCTTTTTTTCATAAAATTATATAGAATGGGATAAATTCCTTTTTTACTTCTCCACCAATTTAAAGGATCATGACTTCTGGGTAGCATTTCATCATTCAAGTACTTATCCAGCTCTATGATTCCTGCCGTCAATTTTGATTTTGTGATTTAAGATGCTGACTTAGTTCAGCATCGAAATCATCCCATACTGTTGCTTTGGATATAGAAGCTAGTTTGAATTTCTGATGTTTCAGATTATGTTTCCGTGATAACTGTCTCAGTAGCTATAGTAGTTAGAGGGCTTTTTAGCACCGTTATAGCTATTTTATATTTTTCTTGGTCTCTAAACGCGAATCCTTTGAAACGCAGATCCAATATTGTTGCTTGTTACGTTCGTCACGCAGCGTGGCCGATTCACGTACGAAAATGAGGGACTGTCTTGCCCCTGAAGACCATCTAACCACCGTACGGGCAAACGAATCGATTGAAAATGGTATATTCGGGCCACCACTTCACACAGTCTAGGCAAGTCATTAAATATGTATATAGAATTGAAGGAATTAATTTAAATATTTATCTAGATTTAAGCATTAAATTAAATAAATATAAAATAGATTTGCTTGGAATATTGAATTATATAAATATATTTGGATTCATTTAGTTGAGGGTGTAGAATTAATTAATTATGAATTGGGTTTATCTAGCTTAGGAATATTGGATAAGATAGCTAAGTAGACTAAAATGTTGTCGTGGAAGGTTGAACTGCGCCGTGTTATCGTATCCCACAAATCGAACTCAACGCTTCCCGTCGTCCCACGACTCAGGTCGCCGGCAATGCGATCTTCACCCGACCCCATGGCTGCGATGATTTATCTGCACAGCGATCCTCAATTGCCAGCGTCGCAATGTGTCTGCCTACACACACACACACACACACACACAGCAGCACAGTATCCACCGAGATGCAACGCTGTGACCAATTGGGGAGACCGAGCATGCAGTATAAAAATCGTTACCTGACGTGAATCGATAATTGAAGCTGGAATGGGTTGAGCAAACCTGGATGGCCGTTGACCGCTGATAGAGCGAACGTGATCGGGAAGTCCAATAAATATCGCCAGGAGAACAACTGATGGGCCTGTTCTGTTCTGGGTTCTTTTGTGTGCTGGTCGGAGCGAAGCCGGTAAGCGGACGGATTGCTGAAATCACGGGAAGATTTGGAGTAACTTGGCGACATCTTACGCATCCTGGAGAGATGGAAGAAGAGGATGACGGACAGCAAGCGGCGTATGAGCAGCAAGAGCTGCGGAAGTCAGGAGGCAGCGGAAAAAATAGATTTAAGGAGGAAAGAAACATTTGTAAGTAGAAGTATGGATGGGGTTAGAGAATAAAATAGTGCCTTAAGAATAAAGCAAGTGCATTTTTGTGTGAAGTGGCGAAACGGTGATCGCGGGTCGGTTCGTTTTTTTCATGTTTTCTTTTTCTTTCAAATTCTCTTTTTTCGTTCGGTGATTTTGGGTCGTCGCGAATTCTGTTCCCGTTTCCTGGGACCTGGCAATCCCGGCACAGAAACGGGTGGAGCCCTTCAAAATAAATTTCCCACATCCCTCTTCGCTCAACCCGTACCCAGGATCGGCTGCGGTGCATTAATTACAGTTGTAACATACTTCAGCGTACAGTGGGTTTGTTTCAATATTTTGAAATCTATCAGATAACTGTCGCTTTAGGGTGTCTAACAGTAATTGGATTTTAGTTGGGAGTCCAGTGTCTTCATTAATATACTTGTTGACATGTTTAATCATAATTTTTACAAAAACAATTACCTTGCTTAGCGCAACTTGCGTTTCTGAACTGATCTCCACTGTGACATTATAAAATATTTCTAATATATCAATTGATTTTAAGACAACATTCCAATTGTCCGGTGTAATTTTGTGCCGAGTAAAGCCATAGCGGAAATTATGGGTTCCTTTAAGGTAAGAAATCTTCCCAATATCGCACGTTGAGTTCCATCCAGTGACAACGTTTTGTTTTAGTTTCAACTCTGAAAGACCCATTTGTAGCTGATTTTATTTTAATTTCGCTTGGGCTGATCAGCTTCTTTTAAAATATTCTACTAAAAAACTATCTTTATTTGAGGCGTTTCTAATTTCCTTCAAGCCTGCTTGTACAGTTAAAGTTACTAAATGGGCAAAACATCCGATGTCTCCAGCCTCCCATAGCAGCCGAGCTGTTGGCAGCATTATCCCTTACAATAGCAACAACTTTATTCTAAACTTTTCATTCATTAATTTTTGCTCGCAAAAAATTAGATAGATTTCTTTCAGAGTAAGAAAAGCAGTCCAGAAGATAAGCTTTGAGTTGATTATTGTTGTACACATAATGGGGCTGTGATAGAAATAAAACTAACATTAATAAGTGAGGTCTAGGAATCAAAAGTAAAACAAACAACCCAGGCGGAGTTAATGTCTACTTGGACTTTTTCTAAACATTCTTGATAGAATTTAGACATAAAGCTTTTGTAAATAGTTTTCATTGTAGGCAAACTATAGCCAGGAATAATCAATGAGAACAATTCCTTCATTTCTTTCTTTCATTTCCAGCGAAAACGAATGAAAATTTTTAACAATTAATTTGACTATTTGTTTATTGATCTCATTTGTCTTCTTGTTAGGCACTGGTTTATTTATAAATTCAGCCATAGTGGATTGTTTACTTTGTTCCGTTACTCTCAAATTTCCCGTCGGCATAGAAACCTGTGAAGCTGCTGATATTTGTAGTGTTACTAATTACGGGGCGGGAATGCTGGATCTGGATGATTGCTGCTGCTGCTGTCTTCGTTGTCTGCCTAACTGTATTTGAATTGTGGGATGTTTAAGTTCCATGTACCTACTCATATTCAAGATAAATTTATTCGGAATACACAAAATTTGAGCTCAATAACCACATTTGGCTTTATTGCCCGCATGCTCACTAAAGTGGTTCCTCATCTGACTTCTCTTTCTGGTTGGGGCCATTTTTATAGTGATGTATCTAACTACATTACAAAGCATTATACAATTAATAAAAGTAACTAACCTAATTTTATTCATGTACCTTATTTAATATCTGCTTACACAATTTTTCATTCACTTCCGCAAACAAATCTCAAACATAACTGACAACTGTTTTGATCAAATTCAAATTGCATGAACATATATAATCTTCCTTATCAAAGTAAATTGTATTGTGCCCGGCTCACTCACTAGGCTTTCAACTCAATCTCTTAACTCAACTCGCGTCCGCGCTATGCGTCTTCACTTAAGATATTGGTAAATATAAAAAACTTCAAAATATCGTTTTTTTTTTTGGCATTTTTCAACTCCTCGCACCTTTAAAATTGAACTCTTAAAATATTTTATAAAAATTCGAACGTTAGAGTAGTATAAAACGGTGCGTGCGCGTTTTTGATCGCCTGCCACGTGGCATTGGTTGTGTATCCCCTCTTTCTAAAATACCAGTTTCTTCATCTTCTTGAACGTTTCAGTATTTATTCTGACGTATAGAAAAGGTTTTTAGTAGTTAGTAGTTCAGTAGTAGTCTCCGCAATTTTTTTTTAATCAATTTTTCATAAATGGTGGTGAATTGTCAAGTAAGAAACCTTAGTCTTTAAAACCTTTTTGGATTTATCTGTTCTGTTCAGACTTGCAAATTTTGAGATTAACTGTCGGCCATTCGATGGGATACTTTTCGAGGTGTCAACTTTCATCCTCGACAAGGTGAGGCCCCCTTGTGGGAGCAACGTGGTGGTTGTGATAAGGTACGCTAAATAGTCCGCGCTTGGTCAACCAGTGCCGCCATCACCGGCCCTGTAAGTCGGCGGCAATTCTGGGACCCTCTTGGAGACATCCCGCATGGTTATGCGGGGCGTTTCCAAGGGAAGGGGTGTATATAGACACTTATTTCAATAATTCCTCCTCCAGGACCGTGATTTAATCTGTAATCTCAAAAAAAAAGTATGTGCTAATCATTATTAATTTTCCATATGTTTGGAAAAATATTCAATGTCGGGAGAGATGAAACAATAATTTGTAGCTATGTGAAAAACACTCTTTTCAAATTTACTCTTGCTGTTATTTAAGCAATACAGACATATCTACCATACATTAGAGAAATATCTTGTTTTTTTCACTCTATCCGTTTTCAAAATTTTTCGCACTTGGATTCGGATGGCAGAAGATTGACGGATTGGACTAATTGTTCGCTTCTAAACGGTTGGCATGGTAGGCATTTACAAAATTAGACTATTGAAAATCAATATTATTAGAAATATTTGTTGTGTGCGTCCGATCACCACCAACTCGCACTGTATGCGATTCACGTATGTTTGCAATAAAATTCTGGCCCTTGTTCAAACCAGGGCCGTTAAAATAAGTCGGGAACATCTTCCATCAACTGAATCCGCAGCCGCCCAGCACTGTTTTAGAGTTTATTACCAAGTTTAGCAAAAATTGCTGAGGCCGCCCTAAAAATCCGATTTGAATTTTGTAAAGTGGATTTGATAGGTGAAGTGCTCTTTTATATGTCAAAAAAATCAAACTTCTATAAGCTAAGTTTCCAACTTGCAAGCATTCAAAAATTTTGAATTTTTTTACATAAATTTACATTGCACAATTATTATGGGAAAATATTTTTTTTTAATTTTTCAACACAAATACCTCAAAAAATGACTCGTACAACTTAACGCCATTTCCGAAGATCCTGCAACATTCAGAAGCGAAATAGGTAATTGAGATGTATAGTTTATAGGCTGATTTTACATTAATTTAAGATTAAACAAAAAAATCAATTATTTTTTCAAAAAATGGCGTTTTAAACAATAATGACCATTTTTTTCTCAAAAATTACAAAAACATGTAGGTTCAACGAGAAGATAATACTCTTTTGTAGATGTGGTATAAATTTGGGCCGGATCGGTTCAACATTTTGTGAGATATTTTGTACGGAAGTTGAAAAAGTACTACTTCGAGAAAAACGCATTTAAAGTTTGCAGTAGATAAAAACCATTGATTATTAGTTTTTATTATAACCGACGCGTTAGTCAGCGATTTCAGGTCCTATTTCCTTAGAATTATAACGGACTATAACTCGAGAACTAATACGAATATCGCTTTTTGGCATATTCTTAGAGTATTTGAAACATTTTAATGTAAGAGAAAAAAATCGATTCTTTGAGCAATTACATATATTTCCCCGCTTAACGGCCAAATGTAGTCGTTTTTTACAGATCCGCCCTGGTCTATATTGCAACAATGTATTCGCCGTACATGAAACTTCGTCCTCATTTTCTTACATTGGAGGATGTCTGCACGTCGTATACTAAGCTAACGTTGCGTTTGTGTTGGATGGGTGGCCAACGAACGCACACTACCACGCGAAGTTTTCAGTGTCCACGCTGCAGACTCAGCATTCGAGATTTGATAAAGTTGCATTCTTACTACTTTCGGTGCAAATTGTACCCAAACATGGTCTTACGTATCGATTTTACCGTGACCATTTACGATGCGTAAAATATCGTGCCAATGATGGTCAAAAACAACAGATTTAAAGCGTTCGACCCGCAAACCTCCCACAGCTTTTAACGTTTAAACGAGAAACGCAATAACTTAATCGTGGCTCCTTCCTCATGTGGCGAAATATTCAGAACACGCACAAAATGCCGAATCCCCTCAGTGCAACACAGGTCTCTTGTGAACAAAAAACCGACAAGGACGCGGAACAAGATCTGACCACCAGTGCTGGCGCGAGTTTAAACGAAGTAAAACGTGTCGCGGTGCGCATTTCTCTTTTAGGGTCGACGACGTAGAGTTATGGTTTCAGGTTGAAGCTACACTCGCAAACAGCCGAATCACCAATAATACGTCAAAATGTTCATTCTTGAAAAGCAAACTTTAAAAAATGTATTTATTATTACTTTTGGTGTCTCCACAAAACAGTGCCTGCACAAAATCCTGTCGGAGATCTAGTTAGGTGATCATACTTCTGAATTATATGCGATCGAACCTGAATTTGTAGACTATCCGGCTAAGAACGTCGCTCATTCGGAACTCGCGAATATTGCTGAACGCGTACCTAAGTGATACAGTTCAGTATGCCGTCGGGCAAAGCTTATCACCGAATTCCGGTAGAACCAGCAGATATTTCAAAAACAGCCATTATCACACCATTTGGGCTCGGCGAGTTCGTGTATATAACATTTGGGCTTTGTAACGCTGAACAGTCCAGAAACTCATACACGTCTTTCTGCGAGGTCGCAACATATTCGTTTAACTCGACGTCATCCATACATTCTCTTCCGACGAGCAATCTTACCAAAGCACCTGGTCGAAGTATTCAAGAAATTTGAAAAACCCGGACTTGTTTTTAACATCGAAAAATGCCAATTCGGAGAACCAATAGTTCTGGTGGCTAGAAGACTGACACCCTTACCTGAAAAAAACGAGAATATCAACCATTACCATGCCGAAACTGTTACTCAGTTGAAATCCTTCTTAGGTATGGTAATCTTCTATCGTCGTTTGTTACAAGCGGCCCAGAACCAGAAATCTCTTCAGGAACTTATCTTGAGCAAGAATCGAAACGACAAAACTCGACCTTAGTGTACACCCTTCTCAATAGCAACGTTCACAGTTTCCCCAACCATGGTGTTTTTGTATTCTCAAACGAGAATCGGTGCTATGCACTTATTGTTTGAATATAGAAACGCAGTATTTGCAAGCGACAAGTCTATATTATTATAAATAGGACTTCAAGTCATGACCGCGTTTTACATACTGAATTTTTGTTTTTTACATGACATATACATATTAGGCAAAGCCAACTATTCTCAAAATAGTAACTACGTGCCGAATCAAGTAAAGTAGAAAATCATAAACATACTGCGCGCCTTGACGATTCTTAGTAGTCAAATTTAAATCATTTTACATAAAGATCACGTTGACTAATACAAAAAATAAACTCCACAACAATTATCAAATGCGTCGCGTATTTTGCGCTAAGAAAACAACAATGGAAATTAAATAGACGAATGAGAAGGAATTAAAGCTTTGTAAGGATACAGAAATTGCTTAATCTTCAGCATGTTTTCATCAAATGTCGAGAGGCAAAATACATAATTTTGTAGCCGCTCTCTTGAAAACTCCTGCATTTGTTTTGACAACAGCCGTTCTAACGATTCCATCACTTCCTGGGCAGACTTTTTGAACTCTTCCTAGAGCCCATTTTAGCGGAGGTAACCCATCATCTCGACAAAACGACTAATTGTCCAATTTGAAGCTGTGGCCCTTGATTAGATTGCCATTTGGTGCGTCTTTGCAGCTGTGTCAAATATTAAGACCAACGTCTTCAGAAATGTTGTCGAATTTGCTCCAAGTGTTGCCATCTTGACAATCTGTTTATTTTAAGATGCGTAATATCAGACTCAGGATACGAATTCACTGATTTTCCAATCAGGAAATGACCAGCAGAGAGATAATTGAGATCATTTGGATCCGATGATATTGCCGCTAAGGGCCTCGAATTAAAGATTGATTCAATTTGAGTAACAAGCGTTGATGCTTCTTCGAACGTCAAAGCAGCGTCTGACGCCACTTTATAAAAACGCCTTTTGAATGACTTGACCGTCGCTTCCCATAATCCGCCGAAATGCGGAGCTCGAGGTGGCATAAAATGCCATTGTATACGGTCAATCGATGATTTTGCTTTGATGCTCCGATTGATTGAAAAGATTTCTCAAATCTTCCAACTCACGATCGGCTCCAACAAAATTTGTGCCGTTATCAGAAAATACGTTAGTCGGTTTTCCTCGGCGACTAATGAAGCGTTTAAAAGCGTTCAGAAACGTATCCGTAGTCAAATCCGAAACAACTTCCAAATGAACAGCTTTTATGGCCATGCAAACGAAAACTGCAACGTATGCGTTTGCTGTTTCGTCGTTTGCCATCCCTTATTATTATGGGTCGACAAAAATCGACTCCGGTGTTGTTTTTTAGTCTCGAAGAAACTACTCGATGTTCTGGAAGATCCCCATAAGTTGCTCCGATACACGAGGTTTTGATTTGAAGCAAATGATGCACTTGCGAAGCAGCCGTTTGACGATACTGCGCGCCTTGATCGGCCAATACGATTGCCGTAACGCAGCTAATGTCTCATCAACTCCCGTATGTAAATTTTTTCGGTGTTCATGCTCAACGATGAGTTCTGTGAGTCTCGAACAATGAGATAACAGCACTGGGTGTTTTGCATCTTGCTGAAGGTCTGAATGCTTGAGTCTGCTCCCAACCCGCAACAAACCATCTTTGTCTATAAATGGATTTAAGTCTCTTAAAATGCTCTTTTTTGAGATTTCATGGCCCTTTTGTAAGGCACTCAATACTTCGGTAAATTTTAATTGCTGCTCCTTACGTATGAGACACTTTCTTGCATGTTCAGTTCATTAGCAGTTAAAGAACCGGAGAATTTAAATCTACATTCCTTTCTGAACCTTTGAGCTACTCGAAGACACGTAGCAGTAATTCGAATGAGCTTAGTGAGTGTTGAGAATTTATCAAAAGGATCGATATCGTCTCGTATCTGGAATACAACTGTTGGTGACTGAGTCGATTGACTCAGCTGATTCTCGTCAATTTCCGGTATTTCCGGGGAATATTTAATCACGTGCTCTTCTAGCCATCGAGGATCGTTTCACCACAGGCGACAAATCTTCAATTCTTTCGGGTTCAAGCCCCGAGACACAAGATCAGCAGGGTTGTCATTTGTTCTCACGTGATTCCAATCGTCTATCGCTGTTAATTCCTGAATTTCGCCGACTCAATGAGCAACGAAGACAGGTAATTTTTTATTTGATGCCTTTATCCAATGAAGAGTTATGGATGAATCTGTCCAATAACAAGTTTTTGCTATTGTCAATTCCAATGTGTCTTTTACTTTGGTCATCAATTGAGCAAGCAGCTGAGCTCCACATAGTTCTAACTTCGGAATTGATATCGTTTTTAATGGAGCGATTTTGAGCACAATAATTGTACCTGAATGATTTCGCGAGAATTAATGCTCCGTATATAAACGCAAGCCCCATATGCGCGTTCACTAGCGTCGCAAAACCCATGAAGCTCTAAACCTTCATTCATGTCATTGCCTATGATTGTTCGTGGTATATGGAAATCGTTCATCGTTTGAGTTTTCATTACATAATCCGACCACTCAGTCTGGATGTCTGAAGGCAGAGATTCATCCCAATCGATTTGAAGTTTCCATAGCTTTTGAATGATTATTTTTGTGATGAATATCATAGGCCCGAGGATACTCAATGGAACAAATATTTGAGCTATACTGGGTAAATCGATCTTTTCGTATGCGAGCTCGGATTCGATGACTTGATATTGATTTTGTATTGAAATAAATATTTTGATGGATTCCATCTTACGCCAGGAGTTTCTGAATTCCCATCTTTATCCAATTCCAAAACAGTATTCGAGACAGACAATCCGGGTTTTTGAGCAACTCTTGAAGCCCCTTGTCGAAGAACTAAGCCTCCTTTTGCAAGTAGTTCCGTCGCTTGATCACGAATTATCAAGGCATCTTAGATGAAATTCGCTCCTGTTATTAAACGTAGAACGACGTAGACGTAGAAATCCCTGCGGGCTATCATAGCTCCGGAAAATCTTTTTCCTCCAAATCAGCCAATTGATGGATGACGTTGTTTGCCAAAAATGAAGCTGGTGCCGTGCCATAAGTCAACGTTATTAGCTCGAATGTTTTGATATCATCGGATGGTTGATCGCGCCACAGAATGCGCTGAAGAGGAATTTGGGATTCATCTACGAGCACCTGACGGTACATTTTGGCAATGTCAGCCATCAGAGCGTTTTTGAAGCTTAGTAATATTGAGAATAAGTCTTGCTGGATAACAGGACCAACCATCAAAGCATCGTTTAGTGAAATGCCACTGGATGTTTTGCTTGATGCATCGAACACTATTCTCAATTTTGTTGTTGTACTTGTATCCTTGATTACACAACGATGAGGAAGATAGAAGTGAGGTCTTATGTCTAATGTTGGGTCATTGTTACTAAGCTCTCTCATATGTTTCAATTCCACATACTCATGAATAAAGTTGCTGTATTCAACTTTGAGTTCAGGTTTTCGCTCCAACTTGCACTCCAAGATTTTAAATCGTTGTAGAGCTGTGTCACTCGCATCTCCTATTTTTTGGAATAATTCGTTTCGGGTTGGGAGAGTTACAATGAATCGTTCCTCTGAATTGCGCTTATAAGACTGCGCAAATTGTCCCCCGCAAAGACGTTCTTTTGGTGTTCGAGTGACTTGTCTATCATTATGTTCGATTTGCCAGAATCGTGAGCGACTTGCGCTGAGCTGATCGTTGATCGCTAAATGACACGATGTTTGTATTTCTGGGCGATCTCGTGACATCAGCTTTCCGGATACAATCCAAGATTTTGATGCTGATTCCAGTAGTGCTCGACACGGCGTTGGTTTACCTCTCACATTCATAATATAGATGATTGCTGTGGATAGAAGTACTCGTTTGTCTTGGTTAAATACAGCAAGATTTACGCTCGATGCCGCTGTTTCTTGATTGCTTGTACCATTGATGCTCGCTGGAATAGTTTTAAGTTGACCTTTTGGTATTTGTTCTAAATGAAGTAACGTATTACGACGTTTGCCGCATTTTCGACAAGATCCTCCTTTGCATTGTCTTGCTGGATGTAATGCAACATTCAAACAATTAAGGCACAACCTACGCATCCTAATTTCTTTGATTCGTTGTTCTATCCCAAGTTGCATGAACTTGTTGCACTTTTATAGTGAATGGTCTTCTTCACCGCAATACTGGCACATTATATTTGTCGTAGATACATGAGCGGTTGTACGCCGGCTGTGTTCGGATTTATTATGACCGGTAATGCCGTAACTCATGTGCTTGCTCTCAGGCAAATCCCAGAGGACGATTCACCATCAACAACGTCTACTGGACTTCGTTGTATAGTTCAGCGTTGACATTGAACACATTCCAGGTTTGAGAACGCAGTGGCTGAGTTCCTATGACAAATAAGTACATTGGAATGTAAGAAACGTCAATTTGACAAGACACATTTTTGCGTCATCTCGGCAGACAAAATCCGACCTTATAATCCGCCGCAGTTCACATGTCATACGAAACCTACTTGGACTGGACAGTTAAATCAGTATATTTCGAGGTCTCCCAATTTCGAGTGATGCAGTGTGGATTGGTGCTATAAATATAATCGTGATTCCACTTGTGTCGACTTAAGTGGTTACATAGGTCTTGAATGAAAAAACAACTACTTTTAAAACCAAAAATCTATTTTATTTAAAATTTACAAAATTCAGCTAAAAATATTGAAAATTGTCAATTCTCCTCGTCCAACCTTTTTTTGCGGCAGGTAGAATATTTCGGTGCAGGTTTATCTCAAATCAAAAATTCGAATTTTCTTTTAGTTATTGCCCTTGGCTCGTGATTGCACGAAGGAAGTGAAAAAAATAGAATTTAAAGTTTTGAAATGGAATTGAATGAATTTTCGGGTCATATTTTTTATCATTTTTCCGATTCTCATCATTTTTAAAATATTTTTTTTGGTGTATAAAACAAAAAAGAGTCAACCGAATTAAAATCCCTTCGTTCAATCACGAGACAATACTATAAACAGGAACTGTGCAAAGTTTCAGCAAAATCGCTGGTTTCGTTCTCGAGAAATCGTGCCTACCGCACGGAAAAACAAAGTTTCGAGAATAACGCGTTTAAAGTTTTTTTTACCGCGATTTAATTAATTGAATTTATTTTTTAGCGACTTACATCGAGTCGTCGATTCCAGGTCCATGCAGTAATTTGTTCGCCTCATTCGCTATGACCAGAGCATCGTTTTGATGTTATGTTGTTTGATGAAAAAGAAAAAAGCTGATTTTACGCGCCGCGCTGCTTGCGTATAATACGCTATGTAAGGCAGAGCGCACGTATCAACCGCGGGGTATTCAAATCTCTATAGCTCCGGTAATATTGTTCGAATTTACTTCAAATTTGGTTTGAATACTCTTGAAGTATTATACTTCATATGAAATAAAAAAAATTCGATAGATTTTTTGAAAATACAAGACCTCCCCTAGCATATTTTACTATCCAATTGTAGCCCATACCATCGCAAAACTGACTCTCATTTTTCGTTTTGAAGTAAAATTCTCCACTTTTCATAGCTCTTGATAATAATATGTATATGTATATCAGGAACATGAGACTACAACTGTCGTTTGCTGGAAGTCTTAGAAACACGAAATTCGAAAAAAATATTTTCAGACGAAGGACCGAGAACCTCATAGCAGTCGATTAGGATTCAGCGATATTTCCCAATTCCACACAGATAAGGAAAATAATAACGTGATTTTAACCTCAAATATACATTTTACATGAATTTATCCGACAATCTTTTGGCATTCAGTAATTGTTTAAGTATGTTATTGAAGATATTCTAGTTAAGGGTATTTATTTTAGATGCAATATAAATAATACACCTACATTATACTCTAAAATTTTTTTTTTGTAAAATGTTACATCATATTTCAAAAGTTTTGCTTGTATTATGCAATTGCATGAAGTTGCAAGTTTTATTAGCATGGTGTTGAATAAAAAATATAAACCTTAACTTCAATCAACTTTTTTCTTTGGTGTTTGTAAATTTTATTATGTTTGAAAGAGTTTTATACTAACAAGGGGAAAATACGACCAAGTAACTTCAGAAATAGAAGACGTTAAGGATCGAACCACTAGAAATTACTTGACAATCATAAGGTCGTGTGTGAAAGACTGGTTCAGGGCTTATTTTTTCGAAAGAATCTTTTAAAGTTATTAGGTTTAGGATATTTCAACAATGTGCAACTACAAATACATTTTTTCCAGAAACCACCTAACTGTTCGTTCATTCAAATTTGTGAATTGTACTAAAAAGCTATTTTTAAATGGTTAGATAAACTGCTTAAATCGAAGCTAAATAATACTGATGGTGGGATCACTCCTTGTTCCGAAAATCAACCCTGCTTGATTCTAGGAACAAAACACTATCCGAACAACCGGCAAGAAATTCGCTTCGACCACAGCAATCCAAAATTACGAAACTGTTAAAACAATTACGCCCCTAGTGTTAACTATTTGCCACAATTACTCAACACCATCACATTTATGGCTAGTCACAAGGACCGTCACATTCGTTTATTGCTTTTTGCCAAAGTTGCCTCGAAACATGGAGAAGGCGCAGGTTTGATTCTAGGAATAAGATATAAACGTACCATCCGCTATGATTTTGCTTCCATTACAGCAGTCCAAAGTCACAAATATAAATGAATAGCTGATTTATGGAAAAAATGTATTACCACATTGTTGATTTACCCTAAACCTTGCTATAACAGTTTTCTTGAATATAATTAATGCTTTATGTATACATACCGAATTTCATCCCAATCTGAGGTTACGTGATCGTACCATCCTATTGCTAACATAGTTCGGTAAAAAACCTCTTCTCTTAACAACTAAATAGATATAAAAAAAAATTGGCTCAGAGTGAAGTGAAGATAAGAATTAATATAAAAAGAAATTCATTTAAACACGTCTCGCTCAACAGGGACAACAGATATATCACCCCTTCTATGGAACTCAATGGTGGACAAGCTCCTGTCAAAAATTGAAGCGACTGGCTGCAAAGTCGTAGTCTATGCCAACGATGTTGTTATGGCAAAATCGGGCAAATTCGTTAACAACCTATTTGAAAGACTAGTCCTAGGTATTCTTTCGAAGTGGAGCGGAAAATGCGGTATAAAGGTTAATCGGCAGAAAACAGAATTTGTGCTCTTCACAAAAAGGTACAAAATTCCACGATTTGTCCCATCTAAACTTGATGAGACAAGTCTCAATCCATCTCACCAGGTCAAATATTTAGGTCTGATTCTGGACTACAAACTCGCGTGGAAAGCGAACATGACAGAAAGAGAGCGAAAAGCGGTATGGGCAATCTGTTGCCGCAAAAGAGCTGTTGGAAAATGGTTGGGATTGACACCCAAATTGTATAATGACTCAATATGGCGATAAAGGAATCAATCCTTCTGTATGGTGCAGTTATTTGGTGGCCAGCTGTAGCGAAAACATCAAATGCAAAACAGGGCCAAAAGGACTGGATCTATTGCTTCCCCGACAAAGACATTGTTTATGCTATTGAATTGGCTCCTGACTGAGCTTCTTACGATACAGTAGGCCAAATGCTCTGCGGTTCGACTGAAAGCTATACATCTCTGGCATGAGGGGAATATTGGCCAATCCACCATATTACAGAAGGATGAACCAACGCCAAGGAAAAAAGACTTTGCTTATTCGATTTCCTGCTTCCACCATGGTTTCAAGTCAGTCGTCCCGAGCAGGGATGATTAGGCCAGAGAAATAATGAGATACAGGAATTGGTCGTCATCTACACTGATGGATCAAAAATGGACGGAAATATTGGCTGTGATGTTTTCTCAGAACAGCTAGGCCTGAAACTAGTTTTCCGGCTCCCGGACAACTGCAGTGTTTTTCAAGCAGAGGTCGTTGCAATATACAAGGCAGTAGAATGGTTAAGAAACCTGGAAATTTCTATAGGAATTCTAAATATTTTCTCTGACAGTCAAGCTACTATCCAATCATCATCCAACTCACGCAAAATTGTAATGGAATATCGCACACAACTAAACGTGATGTCGCTTCGCCGTGAAGTGATCCTATACTGGGTATCGAGGCATAGTCTAGTGATGGGTACTATCGATAGTTGAAAAAACTATCGAATAACTATCGCCTATCGATAGTTTTTATTCAGAACAACGGTAGACACTATTATCGATGTTAATGAATGAAGCCAACCGCGAGGTGTGACGTCTAAGGTCCGTACATTCAACATCCCAGTTAATAATTACGGATCGATCTAGTTGTGTGCAAATTGCAAATGCGAGCAGCCAAAACGATCGCTACCATTACACACAAGAAGAAAAAAATATTCTTCGAGCCGGAATTATCACATGTTTAAATTTCAAGTCAATCCAACAAAATTTTCTGATCGCCTCGCCTCGATCTGAAAGATGCAGCTTGGACATTTGAAACACACTTCAAGTATACTACATACATATAAGCACTAATCAATCCCTGTGACGTGACGCGATGTCCATCGCCCACTCACAATGTGGTGTTCGCTTTGCCACATTTCCATAAAACCCAAACTATCGATAGCGATTTTCATTCATTCGGAAAAGTTATTCGATAGTTTCATTCGATAGTCTTTTTCATTCATTCGGAAAAAGTTATTCGATAGTCTTTTTCATTCATTCGGAAAAAGTTATTCGATAGTTTCATTCGATAGTCTTTTTCATTCATTCGGAAAAAGTTATTCGATAGTTTCATTCGATAGTCTTTTTCATTCATTCGGAAAAAGTTATTCGATAGTTTTATTCGATAGTCTTTTTCATTCACTGAAAAAAGTTATTCGATAGTAAAAACTATCGAATAACTTTCCGATAGTTATTCGATAGTGCCCATCACTAGCATAGTGATATACCGGGAAATTACGAAGCAGATGCCCTAGCGAGAACTGCCACTGAGCTCCAGGATTGTACATTAACGCCCTAAGCCGGACAGCCTCTAACTTCCATGAAGCTAGGATTCAAGCAGCTTTACATGAAGGCTGCAAATAGGGCCAAGCTACTGGAAGAAACCTGTAGAACCTGGCCAAATGCACCACGCAGCTCTTCAATACGAACCGAAAAAAAAGTTACATCATATCCGCACTGACGGTTCACTGTCTGATTTGCAGACATGCAGAAAGATTAGGCGTTCCGTTCAACGATTTCTGACGAAGCTTCAGATCGAAAGAAGAGGAATAAACCATTCAACATTTTCTGTGCGAATGGCCAGTACTATCCAGAAGACACATACAAACTCTAGGCTCCCCCTTCCTGGATAACCACACGGAAGAAGCTAATTTAAATGTTAGCTGCATAGCCAACTTCATACGAGAATCTATATGGTTTTCATCATCCCGCAGCTAGGATCTAGTGCCGTCGCAATATTCTGTGGTATCACAATGGGCCTGTCGTGGCCTCAGTGAACCATCTTTTGATAAAGAGGGCTGCCACTACAACCAACTAACCGAGTGCACTTTAATACTGGTCACAATATCGGAGATACGAGGGTCACTATTTAGTATTGCCAGGACCCGAAATATAAATAGTGACCCTCGTATCCCCGATGGGAAAGTTTGGCATTTTTTAGCATAACTTCACTCAGAACGTTTTGTCATTTGAGCGCGAATTGTTTTGTTTACAGTGACTCGCAAAATTCATCTCGGCTAAAAAATGAAATTAAACCGTGAACACTTTCGTGCGATGATTTTTTACGATTTTCGGCGGGGGCTATCAAGACAAGAGTGTCTGAATCAACTTCTTTCGACTTTTGGCGATAAAGCACCATCAAAAACCAGTGTAAATCGTTGGTACTAAGAGTTCAATCTCGGACGCCGTTCGCTCCAGGATGAATTTCGTGAAGGTCGTACGGTTTCGGCCGTTTTTCCGGAAACCATCGATGCTGTGCGTGATCTGATAAAGCGGGACCGATATGTGAAATACTGTGAGATCATCTTTGGGCATTAGTTCCACTAGCGTACATAAAATATTCAATGAACATCTTGCCGTGAAAAAGGTATGTTGTCGAAGAATCCCACAATTTGACGATTGCACAAAAAAAGAATCGTGTCAATTTGTGCAAGGAAATGTTGGAAAAATACGATCGCGGTGCATCATAAGATGTTTATAAGATCGTCACAGGAAGGGATGGTACGCTTTTTCACAGTCTGTGATTTTTTCACTGCGATTAAAAAAAAGCAGTCGCATGGTGCGATTTGAAATCAAAAAGAGCTGCGATATGAAAGAGCAGTCAGCTTCAGTCACAGGAAGGCATGATGTCAACCTTATGCTTGACTGTGGCTGCTCTTAATTTTTCACAGTTGCTGCTCGTTCGTGTTTGCTGCTCATTACTACTGCTTTGTCGTCTGCTCTGTATTTAGAACTTGCAGGAAATTCAACAATACCAAACTGAAAGAGTGTGGTTTTTCGAGATGAAATCAGTATTGTATGATGTAACAAATGCGATATTGGCTGCTATGTCTCGTGGAAAACAAAACAATTTTATGCTCATCAACTGAGAGAGACATACACTGCTTACCATTGCTTGCTTATGCTAAGAGTGTGCTCATCGCTTTGCTTCTGTTTGCTAAATTTGAATATGACTGCGTGATTTTAAAGAGCAAAACTATAAATGAAAAATCTTCTGTGAATTGGGCTAGTTCGATATGTTATTGCTTTTCCTAATAATTCGGTTCATTGTATTTTTGAATGGAGAGTGTCTTGTTTAAGTATTTCAGGTGGACTTCAATTAGCAAAGTTATTCATAAGACAGCCAATTTTAAAAGCTCTAAAGTAAGCATATACGTTAATTTTTGTAGAATAAGAACTAAGAAAACACTTTAAAATGTAATTTCAATTATATGGTTATCAAATTTGCAGGCATTGTTGAATTTAGTCTTGAAAACTAATATGCATTATTTTATTCAATACTCATAGTCCTTTTTGTGTTTGAGCTAAAAATACCGACGAAACAAGCTAGAATTTAGCTAAAACAAATTTAATATAAACTATTTACATACTCCATATGAGTTTTGAAATTTATATTAAAATTGGAACCATTAGATAATGATAATAATTATTATCAGCATAATAAACGCCATTGCATTCACACAACGGTTTTGACTGAATAAAACATATGCATTGCGCAAAATTTACACAGGTTGCAAGAGAAGTTGATTTATTTATTGTTGCCACACAAATTATTCTAAAAAAATACTAAAGTTTAATAGCTTGTTGCGGTCAATCTGAAACCAAAAACACTATTTAAAACAACATATATTTCCTGGAATGTATGTTTTAAATAAAAACGTTTTTCTAAAACTAAGTCTATTCTCTTATTTAATTCTTATAGTAAACAACGAAATCAGCAAAATAAAATCTATTGATTTGATTTTTTTAAGTTTATACAAATTTTGCAATTTTTCAACATGAGCCTTAAATTGAAAAAAAATAGTCCAATTTGGGACTTTTTCGTCGTGCCTGATGGCTGTTTTGCTAAATGCGCGATTTGCAAGGCAAAACTCTCTTACAATACATCTATTACAAATTTGAAACGACATATGTCTATAAAGCACCCAACAATTAAACTACCAGATGGTAGATTCACCTTAAAAGGTGTTTCGAGAAATGCCTCCGTGAGTATTTTCAGCACAAAAATTTTTTGTGCTTGCATCTGCCTTGCCGTTCATTTTAAATTTTTGTATTTTTATGTCATATATTTTAGAATGAAACTATTCAAAATAAAGATATGACGCCAACATATGATGAAGCGCTCATACTTACATCGATGCAATCAGTCGAACAAACAATTCTCCAAAGCGACCTGCGTTAGTCCTAGGCACTTTGCACAGTTTTGTACCGAAAAAGTTAACTTCCACAGCAAAGCAGAAGATCGACGAGGATTTAATGTACCTATTTACTGTCGACTTTCAACCATTCAGTATTGTGGAGGATTATGGGTTCAGGCGATTGATCAAATCGTTAAATTCTTCCTACACATTACCAAATCGACGTCATCTTTCCGACACTATGCTACCTGCGATGTACGAGAAACTTTTGACGGAAGTTAAACTTCTATCGAAAACCGTCACAAGGTGCTGTTTAACTACGGATTGTTGGACTTCTACCATCAATGAAAGCTTCATAGGAGTTACAGTTCATTTTGTTGATCCTGAATTTTATTTTAAATCGATTTTGTTAGGCTGCGTGTGCTGTAACGAAAGCGATACTGCATTAAATTTGTCACGCAAAATTAAGCAGATGACCGATGAATGGGGTTTGTCCATCAAAGTTTGCCTTGCAGTGTCTGATAATGCTGCAAACATTAAATCAGCGATTAGCAACTATTTACGCTGGAAGCATTTCGGATGTTTGGCTCACAGCATAAATTTGATTACGCAGGACGCCCTGGAGGTTCTTACATCTTTGCTTGAAAAAGTTCGTAAAATAGTGGTCCATTCCAAGAGAAGTTCAATCGCAGCTAACAAAGTTTCGCAGTATCAGCGGAATGCAGGTAAAGAACCGAAAAAGCTTGTTCTAGATGTGGCGGCTAGGTGGAGCTCAACATATTATATGCTTGAACGAATTTTGGAACTGCAAGAGGCAGTTAAAACCACTATCGCACTTCTAGATAAGGATCTCCCAATTTTGTCAATAGATGAATGGACAATAGCAGCACAGACAACAAAAGTCTTGAAACCATTCGAAGCTATTACGAAAATTGCTAGTGGGGAAAAATATGTGACAGCTTCTCTCGTCGTTGTGCTCATCTATGGCTTGAAAAACGTAGTTGATCAGCTCCAAAGGGGAGATTATCATCCCATTGTAACATCATTAGTTTCTACATTGAAAACCTTGAAGCTGACAGTACTCTATGTGTCGTGACATTTTTGGACCCACGATTCAAAAACATTGCATACAAAGAAGAATCGACTGCCAATCGGATTAAAAAAATTGTTATTGATGATGTTGCTACTAGGATAAATGAGAGCGTTGATGGACAGAGTCAAAATGGAACCACCAGCTCAGAGAAAGAAAACGAAATTGTAGCAGACAATTTAAATGATGAATTGTCACTATGGAGTACCTACGACAAGGTAGTATCCGAAGTGAAGCCGATTGGAACGGCAAATTCAAGAGCGATCTTGGAGGTACAAAGGTACCAAGAAGAAAATCTTCTTTCGAGGAACGAAGAACCGCTGTTATGGTGGCGGGAAAATAAACATAACTACCCTTATCTTAGTCAAATATCCAGGGAACATTTATGTTCAATAGCTACTTCCGTGCCTTGCGAGCGCCTCTTTTCAAAGGCGGGCTATGTTCTTAATGAACGTAGAACGAGACTTCAGGCTCAAAAAGTAGAGCAAATTTTGTTTGTCAATCAAAATTGGCGCCTTTTTGAAGACAGGACGAATAAATATGCTTAAAAGATTTTTCTGTTTGTTTTGTATATGAACTCGTACTTTAGTTCCAAGAAATCTTCTCTTATTTTTGTATGTATGTGTAAATATATTGAATTAATATTTTAAACTAAGTATTTTTTTTAAGAATTCTTTGTTATTTTGCCTGCCGATGTGTGTAAATATATTAAACTAAGTTAATTGCTTACATTTTCACAAAAAAAATTAAATAAATTTCTGAACATTACTTCGAAAAGCTATTTATTTTCGTCTTGGATATAAGAGCATATTTAAATCACTGTGATTGTAGAGCTGCTCTTTATCACAGTTATTGAAAAAGAGCAATCGCAGTCCCCCACTGTGATTGGAAAGTAGCAGAGTCTATCATCTCTAGTCACAGGCGATGAATCATGGATTTATGCACATGAGCCCGAAACGAAACAGCAGTCGACCATATGGGTGTTCCAAGACGAGCCAAATCCAACAAAAGTTGCTCGTGAAAGAAGCACATCGAAGCAAATGATCGCGTTTTTTCGGCATAACCAGCCATGACGCCACAGTGCCTTTAGTGGAACGTAGGCCAGTCAATTCTGAGTGGTATAGCACCATCTGTTTGCCACAAGTTTTTTGGGGAAATTCGGAAGAACAAAAAACGTCGAATCATTCTTCATCATGACAATGCGAGCTCTCACAAGTCGGCTGAAACAATGGGGTTCCTGAGCACTCAAAATATCAAACTAATGGGTCATCCGGCCTACAGTCCTGATTTGACACCCAATGACTTCTTTTTGTTCTCTCACATAAAAAAACTGCGTGGTGAACGTTTTATCACGCCCCAAGCAGCGGTTGAAGCGTTCAAAAAAACCTTGTTTTGGAGGTGTCTCAGCCGGAAGAGCTAAGTGTTTCGAAAATTGGTTTAAGCGCATGCAAAAGTGTATTAATCTTCATTGAGAATATTTTGAAAAACAATACATCCATTTGCAATGATTAATGTTTGTTTTTATTGCTAGACCCGAAATATAAATAGTGACCCTCGTAGTTTGGCTGAAAATTTATCGACAGCTTCGCTGAGAAAATAGTTTTTAATATATATGCCTTGACCTGGAAGAGAATGTCGTTTATCCTTTTAATAGGATCCAGTGAGCTTATCCTGCTCTCTAACCTGGATGTTCCTGAGACGATCATTTCGTTCGGACATGAAAAGTTGTCCATCAGTGAAAGCAGATAATTCACGCAAAAGAGAATATTCAGAACCGTGCTTGATGGTCTGGAATGATATGAGACATAGAAAGAGGGGATAAAGTAAGCAACCGAATAGTATCCTGAACTCGAGAAAAAGCATCCGGAACTACATTAACGGAACCGTTACAATGTTGATTTTGAAAATTAAACCCCTGTAAAAAGGCTCAACGCGTCAATTCCCCAGGTAAACCCTGTTGGTTCTTTAACTATTTTAACATACACTGTGACAAAAAAGTATCCGGAAATTTGAAATAAAACGCAAAAATATTAAACTTCTTCAATATTTATTGAATCTCCTTCAAAATATGCTCCATTTGAAGCGATACACATGTGCCAACGTTTTTTCCAATCATGGAAACATTTTTTATAGGCGCTTTCAGGGATGGCCTTCAGCTCCTTCTGCGAATTTTCTTTTATGGCGTCCATGGAGTCAAATCTGGTTCCCCGGAGCGGTAATTTCAGTCTGGAGAAAATAAAAAAGTCACACGGAGCCAAATCAGATGAATATGGCGGCTGGTCGATGGTATTTATCGAATTTGTCCGATCCAGCATGTCTTTAGCGACCTGCTGCCGATACTGTTTTTCGAGTAAATTCAGCTCCATCGGAACGAGCCTGACGGTGACGCGCTGCATTCTCAATTGGTTGACCAAAATTAAAGGAGGTCATTCACCAGCAATGTTGAGATCATGTGCTATCTCTCTAACAATAGCAAGATGATTTTCGAGTAAGATTTCTTTAACTATTTGGACGTTATCGTCTGTTAAAGACGTCGATGGCCGTCCGGAACGAGGCAAGTCTTCGACGATCTCCCGACCATCTTTAAAGGCTTTGTACCACTCGTAAGCCTGAGTTTTCGATAAAACAGACTCACCGTAAACCTTCTCCAGTATTCGCATCGAGTTGGCTCATGAAATTTCGTTCAAAACACAAAATTTGAAACAAACTCATTGTTCAATTTTTGTAAAATTCGCCGAGCACTACTGAGGTGGACTGATTCAACTAGCTGCTGTAAACAAACTTATGCTCATTTTTGGCATAGTAATTAAGGACAGTCATACCAACATACAGAAACTTCAAATACTTAAAAATACTCAACGCGGGCAATTTAAATGAGAATTTCCGGATACTTTTTTGTCAGAGTGTATGTGCGAAATTTTTTAACACTATGAACTACCGCTTAACATTGGAGCTCCGTTATGGTAAAATTATGCTATGCTGAATTGAATTTGGCAGACTTGAAATCATTTTAATTTAAGAATAATCATCCACGAATTCGATGCATGAGTTTGCCATGGAAATGCAAGTGTTTAATGTACTCGTTTTCCATAACCATACACCACAATCGTAGTACCCAAGACGTTGTGGGTAATACCCGCGAGAAACCCTTTTTCAATCAACTATAGTGTTGACATTTTAATTAATTCGATGGATAAGTTTTTAATGAAAATTCGGTTTTCATGGCAAAACTTAATCACAGTGGCAACCAAACGGTTGCGGGCCACTGCAGTGTGGCATCCTATTTTTATATTATTTTTAAGCAAGTTTTGATCTGACACTTTAATTCAGAAAAAATCGTCTATGCATCCGATGTATTACTTTACCAGGCATAATGCATGAATGAATTCGATACATTCCTTTTCTATGAAAATACCGTACAAGCATTGCTGCGTTCTCGATGTGTAAGTTTGCCAGAAAAATTCATGAATGTTTTCGATACATTCGTTTTCCATGAAATATGATTCCTTACAACCAGGACAGCCAAGAAGGAACTTAATTTTTTAAGCAAATAATTAATTCTGAATTCCGAATTGACGTCAGCTGTCGCTGGTTGTGTGAGTTGTCGATTCATTCCATTTACTTCGTTCAAGCGATTTGAACTCATTTTTCATCGCATCCAACCAATTGCCAATACTCTATGAAGCCACTGCCCGTTTTCGTTTTCTATAGCAAATTGAAGTATCCATGTTTTGAATTTGTGTCAGTCAAACAGGCTTTTGTTTCTTGAACGTCCGTTGTAAGCCTTATGGTCACTCATTTCATATAAATTCGTTTGTCTTCTTCTTCTAGCACCTACTGGGCTCTTAATTGCATTTTACTTTTATTATCGTTCGCTGCATTGTTGGGTGTAGATTGATCCAGTTGTTTACATTTTGATGAATTTACCTTTGGACATTAAGCTAACTCTGATTGCACATCGATCGAATCTCATTACTGATGCATTTCGACAAACTTCCATGTTTTTGTATGTACTAGCGAACAAAAATGCACCTTTGGCTTTAGCAACCAACTTTCATCGTCCTTATGTCTGTTCAGTTTTTGCATCAGCGCCTTAAATTCAGATGAATTCTTCACATGTCCCTTTTGAATCGTGCTAATTCCATTATCGTTCCATTTTCCCGTTCTGCACATCCCATCTGTTCAGGAGTGTACAGAATGGAACGTTGATGTTGAATACCCTGCTGTTGAAGCAGACTGTTAAGATAAGATATATCGTTTACGAGTTCTGTGCCGTCATCAAATCAAAGTATCTTGATTTGACGACCAAACTGCTGTTTTGCCACGTTGGTGACCAACTTAATCTCTTCGAAAAGTTCTGACTAGTTTTCTAAGCAATAGGATGTAGGGTAGATTGCCTCCTCGTGGTGCATCCCGGATAACGCTAAATGATCTACCATGGCACGACCTCGTATGTTCTCGGACTACTCTTTCGTCTTAACGACTCGATCTTATGCTTTGGGCTGGTAGTGGTGGTATTCTGTCACCTGAGTACGCAAGAGTGACATCTTGCGGAAATGGCTTTCAGGCTAATGCCACTGCTGCCTCCGCCCCGGTAAAACCATGGCAGGCCTCGCGGTACGTTCAAAACTCGTCGCCACTAGTCTGGCCGTGCAGGTTCAGTTGAGTTCAGACTCCTGATTAGTTCCTGGCCCGGCTCTGAGCACATATCCTCATAAGGGAATGTGCCAACCCTCGCATGGCCTCCCTGCTTCGGCATAGACAACCATGGGGTCTCAGGGAAACTGCACAACGAGTGGAGATAGGGGCTGCGAGGGGGGACCCAATTGCAATGAATACAGGAAAACCTAATAAGAAAGTTCCACTCAACCCGGAAGGGAAGTGGACAAAGGTAACGCGTCCTTCTGGTGGGAAGAAGACAGTGACGTCCAATCGGACAACAACCAGCCTACCCCCCACTTCTTCGAGGGGTGCATGCACCAAGGCAGCTATGCCAGGGACAAGCACCTCCTCAGGTAAGCCAATTGGCGCCAGCGGCAGCACCAAGGCAACGGTGAATAAGCCGGCCTTGGCTCAGGGACAGAAGATCTGCCTTCAAAGTCCTGAAAAGGCTGAAAGATTTACCCCCTGAGGGGCTTTCCCACAAGGATAAAATCTCCCTTGAATGGGCAACAACAAGAGTAGAGGCTCATAAAGCCTCTCTGGCAAAGCAAGGGGCTGCTCACAAAAGATGCAGGTCTAATGAGGTAGCCCCAAATCAACCGAGTGCCCAACTGCAGGTCACCAAAAGACCAAAATTGGTCGCGCCCAATCCTGTCAAGGGCAGGAGTTTTAGCGAAGTGGCTAAGGGCAGCCTGGTATGGGCTGTCATCGACAGGAGTAGCAGCGATGGAACCATCTCACCGTCAAACTGGAAGATGGTAGAAATCGCTCTTCTTCGGGTGTATAAGCCCATACTGGAGGCAAACCCAGACCCTCCACCTAATTGCCGTGATGCTGGTTGGTACCAGGGTCACGTTAAGCTGATAGTCTGCACGGATCAACGCTCAGCGGATCTATATAAGCAGGCTATTAGCAGACTGGGAGAAGTCTGGCCCGGAGCAAAGCAAGAAGCTGTCTCCAGGGAAGACATCCCCAATCGGCCTCGATCCAGGGCATGGATACCGGCGGAGCCATCCACACCGGAGGAAATTGTTGAGCTTATCAAGCTCAGCAATGCTGATCTTCCGGTGGACAACTGGAAGGTAGCCAAGGTTAGCGAGCCCAGCAATAGACAGCGAGAGGCCCTCATAATTCTTAACGAGGAGGCGTTAGCTCCATTGGAGTCCAAAGGCGGGGTGATAAGCTACGGTTTCTCGGCTATCACCCTGCGTGTATATCGCAAGGACCGTACTGGGAAGGCAGTACGGGAACCGATCAAAGAGAGTGGAAGCGAGGTGACTGTAGAAGCATCAGTGGACCAGATCTTCTCTCCGACGACGGAAGAAGCACCACCTCCACCACGGAGTTGGCTGGGGACCTTCTCCAAACCCTCGACCTGGTTGAGGAGGAGATGTCCTTATCTGACGAGGAGGAGGACAAAACATGGTGTCGTGATGCTGAGGTTTCTACAGATAAACCTCCATCATTCTAAGGCGGCATCCGCCGCACTGCTCCTCCACCTGGCCCAAAAACGAGAGGAGCTAATACTGGCCCAGGAACCTTGGGTTGTAGGCAACCAGGTCTGCGGGCTCAATACGAAAGGATACAAAACAGTATCCCTCTACACAGCAGGTAAACCGAGAGCTTGCATAATTATCAAGGAAGGCTTGAAGTTTCTAACCTTGTACAATTTCAGTGACCAGGACACCATTGCCATAGCAGTGGAAAGGCAGTCCAAACCCCTTTGGGCTGTCTCCTGCTATATGGCATGGCACACGATGTTCTGCCACCTCCCATCAACCTGCAGAGGATCGTCACAGAAGCCACTGCACGGGGCATCCAGCTAGTTATCGGAGCGGACGCCAATGCCCATCACCGTATTTGGGGTAGCACCGATACGAATAAAAGGGGTGAGTCACTCTTTGAATTTATTTTAACGCATGACTTAGCCCAAGCTAACAAAGGTGAGGATCCTACTTTCATTACGGCAAGCCGTAGGGAAGTTCTGGATATCACTCTAACGAACGAGGACTCGCACCACGCTTTCAAAGGCTGGCATGTATCACAAGAGTGCTCGTTCTCCGATCATTTATATATAATGTTCGATGTGGCTGTTGACCCTCCCAAAAATCCAACCTTCATTAACAAAAGGAGGATGGATTGGGTCAAGTACCAAGCAGTATTCGAGTCTGCACTAGAAGGTGGACCTCCGAAGATTGAAGACATAGGTGGTCTGGAGGAAGCCGTTGGGACCCTTACATCCGCCTTGAACGAAGCAGCAGGATCTGCATGTAGTCCAACGAAGCCTAGGGGGAAGTATAAGCCCCCCTGGTGGAATGGTGACATTGCGGAGCTGCGGAAGGAGTGTAGGAGGTCCTTCAATCGGGCTAAAGAATCCAATGGCTGGTCTTCCTATAAATTGAAACTGAAAGAGTTTAAAAGCTCCATCAGAAAAGCAAAACGCACCTCGTGGAGAAGTTTCTGTGCAGAAATAGAACACTCCAAGGATGTCAGTCGTCTGCGAAAAGTTATGACAATCTCCCCCTCATTTTTTGGGTCCATCAAGGACGCAAATGGGACCTGAACCAAATCCAGCTCCGAGACGTTAGCCATTCTTATGGACACGCACTTCCCGGGCAGTGAGGATGTGGCTGATGAAGCTGATCCACATACGGCCCCGAACTGCCTGTCAGCCGCTGTGCCTGTAGATGACAGGCTCCTACGCTGGGCAATCAGCTCATTTCAACCTTTTAAATCCCCTGGAATGGACAACATCTCACCTGTTGAGATCCAGCAGGGAATCAATACAGCGCTACCATGGCTCAAAGCCATCTTTAAGGCGTGTCTACGGATGGCTTATATTCCACAGCGGTGGAAAGAAGCTAAAGTAGTCTTCATACCCAAAGCGGGCAAGACATCCCATTCCTCACCTAAGGATTATAAACCTATCAGCGTAACCTCTTTTCTACTGAAAACTCTGGAACGGCTGATAGAGATTCATTTGAGAGCTACCCTGCAACCACTCTCTAATGCGCAGCACGCATACACAAAAGGGAGATCGGTTGAAACAGCTCTTCACGCGCTCATCAGCTACATCGAAAAATCACTAAGCGTCAAAGAATATACGCAGGCGGTTTTCTAGACATCGAGGGTGCATTCAACAACGTCAGCCACAAGGCTATTGAGAAGGCACTCGAGAATAATAATGTAGATGATAACCTGATTAGGTTTATCCTACAACTGCTAAGCAGCAGGAGCATCAACTCCTCACTAGGAGACAGCATCCTTAGAAGGCGGACGTGCAGAGGCACCCCGCAAGGTGGGGTGCTATCACCCCTTCTATGGAACGGTTTTCTAGACATCGAGGGTGCATTCAACAACGTCAGCCACAAGGCTATTGAGAAGGCACTCGAGAATAATAATGTAGATGATAACCTGATTAGGTTTATCCTACAACTGCTAAGCAGCAGGAGCATCAACTCCTCACTAGGAGACAGCATCCTAAGAAGGCGGACGTGCAGAGGCACCCCGCAAGGTGGGGTGCTATCACCCCTTCTATGGAACTTAGTGGTGGACAAAGTCCTGTCAACAATAGAAAGGACTGGCTGCAAAGTCGTAGCCTACGCCGACGATGTTGCAATAGCAATATCGGGCAAATTCGTCAACACACTATCTGAAAGACTAAACTTAGCCCTAGGTATTCTTACCAAATGGAGCAAAGAGTGCGGTCTAATGATAAATCCACAGAAAACGGAACATGTGCTCTTCACGAGAAGATACAAAATTCCACGATTTGTTCCACCTAAACTTGATGAGACAAGTCTCAATCCATCGCATCAGGTCAAATATTTAGGTCTGATTTTAGACTCCAAGCTCGCATGGAAAGCAAACATAGCAGAAAGAGCGCGTAAAGCGGCATGCAAAAGAGCTATTGGGAAAAGATGGGGACTGAAACCCTAAACTGTATCATGGCTCTATACAGCGATAGTGGAACCAATCTTTCTGTATGGCGTGGTTATTTGGTGGCCAGCGATGGCAAAAACATCAAACGCGAACCTGGTTAACAGGGTTAGGAGGACTGCAGCTATTGCAATCACCGAGGCTATGCGCACTACCCCGACAAAGGCATTGTTTATGCTATTAAATTGGCTCCCGACGGAGCTCCTAACGAAACAGCAGGCCAAGTGCTCTGCTATTCGATTGAAAGCTCTAAATCTCTGGCGCGATGGGAATATCGGCCACTCCACCATATTACGGAGGGATGGACTAACGCCAAAGAAAGTAGACCTCACTCCTCCGATTCCCTGCTTCCACCACAGTTTCAAGTCCGTCATCCCTAGCAGAGATGACTGGATCATGAAAGGAAATAGGATACAGGAATCGGTCGACATCTACACTGATGGATCAAAAATGGAGGGAAGAGTTGGCTGTGGCGTGTTCTCAGAACAGCTAGGCCGGAAACTATCCTTCCGATTACCAGACCACTGCAGTGTCTTTCAGGCAGAGGTCATTGCGATTTATAAGGCTGGCTGACTGGCTGAGAAGTCAGAAAATTTCCATAAGAAATTTAAACATCTTTTCTGACAGTCAAGCTGCTATCCAATCATTATCCAACGTGTATACCTCATCCTAAATTGTAATGGAATATCGCACACTACTGAACGCGATGTCGCTTCACTGTGAAGTGATTCTTCGCTGGGTGCCGGGTCACAGTGATATACCTGGGAACTGCGAAGCCGATGCCCTAGCTAGAGCTGGCACTGAGCTCCAAAAGTATACACTTACATCCCAAGTCGGCCAACCTCTAGCTTCCATAAAGCTAGGATTCAAACAATACTATATAGAGGCTGCAAATAGGGCCTGGCTGCTGGAAGAAACCTGCAGGACAACCAGGCAAACTTGGCATGCACTAAGCTCAAAGCGCACCAAGCAGCTCCTCAACACGAGCCGTGAAACACTAAGTTTCATAGTATCCGTGCTGACGGGGCATTGTCTCATTGGCAGACACGAAGAAAGACTGGGTACCCCTTTCCACGATTTCTGCCGCAGCTGCAGATCGGAGGAGGAGGAAACGATCCAACACTTTCTGTGTGAATGCCCAGCATTATCCAAGAAACGCATGCAAACTTTAGGCTCACCTTTCCTGGAAAGCCTCACGGAAGTAGCCAGTTTGAATATTAGCTGCGTAGCCGGCTTCATACGAGAATCTAAATGGTTCTCGTCACCCAACAGGTTTTAGTGCCGCATCCTATTGAAATGTGGTATCACAATAGGCCTATCATGGCCTAAGTGAGCCGCCTTTTGACAAAGGGGGCTGCCACTACAACCAACCAACCGTTCTAAGCAAAACACGAGCTGATACTGCGAGAATTAATCCTTAAACAAGGCAAAATATCGCTTTTCAGCTAAAAAATTCACTTGTATTGGTCTACAGGCAGTCGCATAGATGATCTCGGCACTACTGGCTTTTCTTCTCGTAGGGCGAATGTTATTGGGTAATGGTGATCATAAGCAACTCCGCCCCAATCGAAGTTTCCTTCGATGGAATCAATTAGATTTCTCTGTTAAAACTTTCGCAAGTTCTCGTGATTGAGCCGTGCAAACCAAATTCTCATCGTATTTGTACAAATATATGACAATATAAACCAGTCCCTTTAAAGCTTGAGTTTGATGTAATCAAACATTAAATTTTCTGCATTTTTTTGAAACTAATAAAAAGTAAAACTTTATAATAATACTTACCCGATCGAACACCATGTATCAGCATTTCCTTCACTCTCTTCTACAGAATTTCTATATGCTATGAATGCATCGTGCACTTTATTAATACCTGCAAAACATCTTCCAAGCAAATATAATGTTTGACCGGATTTCGGATCGGCTTCTATTGATTTTTGAAGGCAGTGTATTGCGAAAGATTCTCGCTGTCGCTTTTCACCTAATGACTCTACACAATGGTACATCCACCCTGAAAAAACGTATATATTCAAGCAACGCAACATGCAGATGTAATTATATTGTTACCTAATTGTCGATATATTTCTGCTTTTAATAACGGTGTCAGCTGATTTTCTGTAAGCAGCTGTTCATATGCCTCTTTGGCTGATTTATGTTTATTTTGAACCTCATATAGATGAGCAATATGAAACCGAACTGTTAATAGAAAACAAATTATGAATTTTCCAGTACTTATTCAAACATAAAAAACTATTCAACGACCAAAAAAGAATGTTTAGCGATTGTTTGGTCAGTAAAGCAGTGCAGAGCATTTTTATATGGAATGGAATTTATGATTTGTACGGATCGCAGACCACTATTATGCCTATTCAGCGTCAAGCATTCGGATAGCAAGCTCGTCCGCTGGAGGTAGAAATTAAAAGAGTATCAATATAAAATGGAATACAATCCGGGGAAAAACAATTAAGTGACGGATGAATTAAGCCGAAATTTTCCGGTTAAGGCTACCTACTTCTGATGGTAAATATGCGGAGATTGTAGGAGAGAATATGAAAAAAGAATATTTTTGGCATAAAAGCACACGAAATTGATCGATAATATTAAAATAAATAGAAATTCAACGAGACAGAATCATAAGAGATTGAAAAAGTGAATAAATAATTGAAATTAGCCTACACGAAATGGAAAAGTCCAAATCGAGAACTATGCTGACAATATAGAGGGGAAGGGATCCGATTATATGAGAAGGTGCGACGAATGTTAAAGGAAATTTGGAAGCACCAATGACGATAAATAAATTTAAAGATCAACCTTTCGATCAGTTCGCAATGGAAGTGATTTCATTCAAATGGAAAAATGAACACCACATGGCTTCGACAATGCAGGATAATTTAACGAAGAGTATAAAATTTATCTATATAAAAGCTTCGAATACCATCGTAAATGAATTTATAGTCTATTTTGGCATACTTAAGGAAATTCTCAAAGATAATTGCGTCCTGCTTTCAAGAAAATACGTAACTAATCAATATAATCGATTGGGGATAGAAAGAATGCCTATGAGCTCTCTACGTCCGCAATCAAACGGAGCAGTTGTGAGGTCACAAAAACAGCTTTATTAAATTTATTGAAAACTTAAAAGACTTTTACAAATGTTAATACGCTTTGATGCACACCTCAGTGACGTTAATAAACCGATATCGTGTCTACAAAAATGACCTTGGATGTGTCAAAACAATCGAATCGAACCTTACTGAAATCTAACCAGCTCAGGTCATTGCTAAGACGCTTCTATTGACACCTCAACGAAGTTTCTGAAATTTTTTTACGCGAGTTATAATCGTAAAAAATATATGACTGCGTACGTACCTTCGTACGCATAAACACTTACAAACTGCTTTATAGAAATACTTTTAAATGACTCATTAGACCTTAAAACGTAAAGATATATTGAAAATTTTGATTTCAATTTTCGATCCAACCCAATTCCCTTTATCACTGAGAAGTTAACAGTTAGGTGAAACTAGAATCATTTGTCCGCTTATGTATATCAAATTAGTTACAGCATTGCGCATATAGTGCAAGTGTTAAACATAATTACTTACTTTGTAGCTTGCTAAATGTGCAAGGCGCTGAATCAATAAGAGCAAGTTGTAAGTGTTTTAAAGATGCTTCGAAGTCGCCATTGATTTTAAGCATGAATCCAAGGCGTATATGAGCTTCATTAGCCCGTGAAAAATCGGGGTTGAAATATAATAACTCCTGGAATGCTTTGATTGCCCTGAAAAGTTAATGATGTCATATATTACAAAATGAATTAAATAAATAATGATATATTGGCCAAAAGTGAAGAGGTCATCAATAATAGGAATGGTAGGTTGTTATTTAAGTAGAAATGTCACGAATACAATTTTATGTCGAAAAGCCGCACCAAATATAAAATGTTCATAGGGTAGCAATTAGACGCGTATTTTTGAAGAAGCAGTCTGGGTGTTTTGCATGAAATTTTAATATTTTTTCAATAGAAGTATTTATTTCAATATTATAAAAATGTTGTGCAATAAAGAATAAACATTGAGTTTTATGATTTGTTTTTGTTCATTTTTATTGACAAAATGGCGGCTACATCGGAGAAACAAAAGATTGGCGGCTGATATATCTCAGGACTGAAACGTCTGAAACAAAAATCCACATGACATGTTGAAATATAACTGATTGACTATAGCCCGTACCAGAATTAAACATTTTAGACGAAAAACGAACAAAATAGCGGACTTTTTAATTGTTTTACCCCTTTTTTGCAAAAAAATTGTTTAATAAAATAGTTAAAAATCTATATACTGTGAGCGTCGAAAGAAAGTGTGCACCTATGTGTAGCATATTCAAAACCTCATAAAATGAGTTCTAGCCGTCGGATTTTAAAAATGTTTTGTGTTTTGAAAAGGTTTATCTATTTTCTAATAACAAAATAAAAAATTTGATGACTAAACATTGCACTAAAAATTCGACAACAAAATAACAAAAAATACTTCTTTTTTTACGCGTCAAAAATAAGTGTACAGTAAACAAATAGAGCAAACATCTGCAAATTAGTACTTAGTCTGCTTCCCTTTCGCCTTTAAAACAGCTGCTAGTCGTCTTGGCATTGACTGAATCAATTGTTTCGACAAACTGACTGTAATTTTCTGCCATTCTTCGATTAAAGTGGACTTCAACGACTCTTTGCTTGTTATATTCCGTTTTCGGATTTGTGTATCGAGATAATCTCACAAATGCTCGATGGGGTTAAGGTCTGGTGGTTGCGAAGGATGATCCAGCTGCTTAGGTGTTCGATACAATAACCATTCCTGCACTAGCTTTGACTTGTGCTTTGGGTCGTTGTCCTGCTGGAAGACCCATGATGTATTTAACCCTACTTTTGCAACACTAGGTAGTAAATTTTCTTTCAAAATGTCCAAGTAATCATTTTTATTCATCGTAGTGTTAATAAAGACCAAATTCCCAACGCCTGATGCCACCATACACCCCCAGGCCATAACCAAACACCACCATGCTTTATGGTTGAACACCACCATGCTTTATGGTTCTTCTGATCAAATTCGGCGTTCTTACTTCTCCATACTCTGGGCGATTTCTTGAAACCAAATTTACTTTCATCACTGAAAAGTACGTTTTCCCAGAATTACATATGCTCTTTTTTATACTTTTTAGCATAAAGCACTCGGAGTTTTCGATTCTTTTCAGAAATGTATGGTTTTTTACGGGGTATTCTGCCATGTAACCCATTCCTATTAAGTATTCGGCGGACAGTACTTGTGCTGACACTGACCCGAGAATCTACTGTTATTTTTCCGCAATTTTCACTGCACTCGCTGCTGGATTTTCTCGCACTTTCCTCACAATAAACCGTTCATCACATACGGACAACTTTTTTGGCCTACCGGAACGAGGCCGATCACTTACGTCTTTGAACTTCTCGAATTTGTCCAAAAGTTTTTTCACGGTGCTATGGCTTCTACACACCACTTTTGATATTTCCCGTAACGATTTTCCTTCCGTTGTTAATTTTACAATAAGTTTTCGCGTTTCAATTCCACTTTGCTTACCCATTTTAGATAATGTAGGAACTGGATCGTTCTATGGTGCAAATAAAATTGCGAATGATTGAATTATCGCGTCATGTCAACCAAGTTTGCATTTTTTAAGAACTATAAACTGAATCCAACGGAAGTTTTCCCGATAAACACATCAAATACAGGGTGCGCTGCAAGCTGTACACTTATTTTTGACGCGTAAAAAATGAAGTATTGTTTGTTATTTTGTTTTTGAATTTTTAGTGCAATGTTTTATCATCAAATTTTTTATTTTGTTATTAGAAAATAGAAAAACCTTTCCAAAACACAAAACATTTTTAAAATCCGACGTCTAGAACTCATTTTATGAGGTTTTGAATATGCTACACACAGGTGTACACTTTCTTTTGACGCTCACTGTAAATAAAAATGAACCGCTAAATGTGTTGCTAAGCGCAAAACTCGAGAACGCCTCGACCGATTCAGCTATTTTTTTAAATATATTTTCCTTAAGGCACAAGGATGGTTCTTATGGAGAATTTTTTTTAAAAAATTAAAAAAAAAATTTTAATTTTTAATTAATAAAATTAATTTTTTCTATTGGACTGCGACAGACCAATAACTTTTGACAGAAAGAAGTCTGTCCGGGCAGCTAGTTTATAATAAAAATCTGAACAAACTCGTTTTTGAACATGCCACGGAAAAGTTTATTTTTTAACAGAATAATATCGTCGATTTGAATGAAGCCGGTACTTCTACCGTTCAAGATTCAGGCAAAATATTATGTGTAAAAGGGAAATGGAAAGAAATATTTTGTGCAAAAGGGAAAAGGAAAGCCTGTTACGATTTGGGCAAGAAGGGAAAACGTTACAGTTGCAAGCGCGACAGGCTCATACATATTGCCAATGACCATTTTCCCTAGAAAAAGGGTATCTTTTCTCTCGCGAAAAATGGCCCCCCAGGATCAACATACAATATCTCTGATAATGAGTAGATTACCGTCACACATTTCATAGAACAAGGACACCTTGTCATCCTATTTTTTTTCCTTTGAAATAAGCATTTTAGAATAAGTATGACAAATTCATGAAGAATCGTGTTGTCTAGAAAATAGTCTCTTATGAATTAGTTGGGTTATTTAATTCGGCAAATGCATTTTCTGGATTTCGCAGTATCGAGTCTTTTCACTAAATCTACATATTTTTACAGAATATGATTTCATAGTTGCTGATCATATCAACCAAAGTAAGCAGGCAACATTTTGTACTATGGATTCATCTCTGGCTTCCACATATCATGATTCTGTAACTAATTTAAGTCCAATAGAATCCCCTTCCAGTATCAAAAACTTTGAAGACTAAAAAGCGAAGGACGAAACAGCATTCTGAAATTTTAACAGCAACCTCTAGAAAAAATGAGTTGTTAGGAAAACAAAAGAAAAAAAAACCTAATCCTAAAACAGTGTTGAATCGCAAAATTTCTTTCGATTGTGTTGACGTTTCCATTGATCCTGAACACTGTTGGCCACAAACTAACTTCAATGAACAACTACCTATAAATTATTGAACATTTGTATCACAGTTAACAATTTAGTTGGAAGTTGAATGCACAACTAAATTCTTCCAACTAAATTAATTGTAGTTGAAAGATGATCCGTGCAATTACGACGAACTATATGACATTCTAGGGTTAGAAGATGGAGTTTAACTGTTTTATTTGTTGAGAATGATAAACGCTCTGATGTGGAACGCTCACCATTCTTGCAGTGAAAGAAAACCAACATATGTCCTTTATGAGCTCTGTAAGTTTAAGTGTCGCACTGGATGGTATGTGTATTGAAAGTTATGAATATTTTCATTGAAGTTCTTACCTTTTTACCTAAAATTTGCAACAACTTATAACAGATTTTGCCAATAGTTGCTTCTACAATAAATGTTATGGTTGAATGATTATTATGTTTGAAAATGAGAAATTTAGAGATAAAGCTACGTTCAGTGGCTGACATCAATGGTGAGATGGAATTACTCTACAAATTCTCGTCAATAATAAACTAAGTAACATGGGAATACAAGAGTAACGTTATTGCACGACATTGCATTGTATGTAAAAGAGAGAGTATGGAAATTCAGGGTATATTATAAACGATAATCATAATAAATCTACGGGGCTAACCTGATTTGGACCAACAATCGGGGCACTATATTTTTTAACACACTGTTGATTGCAAAATTTTATATAGAAACTGTCCCTTGTCTTCGGCTATTATTTTTTAATTGAATGTGCAAGCGAAAAAGACTAAACATGATGGACAAAGCAGTATTCATTGCAGTATTCTATATTTAGCTGAGTTTTATAAATTCAAATAGCTAATGCAAGTGCAGACAGTTAACTCCTGACCGGTCAACAATGTTTGGGCATAAATTACGAGTTAACTCGTAGCTCGTCAACAATATATTAGGCAACATTAGGGCTGGCACTTGCTACGTAAGCTATTTTAAACCAAGTTCAAATGTTTGGTTTACAAAATTTAAATCAATCGGACATTTCATGTAACGTACCTCAATTCCCCGAATTAATTGCTAATCATATATTCCCTCCATGGGAATAATTTCAAACATGTCGACTATGGGTCAGTCCATAAATATTTTTTCTGGATAAAGTGTTTATAGGATACTATTTTTAAAAGGTTTCAAGCCTGAGAGTTCTTCCATTTGCAATGGATCTTCAAATATTGCAATTTGTCTGAAATCAGGTATTTTCTCTCTGAGATATCTCAGAATATTTTTTTTGTCTTTGGTTTTGTGGTTACAATTTCATCACTGACAATGGGAAGAAACGACCTCGTGGCCGAAGATCGAGATAAAATTTGCTCGTCACAAAATTCACACCGAGGCAAGGAGACGCCCATGTCTAAATTTTCATAACAATAGACTAGCCGACCATTCGAGAGTAGAATTTCGCTTCGACCACAGCTATCCAAAACTATACAACTGTAAGCGATTGAAAATTGTATGCATGATAAATTACCGTAACAAGACAAAATCGATATATATCTTCAAAATTTTATTTATCAACTTGTCCGCTGCAGGCTAGCCTTTGTCACAATTCTTTTTGTGGAACCGTCAATTTCATCACACGTGTAAAAAAGTAGAAAATTTTCGCTCAACTTGTAAATCAAAATAAGTCTTGTGGTGATAAATGTTGATAACTTTTTCATATTGACTGCTGGCTCCATCATTAAAATAGATTATGTCTAAGCTTCTGGTGTTACTTTCTTCACTTTTTCAACGAAGTATTTTTGAAGTGTGTAAAACAATCGTCATTTGCTCTAAATTATAACACATAAGCTCTTGCAGTAAATCTTGTCTTCATAATTGTTTTCTTCAATGGAAAGTTTGAATTTCGTCTTGTAAGTCAAATGTTAAGTTCTCTGCGAAATCACATGGTATTATGTTAATATCTTTTGATATTTTTTTCTGACTTCCTTGAAAAGTTTTGGCTGTGCCTTTAAGATGAAGTGATGTTTTTTAATACTACACATCAGAAATGATGTTTTTGATACAACTAAGTTCTCAAAAAATCATCAATAGAGATAAACCGAGTTATCAGCTATGTTCGGTAAGCAGTAATCCAGTGCTTAAAAGTAACATTATCATAAAGATTGTAAATTTCATTTAGGACGGGTAGCCAGAAAAACAATTTCAAACCAATTTTTTAAAGAGATTTTTTAACATTTGAATCCCCATTAAAAAGGATGTAACTCTCAGGCCAAACTGAATTTTAAAAGAGGTTGTTACGTCTAGATTTTGCGCAACGTTCTCCACTGCACCGTAGCCGATCCTAGCCACGGTTCGGGCAATCCCACCCGGCTTCACCCGCGAAGAGGGGTGTGGGAATATGTATTTTTTAAAAGAAAGGGCGCCACCCGTTTCCGCGCCGGGACTGCCCTGTCCGCGAATCCCGAAACGGGAATCGGATTCACGGTGACCCAAAACCACCGATCGATAGGGGAGCACAAGAACACAGCCAGAAACGCGATTTCCGCCTCGCCACTTCACAAACCACCAATTTAACTCAAATTCAAGCACAATTTATTTTGAAAAAAACCTAACTAAACCCTAACTTCTAACTAGCTACACTAAATTTACTTACAATTCTTCCTTCTTATTCTATTCCTCCGAATTCTCCTTCAGCGCGTTGTCCTCCACCCGAACCACCAGATCGCCGTCAAACTCAACACCGCAGCTTGCACCACACACCGGCGTCCAAAAGAAAACAATCGTCCAAGCGCTCGACGTCCAGCCAAGCTTCCACCAGCGGTCGACGTGAAAACCAAAAAGCCCCCGTCAGCTGCTCCACCGGCCATATATATGGGATTTCCCTGTACCGTTATCTTCGCGTCGGCGGTGAATGCCCTTCTAGCTGGGCAGTTGACCCCCATCGCAGCTTTTAAAAGCTTGGGGAACTGGTTTGGTACGAGGTTGCGTCTCGATGCGGGGGGAATGCTGCGACTGCCGCCTGTTCGGCGAAATACTCGCGGCAGCCGCCTGTCCGGCGAAATGCTCGTGGCAACCACCAACCATGGCGAATTGCCGGTGCCAATGGTTGTGGGTATCATTGGCGCATAGTGGACTCCAATGGCGTGTCGTAAACCAGGCGGGGCCTTGATTTGGGATCTGTTGCGACGATTGGTTGAACGTTGTTGTTGTTGCCGTCATTGCTGGCAACTTGTCTGCAGGGTCTGTGTCGTTGACGGTGGTGCATTTAGCTGTTGCTGACTCATCATAGAAACTACTACTACTGCTTAGCTATCTAATCTAAGATCCTTACATCTTACACCTCCTCTACATTTATATAATTCAAATCTCTACTTCCTACAATATAATTCATTACTAACACTATAATCCATTAATAACAAAATAGTTGAACTTAATAACAATATAATTCAAAACAACAATATAATTCAATAATTGGCTTGGTTGCGTGAAGTGGCGAACGTAGCATCATCAATTTGTGCAAGACAGCGTTTACCCGCACGGTGGTTTGGGGTCTTCACGGACAGGGAAATCCCATATTTCGCCCTTGTGGGTTTGGGATCGACTACGTTGCGTGGCGAACGTAACAAGGTTTCAACTTTAAAAACGTTAATATTCACTTATTTTTAGTTTAATTGCAATTAAGTAGAAACTCATACACACTAGACAAAAAAATATTGTACATTTTATGGTCTACAATATGATTTTTGCTTGAATTGAATATCTTTAAAAGAATATAGAATAATATATTGCAAACATGGGTAAAAAAATGCTAGCTACCTTTTCAAATTAAATTAGTTAATTTGATGTGGATTGACAACGCTGTAACAATTTAAGGGGTTACAAAGGTGTTGTATTTTCAAAAATCTATCGAATTATTTTTATTTCATATGAAAGTATAGTACAGGCATTCCTCGTACTTACGGCATGTTAGGTTTTCGAAATACGCGACGTAAATCGAAACGACGTAAGTCGAGACATGTTTTTTCATATGTTTACATGTAAAACTCAAGGGTTAGGATCCACATAGACTCAAAATTTAAAAAAAAATGCATTTATAACAAAGGATATACATACAGTGCTGTGCAAAACTTAAGCAACTCACTGCATGTCGGAATGAAAGCGAAAATTCCAATCAAAATATAAAGATTTTTTTTCCTTTTTGTTTTTAAGTTACACGTTAGCATGTTGCCAAAAGCTCTGCAATAAAAAAAGTGTATCAGTATTTTAACTGTTCTTTAAAAAAAGCCAAAACAAAATACACCAACAAAAAGGCTGTGCAAAATCTAAGCAACTTTCAAAACGCAACTACGATTCCCAGTCAGAACAAAAGATAACGGGGATTTCCCGATGTTTTTGTTTTTCTGATGCTCGTATCAATTAGATCAGTAAAGATCGTCTTGCCTTTGGGCTTAGTTGTGTCTAAAAAAATAAAATTTGAAATGCAGCGTAATCAATACGAAAATAGATTTAAATCAAACGTAGTTTCGCAGTATTATTCCCGAAAAACGCAAATAGAGATTGCCAAATCGTTAAATATAAACAAACCTTTAATTTCAAAATGAATTACGAAAAATAAAAACACGGGTAGTGAGAAAAGTGTAAATTTTGGTGGAAGGCCGCGTAAAACTACCATTAGAGATGGGTTGCAAATTAAAAAATTGATAAAAATAAAACCGTTTATCTCGTCAAAAGAAGTTGTGAAAGAGCTAGGCTTAAATGTCAACTCAAACACTGTTCGCAGACGGCCAATTGAATTCAATCTAAAAAGCTACACAGCTTTAAAAATCATTGCTCACAAAAAGACATGGAAGGAAAAGGTAGACTGCTCGAACAACACTTTAAAACATTATTATTTTACTATTTATATCGTTTTATATATTATTTAGGCTTGAGCTTGCTAAAAACCATCTTGACTAGTCAGTTGCTAAATGGAAGAGCGTTTTATGTAGCGACGAATCCAAGTTCATTCTCTTTAATTCTGATGGCTTATCCCCTGTGAGGCGTGAGAGGGGACAACAACTGAATCCACACTTCTGTAGGAAAACGGTGAAACATGGGGGAGGAAGCGTCATGGTCTGGACATGTTTCTCAGCATTAGGTCTTGGTCCCTTTCATAGAATAACAGAAATTATGGACGGATTAATGTATAAGGACATCTTAGAATCTAGAATGTTACCTTATGCAGAGTGTAATATGCTACTTCGATGGGTGTTTCAACATGATAATGCCCGAAACACACTTCGAAGTTGGTTAAAGAGTGGCTTAGCTCTAAAATTATTCAAGTTCTTGATTGGCCGGCACAATCGTCCGACTTGAATCCTATAGAAAACTTGTTCGGTATATTGAAACGGCGTATGAGAACAGTACAGTTTGCAAACAAGGACCAATTGTTTACAAACCTAAAAGCCGAATGGGAAAAAATTGACATATTAATTTTAAATAATTTAGTTGAATCAATGCCTCGCAGATGTGCCGCTGTTATAAAAAATAACGGCTATTACACGAAATATTAATAAAAGTTGCTTAGATTTTGCACAGCCTTTTTGTAGGTGTATTTTGTTTTGGTTTTTTTTTAAATAACAGTTAAAATACTGTTGTACTTTTTTATTGCAGAGCTTTAAGCAACATGCTAACGTGTAACTTAAAAACAAAAAGGAAAAAAAATCTTTATATTTTGATTGGAATTTTCGCTTTCATTCCGACATGCAGTGAGTTGCTTAAGTTTTGCACAGCACTGTACATACTTTATTATCAAAAGTAAGTTCTTAAAATAATTAGAGTTTTTCCATTTCACAAATAAAAGCATTCCTTTTTCGTATAATATAATAGCACTGTTTAAAGAGACGGAAGGTAGAGCTGTTAGCAGTTTTTCTTTATCTTTCAATATTGTTTGTACGGTCGTGCGTGATAAATTAAGTTCTTGTCCAATAGATGAAGTCGAACAACCGCGATCTTTGAGTTTTAAAATCTTAGATTTAACCTCCATTATAATTGTCTTTCTTACTCTCTTCTTCACTTTACTATTATGTAATGTCTTGTTTAGGTGGCATAGTTATATTAAAATTCACTTAAATATGTATGTAAAAACAAAAACTGACAAAGATGCAAAAAAAACTAATGTATTATGTCTTGATTGTCCGTTGTCCCTGAACTAACTAAACAAAATCAGCACCATGTGGTAAACCTCGCTCGCCGACACCGTGAATTCTCCTATGCCGGAACTCGAAACAATTGACGTATGCTCGAGGAATAGTGTCAAAACATTGTTCGACGTAACTTGAAACGACGTAAATCGAAACGACGTAAGTCGAGGACTGCCTGTACTTCAAGAGTATTCACACCAAATTGAAGTAAATTCGAGCAATATTACCGGAGTTATAGAGATTTGAATACCGCGTGGTCGGTACGTGCGCTCTGCCTTACCTAGCGTAGGGGAGAGCGGGCTGAAAGTGCCGGGGGTAAGTTGTTGCGATGCAAATATCTAAAAAAACAAAAAGAGATAACATATCAATGTTCGTATTATGTCTGGCACTCTGGCACATGTGCGGCGGCTATTTGAGTTGCGCCAGAGACGCAGACCTAGTGGCAGTGTGTGTATCGTTCCTTCAGCATCACGTGAGTAAATATTTGTTCGTGCATACTTTTTGGTCTCAAGCAAGCATTTTTGGTATTACGGATACCTAACTAACTAACTAACCTTTTATAACCTATATTGTTTTGTTTGATAGAATGAGAACATACAAGAGGAAAACACAAAGGGGAACTACTTCCCAGGATCTTCTACAAAGGGTTGCTGATGCGGTCATTAAGGACGGGCGCAAATTAAAAACCGTTGCACGTGAATTGGAAATTTGTCACTCAACGCTACAACGGTATGTGTGGACTAGCTCCTACGGTCGGATATAAACCAAGACTGATTTTTAATGAGCAACAAGACGTCATATATCCGAAAAAGCACCCGGTACTTCAAGAATTCGAGTAAGGACCCTCGAAGATCTCCAAGAGTCAAATTATACGGTTCGCAGTGTTGAGTCTTATCGGTCAATAATTCAGCCTGGTCCTCAGCTACGCCAATGCGGTGTTGACGCAACGAGTTCTTCAGGTGTTCAACAATCAACAATCAATTAGACTGTGGAAATGAGCCCGGTCCTTCCGGTTATCAGCAACAAGAATCACGTCAATACAGTCCAGAGCATTACCCTTACTTTCATTCTCAAGCAGTTAATCGCATTACTTCTCAAATAGGAGGTAACGCTGCAGCATATTTTTTCCCGGGGCTAATCAGACCATTTCCTAAAGCACATCCCCGAGTAATTGGAGTTAATACACGACGACAAAGAAAATCAGCTGTTCTAACGGATACTCCAGAAAAAATGCTATAGCAGAAGAACAGGCCAATAAAAACCAAAAGAAGGAAAGTAAAACCACAGAGAAGTATAAAGGAAATGCGAAAGTAAAAGGTGCTAAAGAAACTAAACAAATAAGAAAGAACCCCGCTAGAAGAAAAATTCTTCAACAGGTTGATGAAAGTACCGATGAAAAGAATAGATAGAAGAGTAACAGGTTGTTATTTTTTCACGGATGTTTAGTATCAAAACTACTATAGTTTATTAAATGTTGATATTTTTAAAATTTTAATTTCGAATAAATATAAAGCTTTCAAATGTTACGGTTTTTCATTTCAAAGTTCATTTTAATCCGCGTAAAAGGCCAAACATTATGAACGGCACAACCGACCTTAGCTCCGGAACAACTTGCCCCAGCGTGGGGTCAGTAGTGCCTTACGAGCACTGTTTAAAAAATTAATTCATTATGACCCGAAAATTCATTCAAATCCTTTTCAAAACTTCAAATTCTTTTTTTTCACTTCCTTCGCGCAATCACGATCCAAGGGCATAAACTAAAAGAAAATTTTTGAATTTTTGATTAGAGATGAACCTGCACCGAAATATTCTGCCTACCGCAAAAAAAAGGTTGACGAGGAAAACTACAGGAAAATTGACATTGAATTGTTCAATACTTTTAGCTGTATTTTTTTACAACTTCTTGAAGTGCTTAACTTTTATGTGTGTAAAATTGAAATAAAATAGATTTTTGTTTTAAATTTTTTTAAAAAAGTTATTTTTTTTTCATTCAAGACCTACAGTCTGTCTTCTAAATATAAAATACTAGCTTTTATTTATGTAAATGAAATTTTATCTTAATTATAGTTATTTACATTATTTTCAACCGATATATAAAAAAAAGTACAACTGCAATGCAAAAAAAAAAGAACGAAAAGAACAACGAAAACAATTATTACAGTTCTTGAAGTGTGAAGAAACTCTTTACACAACTGTTTTTGTTTGCATTACTGCAACGATGCGGTAAATTTACCGTAATCTTTGGTCTGTAATGTAAAGTTCTATGAATTTGATCATTAGTTGGTGATTAATTTTTGGCTAGTACGCATAATTAAGTGAGATATCATGTTTCAAATGTCAGGCAAAAGATTATCCTTTGCGTTGGTTCAGATGATATACTATAATCACCAATTAGGGAATAGTGCGCAGGAACTGCTGGAAATGTTTTGTGTAGCACGAAAGACAGTCTGTAATGTTATAAATCGTGCTGAAAATGAAGAAAGATTAGAGCCAAAGTGTGGAGGTGGAGGTGACACTTCAAGAATTGTAATAATTGTTTTCGTTCTTTTTTTGGCATTGAAGTTGTACTTTTTTTGTATATATCGGTTGGAAATAATGTAAATAACTATAATTAAGAAAGATTTTTTTTACACAAATAAAAAGTAGTATTTTATAATTAGAAAATCCAAAAATTGATTTTTTTTCTCTATGTGTAAAGTCATTCTTGACAGACTGTATGTAACCACTTAAGTCGACACAAATGGAATCATGATTATATTTACAGCACCAATCTACACTGCATCACTCGAAATTGGGAGACCTCGAAATATTCTGATTCAACTGTCCAGTCCAAGTAGGTTTCGTATGACATGTGAACTGCGGCGGACTATAAGGTCGGATTTTGTCTGCCGAGATGACGCAAAAAAGTGTCTTCTCAAATTGACGTTTCTTACATTCCAATTTGTCTTAGGCAGTCAGCAACTACGTTCTCGAAGCTGGAAATCGCCAATAAAGTGAGTAAAGTAATTTCTTAATGATATAAAATAGACCAAAATTAACTTTAAACAAGCCGCGAGGTGCGACCCTTGAGGTCCACACGGTGAACTTCCCAGTAATATCTACATAAACATCAACAACATTACAACAATGAGAGGTATTCATAGCAGTAACAGGAATGAGTTAATATGAATCATATTGTCTACGGGAGGGTCCATTGGTTACGTAAGGTTTTTGGTCGATGAGGACAGATTGAATATTCACGCATTTTTGGTCTTGAAAATTGTTGTTGGTTTTCAAAATTTAAGCATTTTTTTAAATTAAAAGACTATAAAAACTATTAAAAATCTGCTCAAATTATGCAAATATTTTAAAACATTGAATTTACATTTTTTTAGTATAAAAGATATAAAGTAAAAGCATTCGTATGAACCCCTTTAAATGGTAACTTTGAATGATTTTTTATTTTTCATTTTTTTAATTATTTGCCAGTTTCTCTTCAAAACCTGATAAGAATGTATAAATTTTATAAACTGGTATTACTGTGCTGTGCAAATCAGGTAAAAAAATATTTTTTAAGAAAAAAACTATACTTTTTTGCAGTTTCTTCTATTAAATTAAAAAAAGGCAGAAACGAATTTTTATAATGTTAAAAACTTCACAAAGATGTTAATACACGTCAACTGACACCTTAATGATGCAAATATTATATCTGGTTCGTGAGATATAGTGAATGATAAAAATGACCTTGAAAATCATGATGACTTTTAATGATTTTTTATTTTTAATTTATTTTTTTACGTAATCATGAGAAAAAGTTTTGATGATGTTTCTACAAACATTATTTGAAGTATGTAAATTTTATAAACATTGTCTACTACATTTCGCAAATCAGGTTAAAAATTTATTGTTTATGAAAAAACCCTAATTTTTTGCACTTTTCTTCTTAAATTAAAAAACGGCTCCAACGATTTTTTTAAAAATGCGACAAATTTACACAAATATTAATACGCGTTCATTGACACCTAAATAATGCAAATCCTATGTTTGATTCGCGAGATATAACGCATGTCAGCAATGACCTTGAAGATCATGATGACTGTTAATGATTTTTTATTTGATTTTTTTCGTAGTCATGAGAAAAAATTTTGATGGCATTTTTAAACAAACTGTTTGGAGTATATAAATTATATAAAGATTGATTACTTGGACTTGACAATAAGGTTAAAAATTCATTGTTTTTGAAAAAAAAACACAATTTTTTGAACTTTTTTTTTAAAATTAAAAAACGGTTCAACCGTATTTTTTCAAAATTTCATAGATTCACACAAATGTTAATACGCGTTGATTGACAGCGTAACCATGAAAATCGTATGTTTGGTTCGCGAGATATGTATAACGCACGACAGAAATGACCTTGAAAATTATGATGCCTGTTAATGATTTTTTATTTTTTATTTAATTTTTTACGTAATCATGAGAAAAAGTTTTGATGTTGTTTTTACAAGCACTGCTTGAAATATATAAATTTTATAAAAATTCAATACTGTCTTTAGTAAATCAGGTTAAAAATTTATTGTTTATAAAAAAAACCTAATTTTTTGCACTTTTTTTCTTAAATTAAAAAACGGCTCCAACGATTTTTTTAAAAATTTGATAGATTCACACAAATGCTAATACGCGTCGATTGACACCTTAATCATGCAAATCGTATGTTTGGTTCGCGATATATAACGCATGACAGAAATGACCTTCAAAGGGTCAAAACAGCAAACCCCCCCGACCGAAGTATCCCAAAAACTAATCAGCTCTTAAGATTGCAAAGACGCTTCGATTGACACCTTAACGAAGTCGATACGACTTTGTTTACGTGAGTTACGCTCTTTGAAAAAACTGTCCACGAACGCACATACGTACGTACGTACATACACACACACATACATACTTCTTTCTAAAAACACTTAAAATATACTCTAAAGACCTCAAAACGTAAAGATATGTTGAAAATTTTAATTTCGATTTTCGAGTCGATTGCAAGAACTTCCCATATACTGGGAAGTTAAAAATTCCACCTGATTTGCACCTTTAGCAATGAATTCAAATACTCTGACAAAATTGATCCACATACGCTACTGGGCTGTCTGTCAACCACTCTGCCTGTAAATGACAAGCTTCTACGCTGAGAAATCAGCTCATTTCAAGCCTTTAAATCCCCTGGCATGGACAACCTCTTCCCTGTTAAGATCTACTCCTCACCTTGGACTATAGACCTATCAGCCTCACCTGTTTTCTGCTGAAAACTCTGGAATGACTGACAGAGATCCATCTGAGAGTTGCTCTGAAACCACTCTCCAGGTCTTCACTCGCTTACCAGCTACATCGATCAAACCGCTAAACGTCAAAGAATATACGCGAGCGGTTTTTCTTGACATTGAAGGGGCTTTCATTAATGTCAGCCATACGGCTATTGGCAAAGCAATGTCGATGACAACCTGACAGGGGTTCATCGGAACACTGCTAAGCAGCAAAGACATCAACTACACACTAGGAAACAGCGCCTTAAGGAGGACTTGCAGAGGCACCGCACAATATGAGATGCTATCACCCCTTCTATGGAACTTAGTGGTGGGAAAGCTCCTATCAAAAATAGAAGCGACTGGTTGCAAAGTCGTATGCTGATGATGTTGCAATAGCAATATCGGGCAAATTCGTTAACACCCGATCTGAAAGACTAAAATTTGCCCTAGGTATTCTTGCCGACTGGAGCAAAGAGTACGGTCTCTTCACGAGAAGATACAAAATTCCACAATTTGTCCCACCTAAACTCGATGAGATAAGCCTCAAACCATCTCGTCAGGTCAAATATTTAGGTCTAATTCTGAACCTTAAACTCGCGTGGAATGCGAACCTAGCAGAAAGAGCGCGCAAGGCGGCATGCGCAATCTGCTGCTGCATTTGAGACTTAAAATTGTAGCATGGTTCTATACGGCGATACTGGAACTGATGGCTATGGCGACAACATCAAATGATAGTCTGTTAAACAAAAGCTATTGCAAACACCGAGACCTCCCGCACTATTCTGACGAAGGCATTGTTTATGCTATTAAATTGGCTTTCAATTGAGTTCCTTACGAGACAGCAGGCCAAGAGCTCTGCGATTCGATTAAAAGCTCTACACCATACTACGAAGGGATGGACCAACGCCAGGGAAAGAAGACCTTGCTACTTCGATTCCCCGCTTCCACTACGGTTTCAAGTCATCCGTACTCGGGATGACTGGACCGTAAAAATGTGAGATACAGGCATCGGTAGAAATCTACACGGATCGATCATAAATGGATGGAAAAGTTGGCTGTGGCGTTTTCTCAGAACAGCTAGGCCTGAAGCTATCCTTCCGGCTTCCAGACAACTGCAGTGTTTTTCAGGCCATTGCGATATGGCTGAGAAATCAGAAAATTTTCACAAGAATTTTAAACATTTTCTCTGACAGTCAAGCTACTATCCAATTATTATCCAGCGTGCATACCTCATCCTAAATTGTAATGAATTCCGCTCACAACTGAACGTTATGTCGCTTCACTGTAAAGGGTACCAGGGCATAGTGTTATACCTGGAAATTGCGAAGCAGATGCTCTAGCGAGAGCTGGCACTGAACTCCAGGACTATACACTAACACCCCTAATCGGCCATCCACTGGCCTAGATTTTGAAAGGATTCAAGCAGTATTACATGGAGGCTACAAACAAGACCTGGCTTCTGGGAGAAACCTGAAGGACAACCAAGCAAACTTGGCACGTACTAAGCGGCTCAACATGAACCGTGAAACATTTAGTTTCATCATTTCCATAATGAAGAGGCACTGTCGGATTGGCTAACATGCAGAAAGATTGAGCATTCCGTTCAACAATTTCTGCCGAATTGGCAGATCTGAAGAGAAGGAAGAAACAATTCAACATTTTTGGTGCGAGTGTCCAGCACTATCTAGAAAACGCATGCAAACTCTAGGCTCACCTTTCCTGGATAACCTCACGGAAGTAGCTAAATCAAATACTAGCTGCATAGCCAGCTTCATACAAAAATCTAAATGGTTCTCGTCATCCCGTAGGTTCTAGTGCCGTCCTCAGCTTTTAGTGGTATCACAATGGGTCTATCGTGGTCTAAGTGAGCCATCTTTGGATAAAGGAGGCTGCCACTACAATCAACCAACCAATACTTATCAAAAATATAATTAAAGTTTTTCATGATTACAAAGTGAACAATGACAATGAACTTATTAACCACTATGAATAAATAATACTACCAATTTCTCTTATGCTACTGTTTGTGTCGTGCCAATCAAAGCGTATTAACATTTGTACGATTTGGGCAAATTTTCAATAATTTTAGTACAGCCGTTTATTTTCATAAAAAAATTTGGAAATTTAAAAACAAATTTGCACTTTTGGCACTAAACGCTTTCTAGGATATTTTGAAAATTTCTTATTTGACAAAAAATCATAGTTTTGCCTAATTTTAAAACATGTTCACGTAAAAACAATGAATATTTATAATAGCGCTTACACTCTATCTTTTAAGAAAAAATGAAATGAAAATATGAAAATTGCCACTTACGTTGAAAAGACTTCGTAACATCACAAAAAGCCTTAAATAATCAATGGTTAAGTTGAAACCATTAATATTAACTCATTTCACTTACTGTAATGAGTTCTTATCAAAATCATTTAGAGCAGGGGCGGCCAAAACGTGCGCCGAGAGTTTTGGTACGCCGAGAACGCGCCCGCGCTAGCGCCGGCGTAAAAGCGGAGATAAGAGGTAGCGAGTAGGAAGATTGTCTGTCTGTCTTTGATCGCTGCCCTCGCTGGCGAGCGCGACGGTCAGCTTGTTCGTCCGACCGCCCGCCAGCCAGACGACGAACAGCCACAAAAGCGCAGCCAGCCTACTCGGCGTAAGCGTAGCGCAGCCAGTGCGCTGGGCGCTCCAAACTTGGCCACCCCTGATTTAGAGTATTGTTATTGTCATTATTATGTTTAATATTTATGTAGATCCCACTGGGAAGTTGTTCGTGTGGACATCAAGGGTCGCACTCTTCAGCTTGTTTCAATTAGTATTTCACATTTTTCCGAAAAACGTTTGAACAGCTTTTCACTTAAATCTATTGATTCAACCCTGGAAAAATAGAGAAGCATAAACGTATAGACGGAATTGTCGGCGAACATATGTACATTTTATTTTGCCTTCTTGCCTTTCCAAGTCAATCATTAGCACCACAAACATAATCATGCTAAATACTCCAATACTGTGCCTTAAAGCGTTACACCACAATAGAAATTTCAAAAAGTCGATTTTATATTTATTGGCTTGAAAAACCATTTGAGCCCTCTAAAATAAGAGACAAACGGTTTTGTATCTGCCAGAAATCGTTTTCATTGAAATTTCGGGCTCTTTCTCGACCCCTCCCGACTGGTCCGAAACGACTACCTGCGGTAAATACGACACTTGCTCGGCGGGTACACTAATCCACTAATAGGTGTTCTTAGAACTATTTTCATGGATGTTGAACACAAAGTACGTTAGTACAGCGTCCTTTGATGTTGAGAGAAGACGTAAAATAAAGTAAAGTCAAAACTTTGAATGCGTTTTTCTCGAAACACTTTTTTCAAATCGGCACGCAGCTTAACTCAAAATTTTTGTTTTTTGTTTTTTCACTTCAAATTAATCTCACATCTTTAAAACAGCATTTCGCATAGAAATACGTAGCCAATTTCCGATAAGTTAATACATTATTCGATTTTTTAAGTACAAATAGGTGCCCGTTTTTTGGTAGTCAAATGAATTTTTTTTTCAAATGCTCGCCAATTTAACAACAAGCCGCGAGGTGCGACCCTTGATGTCCACACGGTCAACTTCCCAGTAATATCTACATTAATATTACAAATACTAAACACAATAATAATTATGAAAATAATACTATTTTAACTAATAATAATTAGAGCTACTCATAACAGTAATAGGAATGGGTTTATACTAATCATATCATCTACTGGAGCGTCCATTGAATAAGTAGTGCTTTTGGTTGATGTGGGGTGTACTGGTGTGATAGAATATTCACGCGGATCAATCGGAGGGGGAAGGCTACAAAGCCTTTTCACGTAATTTGTTATTTTTATATCCATGCTTGAAGGACAAAAGAGCACTAGCAAAAATGAATGCGCTTTTTGTTATCACGCCCACTGAAGTTATTTTCTCGCGAGGTAGCCATTTTGAATAGTTTTGTTCAAAATTGTCATGACCGGCATAATCATTGAGTTTGTATTTTTTCACTATTTTACAACAATCGTACTAATACTTATTTGTTATTTTCAGTTGGTCTCGGAAAACATTGAATATGCAGTCAATATTCAGTTTAATTGCATGTAAAAAGTAGAAAGCATTACGAATGATGATGGAGGAAGTAATTGAAATCTTACAAACACTAAAGAACAAAAATACTAAAAATTGCAATTTTTTATTTGATGAAAGCTTTTCAAAGCATATGATTTTGCAAAGAATTGACTACAAAACATTTTATCATTCAAAGCGTTCATTACCACAAATGCAAATTTGTTTTTTTTTTTTGGTTTTCAAAATGTAAGCAGTTTTTTTATTAAAATTAAAACACGGTACTGTAAAAACTATTCAAAATCTGCTTAAATTATGCAAATATTAATAAACTTTGATTCACCAACAATGCCTTTAGAATAAGAGTCATCAGGTAATATCATTCGTATGAACACTGTTTACATGATGACTTTGAATTATTTTTTTTGTAATGATGGAAAAAGATTTTGCTGGTTTCTTTTCAAAAACTGATAAGAATTTATTAAAAAAACGGCTCCATCAATTTTTTAGAAACGTGAAAACATCACGAAAATATTAAGACGCGTCGATTGACATTCCAGTGATGCAAATACTATATTTGGTTCGCAAGATATAGTGAATGACATGAATGACCTTGAAGGGCATGATTACTCAATGATTTTTTATTTAATTTTTTTCATAATATTTGAAGTATATAAATTTTATAAACGTTGATCACTGCGTTTTGAAAATCAGGCTAAAAATTTATTGTTTATGGATTTTTTTTAAATTTTTTCGCTTTTTTTTAAATAAATTACGCCAATAATAATACGCGTCGATGTAGACCTTAACGATGGAAATCCCACGTTTGGTTCGTGAGATATAGCGCATGACAGAAATGGCCTTCAAGGGGTCAAAACAAGTATGAAATAGTTCGCGACTGTAGGTACCACCAAGGTTCTCTGCCTACAAAATTGTCAACGAACCAATGCGGAGCAGCGTCACGGACACTCTGTGAAACTTCTTAATTAACCCTAGATTCATAAACACACGTCTCTCATACACCCTCAAGTAATAAAAATCTCACTGCGGGCCGCGAGAGAAAGATGCTAACGCATGCATTTCTGTACCTTCCTTAAACGACCAGAGTTCAGTTTGGCACTAGTGTTTTTGGCGCATCCAAATACAGTTTCGGTGCTATTAAGCTCGAGGTGTCTAAGATACGTATATTTATGATTGATGTAAGAAATTTATAAAGTGAAAGATTTTATTATTTGAGTGAGAAAACAAACGAAAGTGAATAAATTGTCTGAAAAAAGGTATGAAATTGTTCTGTTACAGCCTATACATTATATAATACAATAAGTTATTAGTAAATATTACTAACTATTGCCGTTGTTATAGTTTTGAAAAGTAAACGTTTTACTAGTAACTAATTCGTAGTTATAGTCAATTTTTATGACTTAGTGTTTATTTGTGTTATTGTCTTTTGTCATTCACGTCCAAAATAATAGTCGTAATAAAAAAAATACTAACTAAATACTAGATCCTTATATCTCCAACTTTGAGGCGATGCCTAAAATAGAACATCGATACCATTTTAGACGATACTTTGCCTGATGCACCAGTCAACCCTGTCAATCAGTCCAGGAAGTTGTGTAACTTCTGCTGCTATAAAAAAAACGTGTGACTAGATTTATCTGCACTTCTTGTAAACGTCACATGTGCATGGAACATGGCGGTAGTTTGAGCCTAGAATTCTCAGATTAAACTTTTTGATTATTTCTCTTATTTTAATTTCAAACAAAAGTCCTTTGTAAATAACCATTTTTTTCAAAATCTTTCGTAATCATTAAATTAGATAACCCTAAAGGTAAGGTTGTTGCAACCCACAGTGATGGCACTGCGGTCGCGGACAATTTGTTTGGCCTAGTCTCCCACACCCCAGGATGGCGCAACTGAGCCGGCTAGCTTCAGCGCGTGGGTGTGGGTTGTTTTAGGGGAGGAAGAACTAGGCCCGTGCCGAACCATCCTCTGAGAGAAAAAAAAGAAAAAAACGAAAAAGGAAGGAATGGGATTGGGATGAGGGAGAGTTCACTGAGCCTGAAAAAAAAATCACTCGCTTTTTACTCCATCAGTGAAACGCCAAAATTTATGAAAGACCAAAAAAATATATAATTACGAATGAAAAGCAAGAAAAATAATAATACAACTAATACTAGGTTAAGATGTATAAACAAAATTCAAAATAAAAGGAAGAAAAAGAAAAAAAAACTTAAATAGGTATATGTAAAAATAAAAAATAAAATGGGAAGAAACAAAAAAAAATTAAAATAAAATCAAATAATAATGCTTCAAATGCTTAAACAATATCAATAGAATAATTAAACTTACGTTGAAGCTGCCGATGAGGAGCGCTCTCCATCTGCGTGGTCTGCTCAAGCCTGAAACCAATGGTGCCGTTGATTCGGCATTAAATTGAAAATTAATTAATTTTTTCTTCTCTGTTTCCCTTGTACAATACTTCAATTATAGACAATACTCCTTATAAAATCTAATGTTAATTCACTTTTTTTTTTCTTCCTACTTTAGGAATTCCGGCTCTGTTCCATATTATCAACTATGTACTATCTCCCTTTGGCCCTTCGATTATTAGTTAAACTTGTCTTTGTTTTTTTTTGTTCTACTGTGTTCACTATGCATTTGTTTCCGTTGTTAAATTCAATTGTTATTTTGTAATACACTTTTTTTTCGCTTCGATTTGTCAGCAGCACAACGTTGTTGGTATTTAGCAATTTGCATGACTTCACCATATAAAACAATTCAGTCTTCTCAGAGTTCACCTTTTCTTTTCACTAATATTTTCAGAGTTTTTTTCTTCTTCTTTTTCACGATAACTTGTCTCCTTTCCTAATTTTTTAATTTTCAATTTCCGATTTTCAATGTCTTACAATCAGTCACTTTGTGTTTTATCCCGGCTACGGGAAAAGTTTTTATCAAATCTTTCACCGATGTGCGACCTCCTGTCGCCAAAACTTGACTGCCCCTCCGCATTCATTTTTTGTTTCTCAGCTGTCCGACAACGGCGGGTCACATCTGTTGTTGACCCCCTATTCCGTTGCTGGTAGCTGTTTCCTTGTCGGAAAGGTCAGCGGCCGTGCCACGACCTAAACTGACCCGTGCACTGAGGAAAACGAAGGGAAAAAAAATATAGAACGCAGTTCCACCTAGATTTGAACCCAGGCCTCTCACGCGACCGTTTAAAGTGCTATTACTCAGCCACGGAACTCTGTAGCTGTTCAGCGAGTCTAGGCACCAAAAGGTCCGTAGGCTGGTTGCAACAAGGTGTATCAGAGACATATGTTTATGAATAATGTAACCCTAGATATAGTTTATGAATCTAGGGTTAATAGGTCATGAGAAACGTTATCGAAACCTTTCGCCAAAATCCAAAAATCTATTTAACCGTTCTCTGCCATTATCTAAGTCTTCGTGGATTCTGGTGGTTACAGTGCCTAAAGTATCGTATATCATCATACCTCGAAACCCAAACTGTCTTGATGTTATTAAGCTGTTTATTTTCAAAAATTGAAATAATTTCTTTTTTCAATTTTAGCGATGTTAAACAACATCGATATAGGCCTGTAATTAGTGACTCCAACTTTCATATAATAGAGTGGTAGAATTCTTTAAATATTGTGTAAAGATTCCAGTACTAAGGCTCAAGTTGGTGATATAAAGCAATGCCATCCCAGCCCGATCTCGAGGTCCCGCTGAAGTTCAGCGGGTGCAGCATTTGACTCAGGGGGGGGGTCACTGCCTCGAAAATCACAATAAAAAAAGACACATATTTTACACTTTTACCTCTTATTTTTTAGTTTATTGTATTAGGCATATAATTGTACATACATTTATTCAATAAAGTAGGAAAACTTTGCACCCAAACATACAAACAAAAGCTGAGCACAGTTTTATTATCATACAAAATTATAGTAAATATATATGGCACTAGAAATGAAATGCGAATTATAGTTTAGCGCATCAAACTGGACAACTTTTCACAATGAAACAACTTTATATTTGGAGCGTTATGTATAGGTACCAGTTCCTGATTCCTGTAATTTGATGACTATAACGAGTCCAATATCTTTTTCCTCTGCCATTGTCCTCAATTCATCACCAATTTCATCCTCAATTTATCACCACAAATTTTGTTTATATAATGGGGTGGAAATTTGTTTAGTTTCGCTTTGACTCGGTCGTATGCGATACGCTGCCTGTCGCAGGGTCGGAGCGTTACCTCGCCATCTTCGAAAGCCTTTAATTTACGCAGCAGAGCATACTCTGATCCGTGCCTTACTGGTTGATAACCGAACATCAGGAAGTGCGGCGAGTATCCTGTTGAATCGTGTATCACATGTCGGAACGCGGCGCAGGACTCCGCAAGATGCTCATCCCACTCGCGATGATCTTCGCCAACATATGAGCGTATAGCGGCTAGCGTGGATTGGTTGGTGCGTTCTGCGGCATTTGACTGGGGGCTATATAAGGGCGTGAAGCAATGTTCGACCCCAAAGTTGTTTAGCAGCTGGGTGAAAATTTTGGAGGTGAACTGAACGCCGTTGTCCGTGTGCAGGATTTCCGGTACCCCATAGGTTAGAAATATTTCACTTGTTAAAAATTTGACCACGTTTTCTGCGGTGGCTTTCACCATGGGCTTGAGCCAAATGAATTTGGTGTAGTGGTCCAGCACGACTAACAAGTAGACATTACCACTCTTAGAACGTGGATAGGGCCCCATAAAATCAATGAAAATTCGCTGCATTGGTCGTTCGGAACATCGCAGTAAACCCATTGGAGGTCTCATCGTGCGGTTAGATGGCTTGCATTGTTTGCACGTAAGGCAAGAAGCAATGTGGTTACGAACATCATTAGCGATACTAGGCCAGTAATAATTCCTACGTAATAGCTCCAGTGTCTTTCTTATTCCTCGGTGCGAAGCCATAGGTTTATCATGGGCCTGGGAAATAAGTTCCTTGTGATAGCTTTTGGGAACCCATAATTTGCGTTGCGGTATGTCCAAAAACAAAGAACTGTTAGAAGTGGTCTGGATGTAGACTCGCCCTTCCTCCGTGAACAGATTTTGGTAACGCTCTGGGCTTGCCTTAATCTGTGTGATCAAGTCCAGGTACTCCGGATCTAAAAAGGCGGTATCTGGGATAACTTCAGCTACATCCGTGACGAGTTCACTCAAGGTATACGATCTGGATAGTGCATCAGGTACCACGTTTTGCGTACCTTTTCGATGCTCGATGTTGAGGTTGAACCCCTGCAGCTTCAAGCTCCAACGGGCCAATCGGCCAGATAAGTCCTGTTGTGACATAAGCCACTTAAGACTGGCATGATCCGTGATGATGGTGAATGGCAACCCCTCAACGTAGGCTCTAAAACGCTTGACACTCTGCACGGCAGCCAGACATTCAAGTTCAGTTATACTGTAGTTTCGTTGGGCAGAGTTCAGCTTGGTGGACATATACGCGATCGGGTGCTCCTCACCATCGTCATCTTTTTGGAAGAGGACACTTCCGATGCCCGTAATGCTGGCATCACACTGGATGTAAAAATGTCGCGTGAAATCTGGGTTGGTCAGGACTGGAGCGGACACGAGTAGTTCCTTCGTCTGGATAAAGGCCAGGTTAGCAGATTCGGACCACACGAATGGTTTTTTGATTTTAAGAAGGTCCGTTAGTGGTGCTGTAACTGCTGCGAAGTTCGGAATAAACCGTCTGTACCAGCCTGCCATACCCATGAACCTCCGGATATCTTTGGCCGTTCGCGGTACGGGATAGGCCAGGATGCCAGATACTTTCTCGGGGTCAGTGCTGAGTACCCCATCACTAACTACATAGCCTAAGTATTTGATCTCCTTTTGGATGAACTTGCTCTTCTCAACGTTTATCGTGAGGTTTGCTTTTTGGAGTAAGTGGGCAACAGCTTAAGGTGCTCGTCCAAGGTTGAGCTTGTTACCAGCAAGTCATCCAAGTATACAAAAACCTGATCATGCAGTTCGTGCGGTATCACTTTGTGCATCAACCGGCACATTGTCTGCGGTGCATTACACAAGCCGAACGGCATGACTGTGAAATGGTACAGGGGTCTCCCAGGGATGGTAAAGGCGGTTTTTTCCTTAGGGCTCGCGTCAAGCGGAATCTGCCAGAAAGCATCCTTCAAATCCAGACTGGTGATGTATCTGGTGTCTTGCAGCCTGGCCAGCAGGCCCTCAATGAGAGGAAGCGGGTATGCGTCGTTGAGAGTCACTGCATTCAGGCGTCTGGCATCTAAGCATAGGCGCACTTTTCCAGGTTTTCTTACCAGCGTGACGGGGGAACTCCAAGCGCTGTGGCTTTCTTCAATTACCCCCAGAGACAACATTCGATCGAGTTCGTCATACATCAGTTTCTGCACCACTGGGGAAACCGCATAGTGTCTTTGTTTGATAGGCACTGCTGTGCCGGTATCAATAGAGTGTGACAATAAATCAGTTTTTCCCAAACCCAACTTATTAAATGATGGAAGCTGCTGTTTGACGAAATCGAGACGCTTCTGCTCTTCCGGGGACAAGTGATGGAAGCCACTGGATGTCGGTGTCGTAAGAGCATCAACGACAGCTAAGGGTACAGGGGTAATTTTAAAGGTATTCCAAAAATCCATGCCAAGATAAATGGGATTGGCTAGCGTGGGCACTACCAAAAATACGAAAGGGAGTATACGGTTATTGCACTGCACTGGAACATTGACGAATCCCAGGATAGAGGCACTTTGACCCGCGGCAGTTCGAACCTTGCCATTCATGGTGTGCAGGTAGAGATCTAAATCCCTGATGAGTTCAATGGACCCTTTTCCTAGTATGCTGACAGTGGCCCCACTGTCCAACAGACCGATAAGTTTCCGCCCTTTGATTGTGATTTGAGCAAAAGGGCGGTTGTCTCCGTGCTGCGCTACGATAGTTTCCAGGCAGGCACTTCGTAGGTGTTTACGATCTTCAAAATATTTCCAAGCCCGAAAAAAAAGTGGTGCTCGAGGAGTTTGAGGTTGTATAGGAGAACTGTTTACTGATAATACAGTCTGGGTGACAGCGTCAACAGTCTCCACAGTCTGGACTCCAACGTCACACATAAAAGGGGTGCCTATTAGACCCTCCGCCTTAGCTCGGGATCCGTATTGGCAGCAGCCTCGGTCGTCTTCGCTGTTGGTCTCCGGCTCTGGGGAGCACTTGAGGTTCCGGCCTTCCTCATTCCCCATTGCCCGTTTCCCGATCGACAATTCGGACAAGTTGGTTTCACGGTATTGGGTCTTCCACAACCGTAGCAAAATTGCCGCTGGTGTGATTGCGGACATTCCATGAAAGAATGACCCAAATCCTGGCAATTCCAACACACACGGTACTCGTTCGCGTCACCGTGGCGTCGATCAGCCTACGGGTGGAATTCTTGGTGTGGACGCTGTGCTTGATAACCAGACTGGTCAGGCGGCATCGGAAGTCTAGTCCGAGCTGGTGTGGGATCGAAATGGCAGCCTGTCATCGCCTCGACTGTATCTTCTCGCATCCAGTCTTCTTCTGCATATACTTCATTTAATGCTAGTGGTCGTCTGTGAGAGGGTCGATTTTGATGGAAAGCGCTGTTCTGGCCTGTGTTTTTCCCGTCGGGCCACCATGTCGCCTCAACAGCAACGCAACTCCAGTCCGGCCAAATGATGACTCAACCTAGGATCCATGTTCCTTAATAGAACATATTGAATGTCGGTATCCGGAAGAGGATTTTTTAGTTGCACCATTAGCTCTTCGACGGCATCGTAAAAATCTCGGAAAGCTTCCTTCGGCCGCTGGGTCCTAGCATCTATAGCTCTTCGTATGTCCACGTCCGACCGTCTGGCCTCAAATCGCTCGCGTAAACCTGCAGACAGGTGACTCCAGAGTGGTATAGGAGTTATTTCCAGATATCGCCAGTACCATTCTTCAGCTGGCCCTTGTAGGAGGATATGAAGATCCATTGCCAAATTTTCTCGGGACACACCATAAATATTGGCCAAATGTGTAGCCCGAAAAATAAATCGGTCAACACCCATTCCCTGAGAAGTTCCATCGAACTTCAGGTTCCACTTTGTCATCGGAAGATGAACTGCAGATCGGCTGGGATGCACCATGGTGCTGGATAAGTCTGGATTGGGTCGGTGAGGTGTGGACTCTCGACCTTCTCGCGCTAATACTGGGGTCGTGGTGGCACTTGAAGTTTGGTTGCCAGATGGAGCAAACATCACTTCCGCGTCCCGTGTCTCCCTATGGGGCTGTTGTGCAGCTGCATCTACGGGTGAAAGAGTGAGGCGGTCCAAACCACGTGTGAGACGAACTATTCCCGAGTCGTCCGGACGACGCACTGTGTTCGGCATTGCAAAGGTTCTAAACTAATAATTAAATCAATGAATGAAAAACCCTCAATAAAATATTTTCCTTTCAAAATTAAGAAAATAGATAAATTTAAACTGAAACCAAACTCAAAAAAAAAATCTTGTTTTGAAAATGCGTTGGATAGATTAAGTTTTTTTTTTCAGACTCAGTGCCCCTAACCCTGTAGAAAGGAGAAGAAGGAAGAAGAAAGGATGGTAAGGTTGAAACTTGAATTGCATAATATTGGAAAATAACGAAAAAAAACAAACAAACAAAAAACAAAACACGTATCTCCCTCTAATGTCTTCATGTAGGCCGACTACGGTCTTATTCTACATTTTATGTGATGGAATAAGCCGGACAAGAGTCGCAGGACGACTCCCTCACACAATGAATAGTCCCCAGGTGTATCGAGAGCGTCGTCTAACTCAATCCAAATCAGGAGATGTAGACGCGACACAAAACTCGATGGGTCCCACCTGTTAACCACTCCAACATACCCGCTAAAGTCACATTAGCATGACTATCACTACTATATGCGACAATTGTGGGCGCCACCGCGACCGCAGTATCCAATCATTAAATCATTAATTATTTGAAAAGAAAGAAAACTCAAGAACTATAAAAGTTAAGCGTTTGCACAATATTTTAACAAATTAAACGAGTAAAAAAAATTACAAGAAAAACATTACTGCTACAGGAAAAATTTAAAATAATACTAACACGAAAATAAAAATCTATTTAATGGAAATGCGAAAATTGCCATATAGATATGTTGAAATTACTCTACTCTACATTAGAACCAACGCAGTTAACTAGTCAAAACCTCATTACCACAATGTTTGGGCGCCATTTGTTGCAACCCACAGTGATGGCACTGCGGTCGCGGACAATTTGTTTGGCCTAGTCTCCCACACCCCAGGATGGCGCAACTGAGCCGGCTAGCTTCAGCGCGTGGGTGTGGGTTGTTTTAGGGGAGGAAGAACTAGGCCCGTGCCGAACCATCCTCTGAGAGAAAAAAAAAGAAAAAAACGAAAAAGGAAGGAATGGGATTGGGATGAGGGAGAGTTCACTGAGCCTGAAAAAAAAATCACTCGCTTTTTACTCCATCAGTGAAACGCCAAAATTTATGAAAGACCAAAAAAATATATAATTACGAATAAAAAGCAAGAAAAATAATAATACAACTAATACTAGATTAAGATGTATAAACAAAATTCAAAATAAAAGGAAGAAAAAGAGAAAAAAACTTAAATAGGTATATGTAAAAATAAAAAATAAAATGGAAAAAAACAAAAAAAAATTAAAATAAAATCAAATAATAATGCTTCAAATGCTTAAACAATATCAATAGAATAATTAAACTCACGTTGAAGCTGCCGATGAGGAGCGCTCTCCATCTGCGTGGTCTGCTCAAGCCTGAAACCAATGGTGCCGTTGATTCGACATTAAATTGAAAATTAATTAATTTTTTTTTCTCTGTTTCCCTTGTACAATACTTCAATTATAGACAATACTCCTTAGAAAATCTATTATCAATTCACTTTTGTTTTTTTTTCTTCCTACTTTAGGAATTCCGGCTCTGTTCCATATTATCAACTGTGTACTATCTCCCTTTGGCCCTTCGATTATTAGTTAAACTTGTCTTTTTTTTTTTGTTCTACTGTGTTCACTATGCATTTGTTTCCGTTGTTAAATTCAATTGTTATTTTGTAATACACTTTTTTTTCGCTTCGATTTGTCAGCAGCACAACGTTGTTGGTATTTAGCAATTTGCATGACTTCACCATATAAAACAATTCAGTCTTCTCAGAGTTCACCTTTTCTTTTCACTAATATTTTCAGAGTTTTTTTCTTCTTCTTTTTCACGATAACTTGTCTCCTTTCCTAATTTTTTAATTTTCAATTTCCGATTTTCAATGTCTTACAATCAGTCACTTTGTGTTTTATCCCGGCTACGGGAAAAGTTTTTATCAAATCTTTCACCGATGTGCGACCTCCTGTCGCCAAAACTTGACTGCTCCTCCGCATTCATTTTTTGTTTCTCAGCTGTCCGACAACGGCGGGTCACATCTGTTGTTGACCCCCTATTCCGTTGCTGGTAGCTGTTTCCTTGTCGGAAAGGTCAGCGGCCGTGCCACGACCTAAACTGACCCGTGCACTGAGGAAAACGAAGGGGAAAAAAATATAGAACGCAGTTCCACCTAGATTTGAACCCAGGCCTCTCACGCGACCGTTTAAAGTGCTATTACTCAGCCACGGAACTCTGTAGCTGTTCAGCGAGTCTAGGCACCAAAAGGTCCGTAGGCTGGTTGCAACAAGGTGTATCAGAGACATATGTTTATGAATAATGTAACCCTAGATATAGTTTATGAATCTAGGGTTAATAGGTCATGAGAAACGTTATCGAAACCTTTCGCCAAAATCCAAAAATCTATTTAACCGTTCTCTGCCATTATCTAAGTCTTCGTGGATTCTGGTGGTTACAGTGCCTAAAGTATCGTATATCATCATACCTCGAAACCCAAACTGTCTTGATGTTATTAAGCTGTTTATTTTCAAAAATTGAAATAATTTCTTTTTTCAATTTTAGCGATGTTAAACAACATCGATATAGGCCTGTAATTAGTGACTCCAACTTTCATATAATAGAGTGGTAGAATTCTTTAAATATTGTGTAAAGATTCCAGTACTAAGGCTCAAGTTGGTGATATAAAGCAATGCCATCCCAGCCCGATCTCGAGGTCCCGCTGAAGTTCAGCGGGTGCAGCATTTGACTCAGGGGGGGGGGGTCACTGCCTCGAAAATCACAATAAAAAAAGACACATATTTTACACTTTTACCTCTTATTTTTTAGTTTATTGTATTAGGCATATAATTGTACATACATTTATTCAATAAAGTAGGAAAACTTTGCACCCAAACATACAAACAAAAGCTGAGCACAGTTTTATTATCATACAAAATTATAGTAAATATATATGGCACTAGAAATGAAATGCGAATTATAGTTTAGCGCATCAAACTGGACAACTTTTCACAATGAAACAACTTTATATTTGGAGCGTTATGTATAGGTACCAGTTCCTGATTCCTGTAATTTGATGACTATAACGAGTCCAATATCTTTTTCCTCTGCCATTGTCCTCAATTCATCACCAATTTCATCCTCAATTTATCACCACAAATTTTGTTTATATAATGGGGTGGAAATTTGAATTAGAAAACTTTAGTAACCTTTTCCGACAAAAATTGTACGTTATTGACGAGTCCGACATCCCAAATATGCTAAAATACTGGGGTTCTGAAAATCAACTAGCTCAAAGCAAAGTTTTAAAGGATTGTTTAACAAAAAAAAGTGAAGTTCAATGGTCCTATTGAGCGACAAATTTATGGCCGCGTTTTTCCATTCCTACGGCCAGAAGTGGAAATTCGGACCGGTATTTTTTTATTGATTGAATTCCGACTTCCGGCTGTCGAATACGACCATTGAATTTTACTATTTTTCTTTAAACAATCCTATAAAAATTAGCTTTGTGCTAGTTGATTTTCAATGTCCCGGTATTTTGGCATGTTTGAGCTTTGAGCAATAATGGAAAATTTTTTCGGAAAAGGTTAACTTCGTTTTCTAATTTAAATTTCCACCACCTTAAATAAAAAAAAATTGTGATGATAAATATTCAAGGCCCCGGGAAATCACCATGTTTTGGAGTTTCCCGAGTGAAAAAGCGGAGGAACTGACTTCGTCAAGGTCAAGCGCTTCACGAAGTGTCAAATATGTTATAGTCATCAAACGAAAGAGATCAGGGTCTGGTATGTAGTCAAGCTATTTCTAAAATGAGAAATCCACTCTTCTTTTTTCTTTTGAGAAACGTTCAATGACTTCCTCTGCGTCAATTGGTACACTTTTATGAACATGGAGAAGTGCCAATCCTGTGAGACGGTCTTCTGCCATTGAAGCTCGAAGCCAAGTTTTTAATCGGCGGAGAGTAGAGAAGGAACTCTCTACCGTAGCTGCACTAACAGGTAGAGCAGCAATAATATTTAAAAAGTTTCTAATATTAGGATACATTTCGCCGTCACATTCTTCTATCAGCTCAGGAATAGTCTGAGGAATGTTCAGCTTCCTGGCCATTTGACCATCCATAATTTATACTCGTTAACAACTGCTTGAACTGGAGTGTAGCCTATTAAAATTTTATATTCACAAGCCAGTTGCTTAACAAACTCAAGATCTTCATTCGTATAGTTCACTTTAGGAAGAAAAACTCCAAGCTGAAATAAATTAAGAACTTCAGGGGAAAGACGGTATTGTAGGTCGTTAATCACTGAGTCTAATAGAGGGATGTATATTGCCCTGCGAAAATGCTCTTCAGCCGATTGAGCAGGTTGGTTATTTGCTCTATGTGCTTGCTTTGACACTATTCTAGGGCATTTTAGCTCTACATCCAGCTTCTCGGCCATTTCTTTTCCTTCCTCGAAAACCTGTCGAAAAACTGTGTCTACGTTTTCTCTTTTTTGTTGCAGTATTGTCATTGTGTCACATAAGGCATCCGTAGCTCTTTTTATATCAATTGAGCTGGTTTGCAATACTCTGCTTAACGATACCGTAGTACCTGAAAAATAAACAATTTATTTCTAGTGTGCATGCTGGTTAACAAGTTGAGCGTCAATTTATGCCAATAAGGTTGATTCTTATGTTTCCCTGGAGCCAACGTCAGCTAACACAATAAATATGGAGGAATCCAATTAGAAATTTTAACAAAAATAAAAAAAAAGTGCTTTTCGAGACGAATATTTTGAGCTATGCAAAATAGGTTTATGATGCATAAAATTAAGACAACTTGAACACTCTAAATAAATGATTGTTGTTTGATGTTCCTGCTAGGCTTGTATGGCTTCACATTTTTTTCTAAGTAGAATCAAACTTTCTCTGGAAAGTATTAGTGAGTCGTTTTAAGGATCCAAACAAAATAAAGAAAAAATTTGTTTGATGAAAGTTAGATGATTTGAATGTGGCGCTCAATATGTTAAATTATTACAAACAATAAACGCATTATTTATTTACCAACCTAAAATATCACTTAAGCAGATTGATGATATTATAAAATCCGAACTGCGCAATGTTTGCAGTAAACAAAGAGCGTCGTAAGCAGTTTTATTGTCTTGCCACGTAGAAATATTTTTCAGGGCGTTACAAATTTTTATTAAGTTGTCCCCTTGAAACTGTAGATGACCATCATGCCTTTCGACCCAGCACGTCTCACAGATACCTTGCATTTTAACTCCAAGTTCTTTTTGGAAAACTTCATGCCTTTTAGCTGATGCGTTGGCGAATGCGGTAACTTTCCTCATAGTACCAGAAGTATTGCGGCAAGAAACGACTTTGGATGAAGTAGCCAATGAGTTGTTAAGAGCATGATTGCTACACGGGCAACGCTTAGCATGTATTGCTGTTTTTAATAGCTCGTGCACAGCACCTTTTGTTTCTGAAGCCATAACTGAACAGCTGTCAGTTCTGATTCCCACGCACCATGTTAAATATATGCTAAATTTGTGACAGAGATTTATTACGATTTTTGCCAGAGTCAGTGGTACTTGTCAAGATGCGATTTTTGAGCATATTTTTTTGTCTGTTTTCCTTTCTTGTTCACAACACAATGCGGAAAAATTTAGTTTGGGTAGGGTGACCAATGCTTTTCAAGTAACATTGCTTTTGTTGAGTTTTCTATGTTCCTTTTTCCAATATACCATCCGATGTCTGAGGAAAACTTTGATTGAGCAAGCAAGTCACTTATTTGACCAGAATCGTAAGTCTGTGTACATGAAATTGGGTGGCATGGAACATCAAAAGGAATGTTATTTGATTCAGTTGCTACTGAAGCTTTAGCAAGACCGATATCACCCACATTCTCCTTGTAAGTGGTTAATACTGATAAATTTTTTCCCAGATTGTCACCAGCCTCAAATTTCGGTTTCTTTGCAAAAAATGAATCTTTTTTCCTTAAAGAACCATTACTTGCATTGTGTTTAGACACATCTGCACCTTTTCAATCAAATTGGAATAACGGCAGAACGTCCACCAAGGTTGATATTTAAAGGACTTCTAAATAATCACTCTATTGGCAACACGTGTAAATTGGATGCAGTTCACACAAGACAAATGAAATATGGAAATTGGTTGGTAATTATGGAAGTCAATGGGATTCAAGATTTCATAACCTATACATAAACATTAATTTTGGCTCATATTTGGTAACTAAGCACCACAATATTACAAGGTATCTCAAATGCCAGAAATACAATCAAAACACAAATAAGGGTGAAAAAAGACTTGCGCGAAATGTGCTATGGAAAACAATACTTCCAATTGCACCACTAACATCAACAAGTGTGTTAAAAATAAAAAATAAACTTTGAACGTCGTCTATCATTGAGCAGACTCAATGAAATGCCCGGAATGCGCCTGAATCTAGCCATCAACTACAAAAAAAAACATGAATATTGAACACACACTCAATATACTATATGTAAATATACGAAGCATTCGACAGGAAATGGAAGATATTCAAATTTACATAGAGAAACGCAAAGAAATCGATATTCTGTGCTGTAAGAAAACACATAAAGCCTACAAATTGCTAAGGATCTGTTCAGTGCTAAAAAACAGAATCAGTACAGAATGATGAAAAATGTATGCCATAAAATCACAACTAAGCTAAACAACACTACAACAAATTTCCTCCTATTCTAAAATTTATTAGGCGGTGTGAAGGTAACAAAGGTTAAATAAATAAGAAACACAATGTCGCCAAACTTTTTCTCTCAAAAAACTTAATCAATGACCCGGAGCAAATCGAGCACTGCCTCAACCACAATTTCTCAATAATATTTCATGAAATCATAACGAAATTACCACCGATCTTGTCATCATCTCTTAACACATCCCCGATTTCTTCTTTTCACTTAAAATTAAAAAGTCATCCCGATTTTTAAAGAGGGGGATGATACTGACACAAACAACTACGAACAACTACAAACCAACTCCAATTCCTCAAGTAAAATCTTCAAAAAATATTAAGATTCCAGAATCGAACCGAATAATAGATAGTTCCATATTTTATTCGGTATAAATATATGTAGTCTTGTTTACATAACTTGTGTGCTGATCGGTATTTTTTGAAGATTCATCCCATTTTATTGTAATGAGTCCTTATCATTACTTAGAGTATTAATTTCGGTATACTCGAATATTATTTACAATTATTATTTGTGATATTTTTGAAAATATTACTCGGAAGTTGTTCGTGTGGACCTCGAGGGTCGCTCCTCACGGGTTGTTTTTTAAGCTATTTTACGTCTGCAACTTAAATTTAAGAACGCATAGGTTAACCAAAAAACAGTATTGCATGTTTTCAAAGCGTTATGAACATATCCGTGGTATAAAATGGGCAGCTGTGACGTGATCGTATATTTTGACGCGCAACTATAGAGCCAGTACTTTAATTCAAAAACAATCATTCAAGTATTCTATGTATCAGTTTGTGATAAAAACTTCATGAATATAGTCGGTGCATTTGATTTTCATGAAAAACCGGCACAGTGACATCAAATTCGATGACCCGGAGAAAATCAACTAAAATGAACGGTGGTAGTAGTGAGAAGGTAACGGATAGCTGGACGGCCTTTGGAGCCTCCGGCGGGCACGAGAAAATGTCTGACCTTTCTCTACGTATCGCCAGAGGCCAAAATACTGTAGGAGCTCACCAAAACTTCCAGTACTAGAAACACCACGACCAAGGCCAGGAACGCAGAGTTCAGTAAAAACAATAGACTCTGGACTACAGAAGAGATGGGCTCGATTTCTAAGAAGACGAAGTATGTCTTTAAAGGGAAGCCGATCTGACTGTTGTTGTCGGTGAATAGTACAACGATGCGGCGAGAGAGTCCTTACGACTTGCGATCATCGACAGTAGCAAACCGGACGGACGCTACTCAAGTGAGTAATGAAAAGTGAGAGAGAGTAATCTCCGCATAATGATGTTCAAGTACACTGCAAGCATCCTGGCAAAACATGCCCAACTTTCGGGGTTGCAAAATGACAGTGCGGAGTTCGGGTTCTAAAACGCAAGAGCGACTTCTTGCGCAAATTCCATCAACGGACGATAGCGAAAATGAAAGCGTCCTGTAAAGGAGTATGATTCGAGCTCATCAAGAGGATACAAAACCGTTCGAAATACAGGGTATGTATACCAAATGACGTCGGAAAGAAGCAGCTGCTCAGTGTCCTGTAGACTCAGAATCACGACTTCCTGGTGGAAAAATAAGAAGTCATCGGCGAGTAGCCACCTAAGGATGGTGGGAAATGGTTCGTTATTCTTATGGATACGAAATCGACTGACACAACGGTAGGTAGGTAGACTATGATTCGCCTAAGGAGAGGTTTACCTGCCAGCTGGTGAGGGGGAGGTGGTTGGTTGTGATGATAACTCTCAAGCCACTACAAATCAACCTCCACCACAGTAAAGCGGCTTCGGTCAACCTGACATTGGTCCTGGTGCGGGATGATACTTATGTAGCCCTAGTCAAGGAACTATGGATCCAAAACGATCCGTTTCGTGTGTTAGGGATGAGTGAATACGACATTTGTCACTGTCGTAAGTCCGGTAAGATTCAATCATGTATTTTGATGAAAAAAAATTTAATTGCGAGAACGTTGGCGTTGGAGGATCAGGGCAACGACTGCTGGATTGCTTCAGCCTTTTATGCCACACGATGATCCGGATGATCCACCACCGGTTGTGGTCAGGATAGATTTAGTACTAGGTTACGGTACTAACGTCCATCATACTCTGTAAAGCAGTAGCAATATAAACGAAAGGAGGAAGTCCTTGTGAAAATACCTGCTGGGGACTATTCTCTGGATATGCAGTAGTGGTAGCAAACCTACGTTTGTTCTCAATAACAGGATTGAGCTTCAGGACTCAACACTTGTGTCGGGGTCTCTTAAATCGGCAATATCGAAGTGGAGAGTTCCAGAAAGTGTATCCTTATCGGATCACTGTATGATTCTCTTCAACATCGAAATAACGGGGACGACTGCTACGACCGGCCCGTTTAGGAATGAGCGAAAGGCCGACTGGCCATAATTCGCGACCATGGTTACGGTAGGAATGGAAGGTTCACACTTGAGAGCAGCCGGAAAAATGGTCCTCTGTGAAGGGCACATGAATACCATGAATTATATTGAATGGGGACATTTCAAATAGTAGATTGGTATCCTTTTTTGCACCTCCAAAATACCTGCAATCTCATTTATTACAGGATTCCTAATACTTACGCACATGGCTGTATTCAAAGAGCTTGACCATAAGCGCACCTGAAAATTGAATGAGAGGGTGAGGAAAGCTACATGAACCTTCCTTATAATAAAAATCTATTTTGAATTTATAACCACTAGAACACTGCAAAGATGTGGCAGCCGATAATGCTGCACGTCTCAAGACAGGAGGTTGCTGGAGAGAGACACTATGAGCATTCCACCATACTGAAAAGTCTATGAAGGGCGTACAACAATGTTATCATAAGCTCTAGAGTGCCAACATTAGACTTTGGCACATACATACTTCGTGAGCGTTTTCCCCTCGAGGGAAGAGGGGCTGATCGCGGGGCCAGTGGGCGGAGGAACTGTCAGTTTCTACGAATGGCTTAAAACGGAGACAGTGCGGGAGCCGGAATATTTATTAAGCACTGGGAGCTGAGCAAATTGTTGGAACTTCAAGAGTACTGCCAGTTGTACAGGCGGGGTTAGTGGCAATATTGCGAGCTGCAGAGGAAGTCAGCAGGAGAGGGAGCATAAGACCGCTGGAATCAGTCATCAGTAGTAGTGCCCTCTAAATTAGTTAAGACATGTGGGTCTGAATTAAGAAGGATTTGCCTAAGGAACATCATAGGCATGTGCTGGGTAAAGCGAGGTGTGTGGAAATTTCAAAGTGGATCAGCTTGCTAGGGAGGGATCCCGTGGCGTACATTCGCAGGAGGCGGTGAGTATAGAAGTCTCAAATCAGGTACTAAGGCATGATATAGATGCATTTGCCTACGAGCTAGCATAAAGGCACTAGAGAAATTGGGGCGCATGTTGCACTGCTAGGCTTATGTAGCTCAAATACGACTCGAAACGTATTCTTGGTGTGTTAGCTTTGGACATAGCTTTAACGAGGAATCTTGTGGGTTTACGGGAGGGGAACACGCAAGGAGTATCGGACTCCCCGCTAGCGACGATGAGACAGAATCAGTGGAGCTCCTTCTGTAGAAATGTCCGGCTTCAGCTGTAAGGAGGCGTAAGCACTTAGATGCATTCTTTTTCGCAGAGGTGAGTGAGGTAAGTAACAATAAAACGGACCGGCTCTTTGATTTGCTTATGTAATCAAAAGTTTTCATTGAATAAATCAGAAGATATCCACGTCTACAGGGCAACAATGGATCAAGAAAGCTCATCAAGAGGATACAAAACCGTTCGAAATACAGGGTATGTATACCAAATGACGTCGGAAAGAAGCAGCTGCTCAGTGTCCTGTAGACTCAGAATCACGACTTCCTGGTGGAAAAATAAGAAGTCATCGGCGAGTAGCCACCTAAGGATGGTGGGAAATGGTTCGTTATTCTTATGGATACGAAATCGACTGACACAACGGTAGGTAGGTAGACTATGATTCGCCTAAGGAGAGGTTTACCTGCCAGCTGGTGAGGGGGAGGTGGTTGGTTGTGATGATAACTCTCAAGCCACTACAAATCAACCTCCACCACAGTAAAGCGGCTTCGGTCAACCTGACATTGGTCCTGGTGCGGGATGATACTTATGTAGCCCTAGTCAAGGAACTATGGATCCAAAACGATCCGTTTCGTGTGTTAGGGATGAGTGAATACGACATTTGTCACTGTCGTAAGTCCGGTAAGATTCAATCATGTATTTTGATGAAAAAAAATTTAATTGCGAGAACGTTGGCGTTGGAGGATCAGGGCAACGACTGCTGGATTGCTTCAGCCTTTTATGCCACACGATGATCCGGATGATCCACCACCGGTTGTGGTCAGGATAGATTTAGTACTAGGTTACGGTACTAACGTCCATCATACTCTGTAAAGCAGTAGCAATATAAACGAAAGGAGGAAGTCCTTGTGAAAATACCTGCTGGGGACTATTCTCTGGATATGCAGTAGTGGTAGCAAACCTACGTTTGTTCTCAATAACAGGATTGAGCTTCAGGACTCAACACTTGTGTCGGGGTCTCTTAAATCGGCAATATCGAAGTGGAGAGTTCCAGAAAGTGTATCCTTATCGGATCACTGTATGATTCTCTTCAACATCGAAATAACGGGGACGACTGCTACGACCGGCCCGTTTAGGAATGAGCGAAAGGCCGACTGGCCATAATTCGCGACCATGGTTACGGTAGGAATGGAAGGTTCACACTTGAGAGCAGCCGGAAAAATGGTCCTCTGTGAAGGGCACATGAATACCATGAATTATATTGAATGGGGACATTTCAAATAGTAGATTGGTATCCTTTTTTGCACCTCCAAAATACCTGCAATCTCATTTATTACAGGATTCCTAATACTTACGCACATGGCTGTATTCAAAGAGCTTGACCATAAGCGCACCTGAAAATTGAATGAGAGGGTGAGGAAAGCTACATGAACCTTCCTTATAATAAAAATCTATTTTGAATTTATAACCACTAGAACACTGCAAAGATGTGGCAGCCGATAATGCTGCACGTCTCAAGACAGGAGGTTGCTGGAGAGAGACACTATGAGCATTCCACCATACTGAAAAGTCTATGAAGGGCGTACAACAATGTTATCATAAGCTCTAGAGTGCCAACATTAGACTTTGGCACATACATACTTCGTGAGCGTTTTCCCCTCGAGGGAAGAGGGGCTGATCGCGGGGCCAGTGGGCGGAGGAACTGTCAGTTTCTACGAATGGCTTAAAACGGAGACAGTGCGGGAGCCGGAATATTTATTAAGCACTGGGAGCTGAGCAAATTGTTGGAACTTCAAGAGTACTGCCAGTTGTACAGGCGGGGTTAGTGGCAATATTGCGAGCTGCAGAGGAAGTCAGCAGGAGAGGGAGCATAAGACCGCTGGAATCAGTCATCAGTAGTAGTGCCCTCTAAATTAGTTAAGACATGTGGGTCTGAATTAAGAAGGATTTGCCTAAGGAACATCATAGGCATGTGCTGGGTAAAGCGAGGTGTGTGGAAATTTCAAAGTGGATCAGCTTGCTAGGGAGGGATCCCGTGGCGTACATTCGCAGGAGGCGGTGAGTATAGAAGTCTCAAATCAGGTACTAAGGCATGATATAGATGCATTTGCCTACGAGCTAGCATAAAGGCACTAGAGAAATTGGGGCGCATGTTGCACTGCTAGGCTTATGTAGCTCAAATACGACTCGAAACGTATTCTTGGTGTGTTAGCTTTGGACATAGCTTTAACGAGGAATCTTGTGGGTTTACGGGAGGGGAACACGCAAGGAGTATCGGACTCCCCGCTAGCGACGATGAGACAGAATCAGTGGAGCTCCTTCTGTAGAAATGTCCGGCTTCAGCTGTAAGGAGGCGTAAGCACTTAGATGCATTCTTTTTCGCAGAGGTGAGTGAGGTAAGTAACAATAAAACGGACCGGCTCTTTGATTTGCTTATGTAATCAAAAGTTTTCATTGAATAAATCAGAAGATATCCACGTCTACAGGGCAACAATGGATCAAAGACCTTCTAAGTGAAGCGGAATCCGTTTGGCTTGGCACACTCATAACTTAACCTAAATTCAACAATCAGACGAAGCATTAATAAGCGATTTGAAAAACATAGGTTGTGATAAGTGTACTGATGGTTCCATTTAATATTTACAGTTGACCGCGAAAAGCCATTCAGCGAAGTCACATAGTCAACATTGGCAATGGTCATATATGCCCACTGAAACTCATACTAGAAAAAAACTACAGATTTAATCCAGCAATAACTTAAATGCCAGATTTGCACAAATGCAATTCACAAAGATTGTGTTGTCTGTGTTATTAATGTTGTTAAAAATGTACGAAATTTTTTTACCAAGATAAGCCATCCTTGCACTATTAAAATATTCGCACTTTATACTTCAGCTGCTCGGTGGTCTATTTTCAACGACAAAAATACTCAAGAACTGCTGATTCGTGGAAGTGGAAATGTGCTGGTCAACATGTATGTAAAATATCAAATTCGTATCCGACATACGTAAGAGATTTGATGACGCTACTACACCGATCTTAAGCACATTTCTAGTGGAAACCGATGTAAATTTGCAAATTTAGCAATTCAAGACCCCACAAAAAAATTCAAAAGAAACACAATCACAGTTCAGTAACCTAGACCACATTCTTTACCATTCACTACATCTGACAAAACCCGCACAAAACATTAAGAAATCGATTTCTCTACTTCACTGCGCAAAGCGTCTTTCGACCATCATGGAATCTGTCACGCTCCCACTCCAACGCATGCCATATAAAGTGGTTGCATGAAGAATTGCGTTTACACTCGTTGCAAAAACTTCGTAGTTTATATTTATAGACCCGCACGTGTAAACTCCTCCTGTGTAAACTATTTAAGGAGAATAATTCTGATACTCCGAATTATTGTCAATAGGATATGAACGTCAATCATTTGTGACGAACCGATGTAAACAAAATTGAATCTGAAGCGCATTTAGGCGATATGATTTCTGCCCTGTAGTGTAAGGTTTAATTGAGTGGTCATTGTAAAGTGAGTTTTATAAAACCAAAGTGAATTTGATAGGATACTCAGTGACACTGGTTTATAGCAGTGAATATTCAAACTGCAAAACATCGCTGAAAAGTCTGCGATTGATTCGCGTTCTCGTGCCATGAGATTCTCTTATTACATATTACTGTTTTGGAGAACATGTAGGTTATAATTAGTGCCATAGGAAATGTTCTTGAAACGACAAATTTAGTTGACATTTCTTGGTTATATTCCCATATTGCTGGTTAGCGGCGTGACTAAAACTGATGAAGCGGTAGCAAAAAATCTAGATAGTGTGGCAATGTAAATGCTAACAGATCAACAAAAAAGTTGTATGAGCACTTTCGAGACGCAATAATTCCGTCAAATCCGTTTACAGGCCTGGTTGTAAAAGGGAGTTGGAATTAAAGGAATTGTTTTGCATTTTCTGGTTTTTGATTTGAAGTAAGGAAATTAAATAGTTCACTTCAAAAGGGGAAAATTCAACTGTAAAAATTATTGAAACATTCTGAAAATGATGTCAAGTTATTGGATTCAGATTTCAAGGATATCACATCTGGAAGCAGCATGTTTCAATCATAATAATTTTCGAATTTTTCGTATTTTTTGTATTATAAATACTTTTTGTTCTACAAACGAACAAAAGATATTGATTTCAAACTTTAAATCGAACCTGCGTATTCCAGATTAAAAACAAACTTTGAAAAGCATGCGCGAAATTTATGCCTTTTGACATTTCTACCTCTTGGAGTCGCTATACAAAAACATTCATCTTTGATGGTATCGAAAAAGTTTAAAACAAACAATTTCAAAAATTCTCCAAGATTTGAGTATCTGCTATAGAATACGGTAAGAACAATTATTTTATAGAGTTCGTGTTATCATATGATGAATAAAAGGATTAAAAATGGAAATAACACCAAATACTACGGAATTTTATACAACTACTAATGGGCAACATTATCAGTAGAAAAATGCAGAACACCAAAGTGAGAATTTATATCTCGGCTACCAGAACTACAAAAACAGGACCAGAAAATATGACATCTATAGTGAAAGTCACCGAAGAAGTCCTTCAAGAAGTTCCTTTGAGTTCCAATACTATATAATATATCTCTGAATGACATAAAAAATTCTACGAAGGTTTAGGTATGAGGAAGTTAGCATTCAAGACAGTAACATCACGCTTCTAGCATATTCATATGACTTTTTAAATGCAAGTAAATACTGAAACAGACATGTGAGACAAGCTCAATGCACTGGAAACATACCTTGATCAATATCGACTAATACCAGATACTGAGAAAAAAGATAATCCTGGAGAAAACGAGCATGGAAAATCACATACATTTCATATGAAAATTCCAGGAAATCCAAAAGGCCAATGAATTTAAATAACTAAATGATCCTCTACAGAACAGGCACCATGCACAGAAATATAGAATTAAAAATGATTTCCGCAGCCCCAACTAACGAATCATTAGGAATATAATATATAATAAGAAAACGGGCAAGAACGCATAAACTTCATTATTCGAATGAACAATAAATGCCAATGGAACTATAAAAGGTGGAACTGTTCGGAATGGACGGGCTGAAAAAGATTAAAAAACTACAACAGAACCTTTACCAAAGCCTACTTCACATCCCTAAGAACACATCAGCAGACTTTGTCAGAAAAAAATGCAGTAGAACAAGTCTTGAATATATCATACAACAACCAGCAGTAACAAAGGAGAAAAACAGCAAACATTAGCTAGGGAATCTGCAAAGGGCCATTTGAGGTCAATAAAACATGCAGAGTTTGCGCTATGAAAAATGAGGATACAATGGATCATTTCGTCTTGAAGTGCCTAAAAAAAGCCACAGAAGGTAAAACTGCATGTTAAGGAGGGAAGTACCTTTAGACACTTCAAAAAATCGATTTTTTAAATTGTTTTAATCGATAGATATATCGCCTTAGAATATCATGTCAAAGTTTCAAAAGATAATTCTCAAAACTGTGGAAGAGATGCATCCCGGAAGTGCCTGGCGCCGAGTTCTTTCTCTCTTGACCACAAACTTTAAACGGCCTTTTCTCGAAACCATGTTTTTTAAAATTGCGTAAGTGATAATAAAAAAACTAGTGAATCGATTTTCATCATCTAGCATTCATTTTCAAGAGCATAAAAAACTGTTCTATATAGACTAAAGATTTAAAAAAACAAATTATTTTGGGACTATTTTTGACTGGAAGTACAACGAAATTTTTCGACAAAATCGTAATTTTTTTGAGCCTGTTTTCAAGGGTTAATTTTCGAATTTCGCAAATATTTTAGTTTATCTACTAAAAAAACCTCTCGAGTAAGAAAATGTTTGGCTTGTTGATTTCAGATCAAAATTGCAGCCAGCATCGCTTACGCAATTTACGACGTCATCGACGACATGGCTTTCAAGATCCTTGAAAAATTTGTTAATTGTCAACTTTTACTTTTCTAGAATATGTTTTTTGTCAACCTCAAACATCGCCTAAAATAAATATTATACTGATTTAATAAGAACTGTCTTAATTTCCCCACAAATCAGTTGCAAAAAAAAGGCCTTTTTTCGGCCTCTAAAGGTACTTCCCCCCTTAAATTTAATAGACAAATATGAAATAGCTTAATCATTAGGATCTAGAGACCCTGTCGCATTAAGAACATTATATTTTTTTACATTGAAATCTCTAAAATTAGGGACTTTTTGTATTGAAGAATCACAGGAATCATGGAATAATGCAATGCTTTCTGAAATATGAATAATATTAACAATTGAAGAAATAAGGGCTTTGCAAATTCGTTAAATGTTTGATTTGGAAAATAAGGATATAGTTTGCTAAATGAAAACAAAACGTCTAAAAAATCAACGTGACAGTCAGTTACAATTCTTGATTTGAAGACATATGATATCGCTCAAAATATCTATTTGAAACAGAAATTTTATTACCATATCCTTGATTGTTGAACGTCGCTTGACTTTGAATACAGTTATAATTGAAATTTTTTAGATGATATTCAACAAAGTAAAGTAGCAAATACAATAAATTTTTTTCCAAATTTTATTTAACTGTTACTTATTGGCGTATCGGATATGGATGTCACAAGACAAATTTAATTATTTCAAATTCCGAAAAAAATATGGCCACATTTCGATTGTAAAAGGAAAAGAATGGCTTTGGAATCGTACAAATATTCGCACTTTTTATTGCCAAAATAATATATTGAGCAGACAACCAAGGAACTGCTACATTTAATTATGACGAGTTTTAAAATTTGGGATCACATCAAACGTTTTGAAGATATATGATTTAAAATGATTACTAGTATTAAAAACTGCAAATAAAAATGTTCCATGAATTTGTGAATACACTCGATATTTTCAGGTTTTAAACTTCGAGGCTGCAACGTGATACGATGTGTAATTTACAAGGCACTCTATTAAGATTCGCTCCGCGGACGTAAACTACCTTTCTAGAGCTAAGCATAATATATTGTGTAAAATATGTATGGTCATATTTAGCGACATAGAGAACTTTGAATAATTTGATAGTTGTGTTGACTTCAAATAGAAATTTTACATCCAAGCGGAACTTTTCATAGAAAAACACAAATCGTAGTTCTATTGTCATGAATGTTTTAGAATGCAATTGTTTTAGAATTTTGCGCCATGATTTTGGTCCCTCAAATTTTGAGTGTTATCCGACAAAGACCCTCACCACCCAGTAGAAGTGCCACTACTACATATTAGAAGGAGAATTTTTCGATTTAAACGTCGAGGCTGTCAGATAAGCGAGCTTGAAAGCGGAGCTGGGAAACTCAATCGTCTACTTTTTTGTGATGTTTTGATCTTTCAACTTTCTTTCTTTCATTCTAACCACCCCGTGCAAATATTTGTGAATCTTCGGAAATAGACACCGAAAAAACCTAAAGAAATCGATTTCTCTACTTCACTGCGCTAAGCGTCTTTCGACCATCATGGAATCCGTCACGCTCCCACTCCAACGCATGCCATATAAAGTGGTTGCATGAAGAATTGCGTTTACACTCGTTGCAAAAACTTCGTAGTTTATATTTATAGACCCGCACGTGTAAACTCCTCCTGTGTAAACTATTTAAGAAGAATAATTCTGATACTCCGAATTATTGTCAATAGGATAGGAACGTCAATCATTTGTGACGAACCGATGTAAACAAAATTGAATCTGAAGCGCATTTAGGCGATATGATTTCTGCCCTGTAGTGTAAGGTTTAATTGAGTGGTCATTGTAAAGTGAGTTTTATAAAACCAAAGTGAATTTGATAGGATACTCAGTGACACTGGTTTATAGCAGTGAATATTCAAACTGCAAAACATCGCTGAAAAGTCTGCGATTGATTCGCGTTCTCGTGCCATGAGATTCTCTTATTACATATTACTGTTTTGGAAAACATGTAGGTTATAATTAGTGCCATAGGAAATGTTCTTGAAACGACAAATTTAGTTGACATTTCTTGGTTATATTCCCATATTGCTGGTTAGCGGCGTTGCTAAAACTGATGAAGCGGTAGCAAAAAATCTAGATAGTGTGGCAATGTAAATGCTAACAGATCAACAAAAAAGTTGTATGAGCACTTTCGAGACGCAATAATTCCGTCAAATCCGTTTACAGGCCTGGTTGTAAAAGGGAGTTGGAATTAAAGGAATTGTTTTGCATTTTCTGGTTTTTGATTTGAAGTAAGGAAATTAAATAGTTCACTTCAAAAGGGGAAAATTCAACTGTAAAAATTATTGAAACATTCTGAAAATGATGTCAAGTTATTGGATTCAGATTTCAAGGATATCACATCTGGAAGCAGCATGTTTCAATCATAATAATTTTCGAATTTTTCGTATTTTTTGTATTATAAATACTTTTTGTTCTACAAACGAACAAAAGATATTGATTTCAAACTTTAAATCGAACCTGCGTATTCCAGATTAAAAACAAACTTTGAAAAGCATGCGCGAAATTTATGCCTTTTGACATTTCTACCTCTTGGAGTCGCTATACAAAAACATTCATCTTTGATGGTATCGAAAAAGTTTAAAACAAACAATTTCAAAAATTCTCCAAGATTTGAGTATCTGCTATAGAATACGGTAAGAACAATTATTTTATAGAGTTCGTGTTATCATATGATGAATAAAAGGATTAAAAATGGAAATAACACCAAATACTACGGAATTTTATACAACTACTAATGGGCAACATTATCAGTAGAAAAATGCAGAACACCAAAGTGAGAATTTATATCTCGGCTACCAGAACTACAAAAACAGGACCAGAAAATATGACATCTATAGTGAAAGTCACCGAAGAAGTCCTTCAAGAAGTTCCTTTGAGTTCCAATACTATATAATATATCTCTGAATGACATAAAAAATTCTACGAAGGTTTAGGTATGAGGAAGTTAGCATTCAAGACAGTAACATCACGCTTCTAGCATATTCATATGACTTTTTAAATGCAAGTAAATACTGAAACAGACATGTGAGACAAGCTCAATGCACTGGAAACATACCTTGATCAATATCGACTAATACCAGATACTGAGAAAAAAGATAATCCTGGAGAAAACGAGCATGGAAAATCACATACATTTCATATGAAAATTCCAGGAAATCCAAAAGGCCAATGAATTTAAATAACTAAATGATCCTCTACAGAACAGGCACCATGCACAGAAATATAGAATTAAAAATGATTTCCGCAGCCCCAACTAACGAATCATTAGGAATATAATATATAATAAGAAAACGGGCAAGAACGCATAAACTTCATTATTCGAATGAACAATAAATGCCAATGGAACTATAAAAGGTGGAACTGTTCGGAATGGACGGGCTGAAAAAGATTAAAAAACTACAACAGAACCTTTACCAAAGCCTACTTCACATCCCTAAGAACACATCAGCAGACTTTGTCAGAAAAAAATGCAGTAGAACAAGTCTTGAATATATCATACAACAACCAGCAGTAACAAAGGAGAAAAACAGCAAACATTAGCTAGGGAATCTGCAAAGGGCCATTTGAGGTCAATAAAACATGCAGAGTTTGCGCTATGAAAAATGAGGATACAATGGATCATTTCGTCTTGAAGTGCCTAAAAAAAGCCACAGAAGGTAAAACTGCATGTTAAGGAGGGAAGTACCTTTAGACACTTCAAAAAATCGATTTTTTAAATTGTTTTAATCGATAGATATATCGCCTTAGAATATCATGTCAAAGTTTCAAAAGATAATTCTCAAAACTGTGGAAGAGATGCATCCCGGAAGTGCCTGGCGCCGAGTTCTTTCTCTCTTGACCACAAACTTTAAACGGCCTTTTCTCGAAACCATGTTTTTTAAAATTGCGTAAGTGATAATAAAAAAACTAGTGAATCGATTTTCATCATCTAGCATTCATTTTCAAGAGCATAAAAAACTGTTCTATATAGACTAAAGATTTAAAAAAACAAATTATTTTGGGACTATTTTTGACTGGAAGTACAACGAAATTTTTCGACAAAATCGTAATTTTTTTGAGCCTGTTTTCAAGGGTTAATTTTCGAATTTCGCAAATATTTTAGTTTATCTACTAAAAAAACCTCTCGAGTAAGAAAATGTTTGGCTTGTTGATTTCAGATCAAAATTGCAGCCAGCATCGCTTACGCAATTTACGACGTCATCGACGACATGGCTTTCAAGATCCTTGAAAAATTTGTTAATTGTCAACTTTTACTTTTCTAGAATATGTTTTTTGTCAACCTCAAACATCGCCTAAAATAAATATTATACTGATTTAATAAGAACTGTCTTAATTTCCCCACAAATCAGTTGCAAAAAAAAGGCCTTTTTTCGGCCTCTAAAGGTACTTCCCCCCTTAAATTTAATAGACAAATATGAAATAGCTTAATCATTAGGATCTAGAGACCCTGTCGCATTAAGAACATTATATTTTTTTACATTGAAATCTCTAAAATTAGGGACTTTTTGTATTGAAGAATCACAGGAATCATGGAATAATGCAATGCTTTCTGAAATATGAATAATATTAACAATTGAAGAAATAAGGGCTTTGCAAATTCGTTAAATGTTTGATTTGGAAAATAAGGATATAGTTTGCTAAATGAAAACAAAACGTCTAAAAAATCAACGTGACAGTCAGTTACAATTCTTGATTTGAAGACATATGATATCGCTCAAAATATCTATTTGAAACAGAAATTTTATTACCATATCCTTGATTGTTGAACGTCGCTTGACTTTGAATACAGTTATAATTGAAATTTTTTAGATGATATTCAACAAAGTAAAGTAGCAAATACAATAAATTTTTTTCCAAATTTTATTTAACTGTTACTTATTGGCGTATCGGATATGGATGTCACAAGACAAATTTAATTATTTCAAATTCCGAAAAAAATATGGCCACATTTCGATTGTAAAAGGAAAAGAATGGCTTTGGAATCGTACAAATATTCGCACTTTTTATTGCCAAAATAATATATTGAGCAGACAACCAAGGAACTGCTACATTTAATTATGACGAGTTTTAAAATTTGGGATCACATCAAACGTTTTGAAGATATATGATTTAAAATGATTACTAGTATTAAAAACTGCAAATAAAAATGTTCCATGAATTTGTGAATACACTCGATATTTTCAGGTTTTAAACTTCGAGGCTGCAACGTGATACGATGTGTAATTTACAAGGCACTCTATTAAGATTCGCTCCGCGGACGTAAACTACCTTTCTAGAGCTAAGCATAATATATTGTGTAAAATATGTATGGTCATATTTAGCGACATAGAGAACTTTGAATAATTTGATAGTTGTGTTGACTTCAAATAGAAATTTTACATCCAAGCGGAACTTTTCATAGAAAAACACAAATCGTAGTTCTATTGTCATGAATGTTTTAGAATGCAATTGTTTTAGAATTTTGCGCCATGATTTTGGTCCCTCAAATTTTGAGTGTTATCCGACAAAGACCCTCACCACCCAGTAGAAGTGCCACTAATACATATTAGAAGGAGAATTTTTCGATTTAAACGTCGAGGCTGTCAGATAAGCGAGCTTGAAAGCGGAGCTGGGAAACTCAATCGTCTACTTTTTTGTGATGTTTTGATCTTTCAACTTTCTTTCTTTCATTCTAACCACCCCGTGCAAATATTTGTGAATCTTCGGAAATAGACACCGAAAAAACCTAAAGAAATCGATTTCTCTACTTCACTGCGCTAAGCGTCTTTCGACCATCATGGAATCCGTCACGCTCCCACTCCAACGCATGCCATATAAAGTGGTTGCATGAAGAATTGCGTTTACACTCGTTGCAAAAACTTCGTAGTTTATATTTATAGACCCGCACGTGTAAACTCCTCCTGTGTAAACTATTTAAGAAGAATAATTCTGATACTCCGAATTATTGTCAATAGGATAGGAACGTCAATCATTTGTGACGAACCGATGTAAACAAAATTGAATCTGAAGCGCATTTAGGCGATATGATTTCTGCCCTGTAGTGTAAGGTTTAATTGAGTGGTCATTGTAAAGTGAGTTTTATAAAACCAAAGTGAATTTGATAGGATACTCAGTGACACTGGTTTATAGCAGTGAATATTCAAACTGCAAAACATCGCTGAAAAGTCTGCGATTGATTCGCGTTCTCGTGCCATGAGATTCTCTTATTACATATTACTGTTTTGGAAAACATGTAGGTTATAATTAGTGCCATAGGAAATGTTCTTGAAACGACAAATTTAGTTGACATTTCTTGGTTATATTCCCATATTGCTGGTTAGCGGCGTTGCTAAAACTGATGAAGCGGTAGCAAAAAATCTAGATAGTGTGGCAATGTAAATGCTAACAGATCAACAAAAAAGTTGTATGAGCACTTTCGAGACGCAATAATTCCGTCAAATCCGTTTACAGGCCTGGTTGTAAAAGGGAGTTGGAATTAAAGGAATTGTTTTGTATTTCCTGGTTTTTGATTTGATGTTAGGAAATTAAATAGTTCACTTCAAAAGGGGAAAATTCAACTGTGAAAATTATTGAAACATTCTGAAAATGATGTCAAGTTATTGGATTCAGATTTCAAGGATATCACATCTGAAAGCAGCATGTTTCAATCATAATAATTTTCGAATTTTTCGTATTTTTTGTATTATAAATACTTCTTGTTCTACAAACGAACAAAAGATATTGATTTCAAACTTTAAATCGAAACTGCGTATTCCAGATTAAAAACAAACTTTGAAAAGCATGCGCGACATTTATGCCTTTTGACATTTCTACCTCTTGGAGTCGCTATACAAAAACATTCATCTTTGATGGTATCGAAAAAGTTTAAAACAAACAATTTCCAAAATTCTCCAAGATTTGAGTATCTGCTATAGAATACGGTAAGAACAATTATTTTATAGAGTTCGTGTTATCATATGATGAATGAAAGGATTGAAAATGGAAATAACACCATATACTAAGGAATTTTATACAACTACTAATGGGCAACATTATCAGTAGAAAAATGCAGAACACCAAAGTGAGAATTTATATCTCGGCTACCATAACTACAAAAACAGGACCAGAAAATATGACATCTATAGTGAAAGTCACCGAAGAAGTCCTTCAAGAAGTTCCTTTGAGTTCCAATACTATATAATATATCTCTGAATGACATAAAAAATTCTACGAAGGTTTAGGTATGAGGAAGTTAGCATTCAAGACAGTAACATCACGCTTCTAGCATATTCATATGACTTTTTAAATGCAAGTAAATACTGAAACAGACATGTGAGACAAGCTCAATGCACTGGAAACATACCTTGATCAATATCGACTAATACCAGATACTGAGAAAAAAGATAATCCTGGAGAAAACGAGCATGGAAAATCACATACATTTCATATGAAAATTCCAGGAAATCCAAAAGGCCAATGAATTTAAATAACTAAATGATCCTCTACAGAACAGGCACCATGCACAGAAATATAGAATTAAAAATGATTTCCGCAGCCCCAACTAACGAATCATTAGGAATATAATATATAATAAGAAAACGGGCAAGAACGCATAAACTTCATTATTCGAATGAACAATAAATGCCAATAGAACTATAAAAGGTGGAACTGTTCGGAATGGACGGGCTGAAAAAGATTAAAAAACTACAACAGAACCTTTACCAAAGCCTACTTCACATCCCTAAGAACACATCAGCAGACTTTGTCAGAAAAAAATGCAGTAGAACAAGTCTTGAATATATCATACAACAACCAGCAGTAACAAAGGAGAAAAACAGCAAACATTAGCTAGGGAATCTGCAAAGGCCATTTGAGGTCAATAAAACATGCAGAGTTTGCGCTATGAAAAATGAGGATACAATGGATCATTTCGTCTTGAAGTGCCTAAAAAAAGCCACAGAAGGTAAAACTGCATGTTGAGGAGGGAAGTACCTTTAGACACTTCAAAAAATCGATTTTTTTAAATTGTTTTAATCGATAGATATATCGCCTAAGAATATCATGTCAAAGTTTCAAAAGATAATTCTCAAAATTGTGGAAGAGATGTATCCCGGAAGTACCTGGCGCCGAGTTCTTTGTCTCTTGACCACAAACTTTAAACGGCCTTTTCTCGAAACCATGTTTTTTAAAATTGCGTAAGTGATAATAAAAAAACTAGTGAATCGATTTTCATCATCTAGCATTCATTTTCAAGAGCATAAAAAACTGTTCTATATAGACTAAAGATTTAAAAAAACCAATTATTTTGGGACTTTTTTTGACTGGAAGTACAACGAACTTTTTCGTCAAAATCGTAATTTTTTTGAGCCTGTTTTCAAGGGTTAATTTTCGAATTTCGCAAATATTTTATTTTATCTACTAAAAAAACCTCTCAAGTAAGAAAATGTTTGGCTTGTTGATTTCAGATCAAAATTGCAACCAGCATCGCTTACGCAATTTACGACGTCATCGACGACATGGCTTTCAAGATCCTTGAAAAATTTGTTAATTGTCAACTTTTACTTTTCTAGAATATGTTTTTTGTCAACCTCAAACATCGCCTAAAATAAATATTATACTGATTTAATAAGAACTGTCTTAATTTCCCCACAAATCAGTTGCAAAAAAAAGGCCTTTTTTCGGCCTCTAAAGGTACTTCCCCCCTTAAATTTAATAGACAAATATGAAATAGCTTAATCATTAGGATCTAGAGAGCCTGTCGCATTAAGAACATTATATATTTTTACATTGAAATCTCTAAAATTAGGGGCTTTTTTTATTGAAGAATCACAGGAATCATGGAATAATGCAATGCTTTCTGAAATATGAATAATATTAACAATTGAAGAAATAAGGGCTTTGCAAATTCGTTAAATGTTTGATTTGGAAAATAAGGATATAGTTTGCTAAATGGAAACAAAACGTCTAAAAAATCAACGTGACAGTCAGTTACAATTCTTGATTTGAAGACATATGATATCGCTCAAAATATCTATTTGAAACAGAAATTTTATTACCATATCCTTGATTGTTGAACGTCGCTTGACTTTGAATACAGTTATAATTGAAATTTTTTAGATGATATTCAACAAAGTAAAGTAGCAAATACAATAAATTTTTTTCCAAATTTTATTTAACTGTTACTTATTGGCGTATCGGATATGGATGTCACAAGACAAATTTAATTATTTCAAATTCCGAAAAAAATATGGCCACATTTCGATTGTAAAAGGAAAAGAATGGCTTTGGAATCGTACAAATATTCGCACTTTTTATTGCCAAAATAATATATTGAGCAGACAACCAAGGAACTGCTACATTTAATTATGACGAGTTTTAAAATTTGGGATCACATCAAACGTTTTGAAGATATATGATTTAAAATGATTACTAGTATTAAAAACTGCAAATAAAAATGTTCCATGAATTTGTGAATACACTCGATATTTTCAGGTTTTAAACTTCGAGGCTGCGGCGTGATACGATGTGTAATTTACAAGGCACTCTATTAAGATTCGCTCCGCGGACGTAAACTACCTTTCTAGAGCTAAGCATAATATATTGTGTAAAATATGTATGGTCATATTTAGCGACATAGAGAACTTTGAATAATTTGATAGTTGTGTTGACTTCAAATAGAAATTTTACATCCAAGCGGAACTTTTCATAGAAAAACACAAATCGTAGTTCTATTGTCATGAATGTTTTAGAATGCAATTGTTTTAGAATTTTGCGCCATGATTTTGGTCCCTCAAATTTTGAGTGTTATCCGACAAAGACCCTCACCACCCAGTAGAAGTGCCACTACTACATATTAGAAGGAGAATTTTTCGATTTAAACGTCGAGGCTGTCAGATAAGCGAGCTTGAAAGCGGAGCTGGGAAACTCAATCGTCTACTTTTTTGTGATGTTTTGATCTTTCAACTTTCTTTCTTTCATTCTAACCACCCCGTGCAAATATTTGTGAATCTTCGGAAAAAGACACCGAAAAAACCTAAAGAAATCGATTCCTCTACTTCACTGCGCAAAGCGTCTTTCGACCATCATGGAATCTGTCACGCTCCCACTCCAACGCATGCCATATAAAGTGGTTGCATGAAGAATTGCGTTTACACTCGTTGCAAAAACTTCGTAGTTTATATTTATAGACCCGCACGTATAAACGCCTCCTGTGTAAACTATTTAAGAAGAATAATTCTGATACTCCGAATTATTGTCAATAGGATAGGAACGTCAATCATTTGTGACGAACCGATGTAAACAAAATTGAATCTGAAGCGCATTTAGGCGATATGATTTCTGCCCTGTAGTGTAAGGTTTAATTGAGTGGTCATTGTAAAGTGAGTTTTATAAAACCAAAGTGAATTTGATAGGATACTCAGTGACACTGGTTTATAGCAGTGAATATTCAAACTGCAAAACATCGCTGAAAAGTCTGCGATTGATTCGCGTTCTCGTGCCATGAGATTCTCTTATTACATATTACTGTTTTGGAAAACATGTAGGTTATAATTAGTGCCATAGGAAATGTTCTTGAAACGACAAATTTAGTTGACATTTCTTGGTTATATTCCCATATTGCTGGTTAGCGGCGTTGCTAAAACTGATGAAGCGGTAGCAAAAAATCTAGATAGTGTGGCAATGTAAATGCTAACAGATCAACAAAAAAGTTGTATGAGCACTTTCGAGACGCAATAATTCCGTCAAATCCGTTTACAGGCCTGGTTGTAAAAGGGAGTTGGAATTAAAGGAATTGTTTTGCATTTCCTGGTTTTTGCTTTGATGTTAGGAAATTGAATAGTTCACTTCAAAAGGGGAAAATTCAACTGTGAAAATTATTGAAACATTCTGAAAATGATGTCAAGTTATTGGATTCAGATTTCAAGGATATCACATCTGAAAGCAGCATGTTTCAATCATAATAATTTTCGAATTTTTCGTATTTTTTGTATTATAAATACTTCTTGTTCTACAAACGAACAAAAGATATTGATTTCAAACTTTAAATCGAAACTGCGTATTCCAGATTAAAAACAAACTTTGAAAAGCATGCGCGACATTTATGCCTTTTGACATTTCTACCTCTTGGAGTCGCTATACAAAAACATTCATCTTTGATGGTATCGAAAAAGTTTAAAACAAACAATTTCCAAAATTCTCCAAGATTTGAGTATCTGCTATAGAATACGGTAAGAACAATTATTTTATAGAGTTCGTGTTATCATATGATGAATGAAAGGATTGAAAATGGAAATAACACCATATACTAAGGAATTTTATACAACTACTAATGGGCAACATTATCAGTAGAAAAATGCAGAACACCAAAGTGAGAATTTATATCTCGGCTACCATAACTACAAAAACAGGACCAGAAAATATGACATCTATAGTGAAAGTCACCGAAGAAGTCCTTCAAGAAGTTCCTTTGAGTTCCAATACTATATAATATATCTCTGAATGACATAAAAAATTCTACGAAGGTTTAGGTATGAGGAAGTTAGCATTCAAGACAGTAACATCACGCTTCTAGCATATTCATATGACTTTTTAAATGCAAGTAAATACTGAAACAGACATGTGAGACAAGCTCAATACACTGGAAACATACCTTGATCAATATCGACTAATACCAGATTGTCGGAGATTGAGAAATTGAACGAACGCCGACTCTTCCAGATTCTCACAGGCAACGGCTTAGCAGTGTCAGATTTGTTGTAAGCTCTCCTCTTTTAGTACGTGAACAACAACTCTCGATCTATCCAAAAGCAGTCGATGGTTCACAGGGCCTTCTTTCTTGGGGAAAAATTATGATAATTGGCCTCGAGAACGGAGGGAGAGTGCAATTAACGTCAACATAGTCGACTTAGAACTCAGTAGCCGGGCCTCGGTGGCGGTAGTAGCGAAGAAAGTGCATACTTATCCGTTACCCAATGCAAACAATTTTTCCAAGTTGACGAAGCTTCTTCGATGTACTGCGATCGTCATCAGAATCGGAAAGCGATGGACGCCAAGTAAAACAGCAGGACCTGTAAACATACAAGAGCCCATAACGGTGGACGAATTGAAGCTGGCTGAGCTTCAATGGTTGCAACGAGTACAATCAGACTCCTTTCCCAAGGAATTGAAGGAGCTTCAAGATACTGGCGTTGTCGGCAAAAACAGTCGCTTGGCTTCTATTGGGGTCTTCGTGGATTTAGATGGCATGATCAAGCTAAAAGGGCGTCTTGATAATGCCGCCATGCTGGACGAACACGGGAAACGACCCGTGATTCTAGAGCCTGGTCATCGTTTCACGAGACTTCTCATCGACTATCACCATCAGCGAAGCGCTCATAATGGACAAGAACGTTTGGTGAATGACTTAAGGAAGAAGTACTGGATTCTAAACGTTCGCAAGGCCGTAAAATCCGCATGGAATAGATGTCGTGAATGCGAACTTCGAAGGACTAAACCTACAAATCCAGAAATGGGACAAATTCCGCGGGCACGACTGCATCCCTACAAAGCGCCTTTCAGCTACACAGGGGTTGATTATTTCGGACCTCTGTCAGTGACAGTAAAACGAAGTCGAGAAAAACGATAGGGTGTATTATTTACCTGTTTAGTAACTCGTGCGGTTCACCTGGAACTGTCTCCAAGTCTAGACACGGACAATTTTATAATGGCCCTTATGCGATTCGTCAACCGTCGGGGAAGACCTGAAGAAATATATTCGGACAATGGCACGAATTTCCGAGGAGCCGATAAAGAATTGGCTAAGTCATTGAAAGAAATGGATCAAACCAAACTATCCGAACTGCTTTCGATCCACGGAATAAAATGGAATTTCGCGCCGCCAGGTGCTCCACATATGGGTGGTTCATGGGAGCGACTAGTGGGTCTTGTAAAAAAGAGTTTGCAAGCTATTTTGAAGGAAGAAGCACCTAAGGAATACACTCTTTGGACGCTTTTTACAGAGGTAGAGAACATAGTCAACAGTAGACCGATTACATATGTCTCATCAGATCCAAAGGACCCACCAGCATTAACCCCGAATGATTTCATACGAAGTCAAACATTCTATGGGCCATCTATTCCGGGAAACTACCAAAGCGCTGATGTGTACCTGAGAAAGCATTGGAGATACGCCCAAACGAAAGCCGACCAATTCTGGAAACGATGGGTGAACGAGTATCTCCCAACCCTGATTCGGCGGGAAAAATGGCTGCGCGAGACTACTCCTGTAAATGTCGGCGACGTTGTAATGATCGCAAACAACCAAACTCCGAGGAATAACTGGCAAAAGGCAATAATAGAAAAGGTATTCCCGGGAAAAGATGGCATTGTTAGAGTGGTGGACCTTCGAACACAAAGCGGCGTGCTCCGAAGACCGGTAACGAGCATATGCCCTCTTGGCCTGAGAAGTAATAAGCAAGCTTATAAGGAGGGAGAAATGTCGGAGATTGAGAAATTGAACGAACGCCGCCCTTCCAGATTCTCACAGGCAACGGCTTAGCAGTGTCAGATTTGTTGTAAGCTCTCCTCTTTTAGTACGTGAATCTTCGTTATATCAGCAAGTCAAGTCGTCACGAAGGGCGACAAGAAGAAGCTATCGCGGGTCGCCACGAAGCGGCGACACAGATACTGATAAAAAAGATAATCCTGGAGAAAACGAGCATGGAAAATCACATACATTTCATATGAAAATTCCAGGAAATCCAAAAGGCCAATGAATTTAAATAACTAAATGATCCTCTACAGAACAGGCACCATGCACAGAAATATAGAATTAAAAATGATTTCCGCAGCCCCAACTAACGAATCATTAGGAATATAATATATAATAAGAAAACGGGCAAGAACGCATAAACTTCATTATTCGAATGAACAATAAATGCCAATGGAACTATAAAAGGTGGAACTGTTCGGAATGGACGGGCTGAAAAAGATTAAAAAACTACAACAGAACCTTTACCAAAGCCTACTTCACATCCCTAAGAACACATCAGCAGACTTTGTCAGAAAAAAATGCAGTAGAACAAGTCTTGAATATATCATACAACAACCAGCAGTAACAAAGGAGAAAAACAGCAAACATTAGCTAGGGAATCTGCAAAGGCCATTTGAGGTCAATAAAACATGCAGAGTTTGCGCTATGAAAAATGAGGATACAATGGATCATTTCGTCTTGAAGTGCCTAAAAAAAGCCACAGAAGGTAAAACTGCATGTTGAGGAGGGAAGTACCTTTAGACACTTCAAAAAATCGATTTTTTTAAATTGTTTTAATCGATAGATATATCGCCTAAGAATATCATGTCAAAGTTTCAAAAGATAATTCTCAAAATTGTGGAAGAGATGCATCCCGGAAGTGCCTGGCGCCGAGTTCTTTCTCTCCTGACCACAAACTTTAAACGGCCTTTTCTCGAAACCATGTTGTTTAAAATTGCGTAAGTGATAATAAAAAAACTAGTGAATCGATTTTCATCATCTAGCATTCATTTTCAAGAGCATAAAAAACTGTTCTATATAGACTAAAGATTTAAAAAAACAAATTATTTTGGGACTTTTTTTGACTGGAAGTACAACGAACTTTTTCGTCAAAATCGTAATTTTTTTGAGCCTGTTTTCAAGGGTTAATTTTCGAATTTCGCAAATATTTTATTTTATCTACTAAAAAAACCTCTCAAGTAAGAAAATGTTTGGCTTGTTGATTTCAGATCAAAATTGCAACCAGCATCGCTTACGCAATTTACGACGTCATCGACGACATGGCTTTCAAGATCCTTGAAAAATTTGTTAATTGTCAACTTTTACTTTTCTAGAATATGTTTTTTGTCAACCTCAAACATCGCCTAAAATAAATATTATACTGATTTAATAAGAACTGTCTTAATTTCCCCACAAATCAGTTGCAAAAAAAAAGACCTTTATTCGGCCTTTAAAGGTACTTCCCCCCTTAAATTTAATAGACAAATATGAAATAGCTTAATCATTAGGATCTAGAGAGCCTGTCGCATTAAGAACATTATATTTTTTTACATTGAAATCTCTAAAATTAGGGACTTTTTTTATTGAAGAATCACAGGAATCATGGAATAATGCAATGCTTTCTGAAATATGAATAATATTAACAATTGAAGAAATAAGGGCTTTGCAAATTCGTTAAATGTTTGATTTGGAAAATAAGGATATAGTTTGCTAAATGGAAACAAAACGTCTAAAAAATCAACGTGACAGTCAGTTACAATTCTTGATTTGAAGACATATGATATCGCTCAAAATATCTATTTGAAACAGAAATTTTATTACCATATCCTTGATTGTTGAACGTCGCTTGACTTTGAATACAGTTATAATTGAAATTTTTTAGATGATATTCAACAAAGTAAAGTAGCAAATACAATAAATTTTTTTCCAAATTTTATTTAACTGTTACTTATTGGCGTATCGGATATGGATGTCACAAGACAAATTTAATTATTTCAAATTCCGAAAAAAATATGGCCACATTTCGATTGTAAAAGGAAAAGAATGGCTTTGGAATCGTACAAATATTCGCACTTTTTATTGCCAAAATAATATATTGAGCAGACAACCAAGGAACTGCTACATTTAATTATGACGAGTTTTAAAATTTGGGATCACATCAAACGTTTTGAAGATATATGATTTAAAATGATTACTAGTATTAAAAACTGCAAATAAAAATGTTCCATGAATTTGTGAATACACTCGATATTTTCAGGTTTTAAACTTCGAGGCTGCGGCGTGATACGATGTGTAATTTACAAGGCACTCTATTAAGATTCGCTCCGCGGACGTAAACTACCTCTCTAGAGCTAAGCATAATATATTGTGTAAAATATGTATGGTCATATTTAGCGACATAGAGAACTTTGAATAATTTGATAGTTGTGTTGACTTCAAATAGAAATTTTACATCCAAGCGGAACTTTTCATAGAAAAACACAAATCGTAGTTCTATTGTCATGAATGTTTTAGAATGCAATTGTTTTAGAATTTTGCGCCATGATTTTGGTCCCTCAAATTTTGAGTGTTATCCGACAAAGACCCTCACCACCCAGTAGAAGTGCCACTACTACATATTAGAAGGAGAATTTTTCGATTTAAACGTCGAGGCTGTCAGATAAGCGAGCTTGAAAGCGGAGCTGGGAAACTCAATCGTCTACTTTTTTGTGATGTTTTGATCTTTCAACTTTCTTTCTTTCATTCTAACCACCCCGTGCAAATATTTGTGAATCTTCGGAAAAAGACACCGAAAAAACCTAAAGAAATCGATTCCTCTACTTCACTGCGCAAAGCGTCTTTCGACCATCATGGAATCTGTCACGCTCCCACTCCAACGCATGCCATATAAAGTGGTTGCATGAAGAATTGCGTTTACACTCGTTGCAAAAACTTCGTAGTTTATATTTATAGACCCGCACGTATAAACGCCTCCTGTGTAAACTATTTAAGAAGAATAATTCTGATACTCCGAATTATTGTCAATAGGATAGGAACGTCAATCATTTGTGACGAACCGATGTAAACAAAATTGAATCTGAAGCGCATTTAGGCGATATGATTTCTGCCCTGTAGTGTAAGGTTTAATTGAGTGGTCATTGTAAAGTGAGTTTTATAAAACCAAAGTGAATTTGATAGGATACTCAGTGACACTGGTTTATAGCAGTGAATATTCAAACTGCAAAACATCGCTGAAAAGTCTGCGATTGATTCGCGTTCTCGTGCCATGAGATTCTCTTATTACATATTACTGTTTTGGAAAACATGTAGGTTATAATTAGTGCCATAGGAAATGTTCTTGAAACGACAAATTTAGTTGACATTTCTTGGTTATATTCCCATATTGCTGGTTAGCGGCGTTGCTAAAACTGATGAAGCGGTAGCAAAAAATCTAGATAGTGTGGCAATGTAAATGCTAACAGATCAACAAAAAAGTTGTATGAGCACTTTCGAGACGCAATAATTCCGTCAAATCCGTTTACAGGCCTGGTTGTAAAAGGGAGTTGGAATTAAAGGAATTGTTTTGCATTTCCTGGTTTTTGCTTTGATGTTAGGAAATTGAATAGTTCACTTCAAAAGGGGAAAATTCAACTGTGAAAATTATTGAAACATTCTGAAAATGATGTCAAGTTATTGGATTCAGATTTCAAGGATATCACATCTGAAAGCAGCATGTTTCAATCATAATAATTTTCGAATTTTTCGTATTTTTTGTATTATAAATACTTCTTGTTCTACAAACGAACAAAAGATATTGATTTCAAACTTTAAATCGAAACTGCGTATTCCAGATTAAAAACAAACTTTGAAAAGCATGCGCGACATTTATGCCTTTTGACATTTCTACCTCTTGGAGTCGCTATACAAAAACATTCATCTTTGATGGTATCGAAAAAGTTTAAAACAAACAATTTCCAAAATTCTCCAAGATTTGAGTATCTGCTATAGAATACGGTAAGAACAATTATTTTATAGAGTTCGTGTTATCATATGATGAATGAAAGGATTGAAAATGGAAATAACACCATATACTAAGGAATTTTATACAACTACTAATGGGCAACATTATCAGTAGAAAAATGCAGAACACCAAAGTGAGAATTTATATCTCGGCTACCATAACTACAAAAACAGGACCAGAAAATATGACATCTATAGTGAAAGTCACCGAAGAAGTCCTTCAAGAAGTTCCTTTGAGTTCCAATACTATATAATATATCTCTGAATGACATAAAAAATTCTACGAAGGTTTAGGTATGAGGAAGTTAGCATTCAAGACAGTAACATCACGCTTCTAGCATATTCATATGACTTTTTAAATGCAAGTAAATACTGAAACAGACATGTGAGACAAGCTCAATGCACTGGAAACATACCTTGATCAATATCGACTAATACCAGATTGTCGGAGATTGAGAAATTGAACGAACGCCGACTCTTCCAGATTCTCACAGGCAACGGCTTAGCAGTGTCAGATTTGTTGTAAGCTCTCCTCTTTTAGTACGTGAACAACAACTCTCGATCTATCCAAAAGCAGTCGATGGTTCACAGGGCCTTCTTTCTTGGGGAAAAATTATGATAATTGGCCAGTTTTAAAATTTGGGATCACATCAAACGTTTTGAAGATATATGATTTAAAATGATTACTAGTATTAAAAACTGCAAATAAAAATGTTCCATGAATTTGTGAATACACTCGATATTTTCAGGTTTTAAACTTCGAGGCTGCGGCGTGATACGATGTGTAATTTACAAGGCACTCTATTAAGATTCGCTCCGCGGACGTAAACTACCTTTCTAGAGCTAAGCATAATATATTGTGTAAAATATGTATGGTCATATTTAGCGACATAGAGAACTTTGAATAATTTGATAGTTGTGTTGACTTCAAATAGAAATTTTACATCCAAGCGGAACTTTTCATAGAAAAACACAAATCGTAGTTCTATTGTCATGAATGTTTTAGAATGCAATTGTTTTAGAATTTTGCGCCATGATTTTGGTCCCTCAAATTTTGAGTGTTATCCGACAAAGACCCTCACCACCCAGTAGAAGTGCCACTACTACATATTAGAAGGAGAATTTTTCGATTTAAACGTCGAGGCTGTCAGATAAGCGAGCTTGAAAGCGGAGCTGGGAAACTCAATCGTCTACTTTTTTGTGATGTTTTGATCTTTCAACTTTCTTTCTTTCATTCTAACCACCCCGTGCAAATATTTGTGAATCTTCGGAAATAGACACCGAAAAAACCTAAAGAAATCGATTCCTCTACTTCACTGCGCAAAGCGTCTTTCGACCATCATGGAATCTGTCACGCTCCCACTCCAACGCATGCCATATAAAGTGGTTGCATGAAGAATTGCGTTTACACTCGTTGCAAAAACTTCGTAGTTTATATTTATAGACCCGCACGTATAAACGCCTCCTGTGTAAACTATTTAAGAAGAATAATTCTGATACTCCGAATTATTGTCAATAGGATAGGAACGTCAATCATTTGTGACGAACCGATGTAAACAAAATTGAATCTGAAGCGCATTTAGGCGATATGATTTCTGCCCTGTAGTGTAAGGTTTAATTGAGTGGTCATTGTAAAGTGAGTTTTATAAAACCAAAGTGAATTTGATAGGATACTCAGTGACACTGGTTTATAGCAGTGAATATTCAAACTGCAAAACATCGCTGAAAAGTCTGCGATTGATTCGCGTTCTCGTGCCATGAGATTCTCTTATTACATATTACTGTTTTGGAAAACATGTAGGTTATAATTAGTGCCATAGGAAATGTTCTTGAAACGACAAATTTAGTTGACATTTCTTGGTTATATTCCCATATTGCTGGTTAGCGGCGTTGCTAAAACTGATGAAGCGGTAGCAAAAAATCTAGATAGTGTGGCAATGTAAATGCTAACAGATCAACAAAAAAGTTGTATGAGCACTTTCGAGACGCAATAATTCCGTCAAATCCGTTTACAGGCCTGGTTGTAAAAGGGAGTTGGAATTAAAGGAATTGTTTTGCATTTCCTGGTTTTTGATTTGATGTTAGGAAATTGAATAGTTCACTTCAAAAGGGGAAAATTCAACTGTGAAAATTATTGAAACATTCTGAAAATGATGTCAAGTTATTGGATTCAGATTTCAAGGATATCACATCTGAAAGCAGCATGTTTCAATCATAATAATTTTCGAATTTTTCGTATTTTTTGTATTATAAATACTTCTTGTTCTACAAACGAACAAAAGATATTGATTTCAAACTTTAAATCGAAACTGCGTATTCCAGATTAAAAACAAACTTTGAAAAGCATGCGCGACATTTATGCCTTTTGACATTTCTACCTCTTGGAGTCGCTATACAAAAACATTCATCTTTGATGGTATCGAAAAAGTTTAAAACAAACAATTTCCAAAATTCTCCAAGATTTGAGTATCTGCTATAGAATACGGTAAGAACAATTATTTTATAGAGTTCGTGTTATCATATGATGAATGAAAGGATTGAAAATGGAAATAACACCATATACTAAGGAATTTTATACAACTACTAATGGGCAACATTATCAGTAGAAAAATGCAGAACACCAAAGTGAGAATTTATATCTCGGCTACCATAACTACAAAAACAGGACCAGAAAATATGACATCTATAGTGAAAGTCACCGAAGAAGTCCTTCAAGAAGTTCCTTTGAGTTCCAATACTATATAATATATCTCTGAATGACATAAAAAATTCTACGAAGGTTTAGGTATGAGGAAGTTAGCATTCAAGACAGTAACATCACGCTTCTAGCATATTCATATGACTTTTTAAATGCAAGTAAATACTGAAACAGACATGTGAGACAAGCTCAATGCACTGGAAACATACCTTGATCAATATCGACTAATACCAGATTGTCGGAGATTGAGAAATTGAACGAACGCCGACTCTTCCAGATTCTCACAGGCAACGGCTTAGCAGTGTCAGATTTGTTGTAAGCTCTCCTCTTTTAGTACGTGAACAACAACTCTCGATCTATCCAAAAGCAGTCGATGGTTCACAGGGCCTTCTTTCTTGGGGAAAAATTATGATAATTGGCCTCGAGAACGGAGGGAGAGTGCAATTAACGTCAACATAGTCGACTTAGAACTCAGTAGCCGGGCCTCGGTGGCGGTAGTAGCGAAGAAAGTGCATACTTATCCGTTACCCAATGCAAACAATTTTTCCAAGTTGACGAAGCTTCTTCGATGTACTGCGATCGTCATCAGAATCGGAAAGCGATGGACGCCAAGTAAAACAGCAGGACCTGTAAACATACAAGAGCCCATAACGGTGGACGAATTGAAGCTGGCTGAGCTTCAATGGTTGCAACGAGTACAATCAGACTCCTTTCCCAAGGAATTGAAGGAGCTTCAAGATACTGGCGTTGTCGGCAAAAACAGTCGCTTGGCTTCTATTGGGGTCTTCGTGGATTTAGATGGCATGATCAAGCTAAAAGGGCGTCTTGATAATGCCGCCATGCTGGACGAACACGGGAAACGACCCGTGATTCTAGAGCCTGGTCATCGTTTCACGAGACTTCTCATCGACTATCACCATCAGCGAAGCGCTCATAATGGACAAGAACGTTTGGTGAATGACTTAAGGAAGAAGTACTGGATTCTAAACGTTCGCAAGGCCGTAAAATCCGCATGGAATAGATGTCGTGAATGCGAACTTCGAAGGACTAAACCTACAAATCCAGAAATGGGACAAATTCCGCGGGCACGACTGCATCCCTACAAAGCGCCTTTCAGCTACACAGGGGTTGATTATTTCGGACCTCTGTCAGTGACAGTAAAACGAAGTCGAGAAAAACGATAGGGTGTATTATTTACCTGTTTAGTAACTCGTGCGGTTCACCTGGAACTGTCTCCAAGTCTAGACACGGACAATTTTATAATGGCCCTTATGCGATTCGTCAACCGTCGGGGAAGACCTGAAGAAATATATTCGGACAATGGCACGAATTTCCGAGGAGCCGATAAAGAATTGGCTAAGTCATTGAAAGAAATGGATCAAACCAAACTATCCGAACTGCTTTCGATCCACGGAATAAAATGGAATTTCGCGCCGCCAGGTGCTCCACATATGGGTGGTTCATGGGAGCGACTAGTGGGTCTTGTAAAAAAGAGTTTGCAAGCTATTTTGAAGGAAGAAGCACCTAAGGAATACACTCTTTGGACGCTTTTTACAGAGGTAGAGAACATAGTCAACAGTAGACCGATTACATATGTCTCATCAGATCCAAAGGACCCACCAGCATTAACCCCGAATGATTTCATACGAAGTCAAACATTCTATGGGCCATCTATTCCGGGAAACTACCAAAGCGCTGATGTGTACCTGAGAAAGCATTGGAGATACGCCCAAACGAAAGCCGACCAATTCTGGAAACGATGGGTGAACGAGTATCTCCCAACCCTGATTCGGCGGGAAAAATGGCTGCGCGAGACTACTCCTGTAAATGTCGGCGACGTTGTAATGATCGCAAACAACCAAACTCCGAGGAATAACTGGCAAAAGGCAATAATAGAAAAGGTATTCCCGGGAAAAGATGGCATTGTTAGAGTGGTGGACCTTCGAACACAAAGCGGCGTGCTCCGAAGACCGGTAACGAGCATATGCCCTCTTGGCCTGAGAAGTAATAAGCAAGCTTATAAGGAGGGAGAAATGTCGGAGATTGAGAAATTGAACGAACGCCGCCCTTCCAGATTCTCACAGGCAACGGCTTAGCAGTGTCAGATTTGTTGTAAGCTCTCCTCTTTTAGTACGTGAATCTTCGTTATATCAGCAAGTCAAGTCGTCACGAAGGGCGACAAGAAGAAGCTATCGCGGGTCGCCACGAAGCGGCGACACAGATACTGATAAAAAAGATAATCCTGGAGAAAACGAGCATGGAAAATCACATACATTTCATATGAAAATTCCAGGAAATCCAAAAGGCCAATGAATTTAAATAACTAAATGATCCTCTACAGAACAGGCACCATGCACAGAAATATAGAATTAAAAATGATTTCCGCAGCCCCAACTAACGAATCATTAGGAATATAATATATAATAAGAAAACGGGCAAGAACGCATAAACTTCATTATTCGAATGAACAATAAATGCCAATGGAACTATAAAAGGTGGAACTGTTCGGAATGGACGGGCTGAAAAAGATTAAAAAACTACAACAGAACCTTTACCAAAGCCTACTTCACATCCCTAAGAACACATCAGCAGACTTTGTCAGAAAAAAATGCAGTAGAACAAGTCTTGAATATATCATACAACAACCAGCAGTAACAAAGGAGAAAAACAGCAAACATTAGCTAGGGAATCTGCAAAGGCCATTTGAGGTCAATAAAACATGCAGAGTTTGCGCTATGAAAAATGAGGATACAATGGATCATTTCGTCTTGAAGTGCCTAAAAAAAGCCACAGAAGGTAAAACTGCATGTTGAGGAGGGAAGTACCTTTAGACACTTCAAAAAATCGATTTTTTTAAATTGTTTTAATCGATAGATATATCGCCTAAGAATATCATGTCAAAGTTTCAAAAGATAATTCTCAAAATTGTGGAAGAGATGCATCCCGGAAGTGCCTGGCGCCGAGTTCTTTCTCTCCTGACCACAAACTTTAAACGGCCTTTTCTCGAAACCATGTTGTTTAAAATTGCGTAAGTGATAATAAAAAAACTAGTGAATCGATTTTCATCATCTAGCATTCATTTTCAAGAGCATAAAAAACTCTTCTATATAGACTAAACATTTAAAAACAAAAAAAAATTTTGGGACTATTTTTGACTGGAAGTACAACGAAATTTTTCGTCAAAATCGTAATTTTTTTGAGCCTGTTTTCAAGGGTTAATTTTCGAATTTCGCAAATATTTTAGTTTATCTACTAAAAAAAAACCTCTCGAGTAAGAAAATGTTTGGCTTGTTGATTTCAGATCAAAATTGCAGCCAGCATCGCTTACGCAATTTACGACGTCATCGACGACATGGCTTTCAAGATCCTTGAAAAATTTGTTAATTTTCAACTTTTACTTTTCTAGAATATGTTTTTTGTCAACCTCAAACATCGCCTAAAATAAATGTTATACTGATTTAATAAGAACTGTCTTAATTTCCCCACAAATCAGTTGCAAAAAAAGACCTTTATTCGGCCTTTAAAGGTACTTCCCCCCTTAAATTTAATAGACAAATATGAAATAGCTTAATCATTAGGATCTAGAGACCCTGTCGCATTAAGAACATTATATTTTTTTACATTGAAATCTCTAAAATTAGGGACTTTTTGTATTGAAGAATCACAGGAATCATGGAATAATGCAATGCTTTCTGAAATATGAATAATATTAACAATTGAAGAAATAAGGGCTTTGCAAATTCGTTAAATGTTTGATTTGGAAAATAAGGATAGAGTTTGGTAAATGGTAACAAAACTTCTGAAAAATCAACGTGACAGTCAGTTACAATTCTTCATTTGAAGACATATGATTTCGCTCAAAATATCTATTTGAAACAGAAATTTTACTACCATATCCTTGACTGTTGAACGTCGCTTGACTTTGAATACAGTTATAATTGAATTTTTTTAGATGATGTTCAACAAAGTAAAGTAGCAAATACAATAAATTTTTTTCCAAATTTTATTTAACTGTTACTTATTGGCGTATCGGATATGGATGTCACAAGACAAATTTAATTATTTCAAATTCCGAAAAAAATATGGCCACATTTCGATTGTAAAAGGAAAAGAATGGCTTTGGAATCGTACAAATATTCGCACTTTTTATTGCCAAAATAATATATTGAGCAGACAACCAAGGAACTGCTACATTTAATTATGACGAGTTTTAAAATTTGGGATCACATCAAACGTTTTGAAGATATATGATTTAAAATGATTACGAGTATTAAAAACTGCAAATAAAAATGTTCCATGAATTTGTGAATACACTCGATATTTTCAGGTTTTAAACTTCGAGGCTGCGGCGTGATACGATGTGTAATTTACGATGCAAGGCACTCTATTAAGATTCGCTCCGCGGACGTAAACTACCTTTCTAGAGCTAAGCATAATATATTGTGTAAAATATGTATGGTCATATTTAGCGACATAGAGAACTTTGAATAATTTGATAGTTGTGTTGACTTCAAATAGAAATTTTACATCCAAGCGGAACTTTTCATAGAAAAACACAAATCGTAGTTCTATTGTCATGAATGTTTTAGAATGCAATTGTTTTAGAATTTTGCGCCATGATTTTGGTCCCTCAAATTTTGAGTGTTATCCGACAATGACCCTCACCACCCAGTAGAAGTGCCACTACTACATATTACAAGGAGAATTTTTCGATTTAAACGTCGAGGCTGTCAGAAAAGTGGACTTGAAAGCGGAGCTGGGAAACTCAATCGTCTACTTTTTTGTGATGTTGTGATCATGCAATTTTTAAGATTTCTTTAATTCTAACCACCCCGTGCAAATATTTGTGAATCTTCGGAAATAGACATCAAGTCCTGCAAACAGAACGCCAAAAAATTCACATCTCGTAAATCCATTTTGGGCCTTCCATTAGGAAAGCATAGAGAGCTCAGCAACCCTCTCCAACTGGGGAAATCAGCGAAGATATTCGCAAAAACTTTTGTGACTTGAAAACTTTTGGTTCACTGGAACAGAGCACGGCCTGGTCTCGCCGGAATAACAGCTTCCAGAACACCTTGAGTGAAACCCACCTGAGAGTTCGCAAACGAGGAAATAAATAGCGTCGTCAATCCCTTATCTAACAACCGCGTATTAGATGAACAAGTACGCTTTTTCTCAAACGCCGAGATTTAAAAAGTATTGGGCGCTTTCCGAGTTCACCTTGAGCCTTATTGGCACCAAAACAAAATTGCAGCAGAAGCTGAATAGAGCCTTCCATAAGAATCTCAACAGAATTGACGCAGAATATATTCAATTATAATAAATCAACCACATTAATTCTCTTATTAGAGAGCATCTAAATGGAGACATGAATTTAAGCTTCAAACAAGCCGCGAGGTGCGACCCTTGAGGTTCACACGGTCAACTTCCCAGTAATATCTACATAAACATCAAAAACATTAAACACAATAATAATTTTGAAAATGTCAACTTTGGCCGATCTGGCAACACCGACTTTGCCGGAGATTGTCGACTAACTAAGAGTTGGTCATTGAGTAGCGAGCCGTCGTCGCGAATGGTTATTGATACCATCTACCATTTCAGCCATCTCTGACAAATCAGAAGTGGGATCGTGGCCGAGACTGCCAGAAAATATACATAGGCCAAACAAAAAGATTGATCCCAGTGAGATTTCATGAGCACATTCGAGAAGCCGAAATTGCCCGAAAAAACCCCATGACGCATACTAGATCATCGGTAGCTAAGCACATGTTATCGGAAAACCACCACATCGATATCAACTGTGTAACTTGTGTGAGTCACATTAACAAACCAGCGAAATTGGACGTCAGGGAATCCCTGAAAATATTTCAAGTACCTGAAGAAATGAGGATGAATACCGATATCGGCAATTGTACCTCTCCTCTATTCAAGGCAATAAAACTTAAATAGATACTTAATTTAGGATAAGTAAATATCTTTTTAATCTTAAATGTATAAAATAGGAAATAAGAACTAATTTAAACATAGTGTACTGAAGAAGACTGTAAGTAATAGTCGAAAACGCGTTATACTGAGTAAAAATAAACCTAATGTAAAAAAGGAAAAATAATTATTTACTTTGAAAAGTAATAACATTTGCGGTTTTAAAATTCGAAAACTCGCGAGCTGCTCAGTCCCGAAAGGTTCGCGTCGTTCGGTGCAACGTGTAGAAACCTGTCGCGCACCGTGCCGTCGTTCACATTGCGAGACCCGCTCGTCGCCATTTTCTACACACACCGCCATCCATTACGTTTGCGGACCGACATCAATTCGCTCAACAAGCTCCAACGTGCAGGAATTTGGTGTAAAACTCCGCCACCTCAGCGTTCTGGGATTTTGCCGATAAGCGTTATTTCGACGTGACGCCTTTGTAATGAAGCTGGATCGGATAATGAATGTAACGTGTGTAGAGTATGCGATGAGATTACTGTTGTCTCATCGTGCTGGCCAAGTGTAGAGCGTCTTCTTTTATACTCCTCTAAAGATATAAACTTCTCCTCACTAGAAAGAAGTTATACTCAGATAGGGTGTCAATGTATATGCGAGAAGGACCTACCGGCATTCCGAAGATTGCCACATGTTTGGCGCAGTTCAAAAGAACAGGCGGCCTATATTTCTATTAAACGTAGTTGCCGAAATTTAAGGCAACTTTTAATCTGCCGAACTTTCCAAGGCAGACTTTGCTTGAATGTTCCTACCAAACACTTTGCCGATATGAAGGCAAGGGTTGCTAATTAAAACAAGCAACTTCGTCTGGCTATGGAACGAGTCTGTCTTGTGCTAGACTCGTTCCTTCCTTTTATTTACAAAAATTACTGTACATTCAATTTGCTTATTCTATAAAATTCTTACTCTAGTTTCAAATCTACTTACCAAAACCAATCGTTCCCACGGAATTTGTTGCTTGTATTTTTGCGGGTGAATCCAATGACTACTTTACTATATGGAACTCACAAAAGAAAACTATGTATTTATGCGGGTGAATCCAATGAGTACTTTATTATATATATAATTCACGAAACAACCGAGGTACCGTCAGTGCGTCCACCTTCCTTGAACTCTCGAACGAATCTACCCAATTTCTAGTTAATTACTGACCGGTTTCTCGACCTAACGGAGGGCGCTGGGCGTTCGAACATACTGCCCCCCTTGCACGAACGTGCAATATACTAACGTTAATGGAACGCACTAGAGGAATCTACAGTTGTCATAAAGCAAGAAAGGATGTGTCAGATATTAATTTAAATTATGGTTGCGTTTTGCTTATTTGGCGGTGACTCGATACAAACTAAGTTATAGATTACAAAGTTTACTGCTATTTATATATATATATATTGAAAAAGAAAGGAAAAAGTAAAATAAAGTTTTGAAGATTTACATGACGCCCTTATTTGGCTGTGACTCGATACAAACTAAGTTATAGATTACAAATTACTCCTATTTATATACGATAACAGAGGGAAAGATTAAAAGTGAGGTTTTAAAGATTCATGTAAGGCCTATTTCCATGCTCAGTCACCGAGTAAATCCGCGCGGCTTCGGGCGGTAAGGCAGGTATGGAACGTCTGAGAAGCATGATCGTCCACTGGCAAGTAAATTAGCCTGTGTATCGGCCGGGAACCATCTTCAGTTTTTACAGCAACGACTCGAACTAATCTTTTTGGGCCTTTGGAATATGCTTCAGTAACTCTGCCTAATGCCCACAATAGAGGGGGCACCGATTCGTCTTTCAATATGACGAGATCGCCCACCTCGAAATTTCTGTTAGGAAACCGCCACTTACTGTATTGCATGAGTTGGTTTATTACTTCCTTTTTCCAAGAGTTAACGAAACTATTCCTCATCGCCAATAGTAACTTCCATCTATTGGCGAAAGTTTTGCTGAAGTCGGTTTCATCTGAAGACGGAGGCAATGTCTTGAGGGGACGGCCTACTAAAAAATGAGCAGGAGTGAGAGGTACCATGTCTCGACTATCTGCGCTTATGGCACAAAGGGGGCGGGAATTAAGGCACCCTTCAATTTTCGTGGCTAGAGTTGACTGGTACAATTTAATAATTGCTTCTTGCGCTGATTTCAAATCGTATGGGGTCAAGAAGTTATCTATTTTCGTTTTGGAATAACGTTTCCAACGATAAACAGTAGCAAGTACTCTACAAACCTTGTTAAAGCTTTCGAACCTCTGGAGCCAACATGTTGGTTTGTGTACACTTTCAATCGACGAGGCAGTTAATGCCACAGAATCGAATTGCTTGTCGTGCTGACTAGGCCAATCTGACTCAGTTGGCAGCCAAGAGGGTCCCGACCACCACAAAGGAATTTTTTTTAAAGTAGCAGCTGACAAACCTCTTGTGGCGCAGTCAGCAGGGTTCTGGTCCGTAGAGACGTATCCCCATTTTACATTGGGTAAGGTAGTGAGAATTTCACTGACCCTGTTGGCTTCGAAGACTTTGAGCTTAGCTGGCAAGATTTTAAACATACACAGAACGTTTCTAGAGTCGCTCCAGCAACGGATTTCAAGAGGTTTGACTACGAAACTTGGCAAAATGTACGCGATTAATTGCGTCAATAAATGAGCTGCACAAAGCTCTAATCTCGTAACGGAGAGTGTTTTGACAGGGACAACTCTAACCTTAGAGCAGACCAATAATGGCTTACCAGTAGAAGGCACAAAGTAAAGACATGCTGCGTACGCCATTTTTGAAGCATCGGAGAATCCGTGCAGGGTCCATTTTGTCTCCGAAAAACTGCCCAGCCATCTAGGAATTTTGATTGATTCGATACCGTCTACGTAGGACTTCAAATGATTCCACGAGCACAACAAATCGTTGGAGATAGGAGTGTCCCAATCATAACCTTCAATCCATAGTTGTTGGGTAAAGATTTTTGCTTGAATTAAGATAGGTGATACCCAACCAAGAGGATCGAACAATCTGGAAGATTCCGACAAGGCCTTTCGCTTGGTAATAGGTCCAGAAACATTCGCGAATGGCTTGAACTGAAATGAGAAACAGTCCATAATCGGTGACCATTTGAGACCAAGGGCACTGGTAATTTCGGGTATTTCAAACATTTTATCTCGCTGATCGACATTTTATTCATCCTCTAAAAGACTTTTGTTATTTGCTGACCATTTACCTAATTGCATTTTTGCGGCCGTTAAGATCCGAATGAGTTTGTTCTTTAGACTGACAGCATGATCTACAGTGTCTGCACCACCGAAAAAGTCGTCGACATAAGAGAGATTTAGGAAGAGATCATTCAATTCCATATCATGCGGACAATGATCTTGAAGTATCTGTCGCAAGACTTTCAATGCTTGATATGGAGCAGGGGCGGTACCATAAGTTACGGTACATAGCCTAAAATGTTGAAGACCTTGGCCGAAATTATAAACAATCCGGAGCCAATCTCTGTCGCTCGGATGGACCAGAATTTGACGATACATTTTCACGATATCACAGATGAACACAACCGCAAAGAAGCGCCACCTGATTAAGACGCTAACGATATCTTGTTGCAGCCTGGGCCCGATGTGCGTAACGCTATTCAATGACATTCCATTAAAGGAAGGCATTGAAGCGTTGAATACTACCCTAATTTTTCCATTGTGGAAGACCGCATGATGCGGAATATAATAGACATTGTCTTTATTCAATTCATCATCGGGTACTAATTCCATATGACTCAGCTCAAGGTACTCCTTCATAAAGTTATCGTACGCTGCTTTGACCTCCGGTTTTTGAGACAAGCGCTTCTCGAGTCGGAGCCATGACTTCATTGCGAGTACTTTGGATCCGGGAAAGGTTGGCTTGGTCTTAAATGGTATGCGAACGCCATACCGACCATCATGCCTGAAGACAGTCTCTGAGAAATGTTTCTCGCATTCTCTTTCATCTTCGGTTAAAGGAATTATATTAGGAATTTTTTCTATTTCCCAGAACTTGGACAGAGTGTCAGATAACTTAATATCTTCTTGAATGAAATATGAATCAATACAAATGGATGAATTTATCTCTAAACAATCATTGCCAGCGCTTGTAGGTCCTGTGATGATCCAGCCAAACACCGTGAATTGAGCCATGGGCGTATTTGGTGGTCCCCTTTTGATGCCATTTCGGATGATGCGATGGTAGACATCCGCCCCCAAAATGCAATCAGTTGCTTTTGGACGCCTGAATTCCGGGTCGGCTAAGTTCAGGCCTTTTAGGTGATGCCATTGACCTAGTCTTATTTTCTGGGATGGAAGCTGTGAAGTTACATGACCTACCATTAAAGCGTGAAGGTCGATGCAAAATTTAGGGTTCATGTTTGATTGCAATGATATTTTGCAAAAGTCGTGAACCGTAGCCGAGAGTGTGTTACCTAAGCCTTTAACGGCAACGTTGGTAGACTTCGTGGGAAGGTCCAAAGCTGCAACTACTTTCTTCGAAACGAATGACCTCATTGATCCTGGATCAATCAGTGCATTGACTTGAATTTTGTCACCATTGCGATTGCACAATGCAACTTTAGCAGTAGCTAACAAAACTGATTGACTAGAGAACATGCAATGGGTTGCCGAGTCATTGTTTGAAGTTGGTTCTGGTTGACTCTCTGAATCGGACGAAAAGTCTGTTTCGGCGGGGCGAGGTTCAACGCTAACCGTATGGGTTTTTACAGCCTTTCGTTTGTCCGAATGTAAAAGAGCACTATGCTTTTCCCCGCAATCACTTACTGGGCACCGATAACTGGTATTACACTCACTTGCTTTAATGTGCTTGGCTGAGAGGCAGCTTGGGCACAACTTATTTGTTTTTACAAATTCCAATCTACGATTGAGTTTTAATGCGATGAATTTTGGGCATCTAAATATCAAATGACTGCCTGAGCAGAACAAGCACGATGGTGAAGAACGCGTTGAATCCTTCGAGTTTTTGTAAAACTCTTGGCCTAAATGAGTTTTAATTTGTTTATGGTTATTTCTGTGTTTGTTTTTTGCTTTTGTATGTTCAAAAGACATATCCTCGTCTTCGGGTTCGAGGCTAGCCATCCTATTTTCCAAAAACGCGAGGAGAGAGCTGTAAGAAGAAAACCCACCAACATTTTCTTCATGAATATTCCAGCTCTCTTTAGTGTCCACATCTAGTTTGCGAACAATGAGATAAACAAACCAGTTGTCATAATGTTCAACTGGGCAAGCGAGGTCATAAAGACCCTTGACCGCTTCCTCAGCTCTATCGATGAGAGAACCGAGCTCCTGAGCCGACCCATTTTCTGCAAAAGGTAGGCCTATGAAAGCCTGCAAATGCGCGTGGAGACGGCGCCTTTCGACATCATACCTTCTAAGTAGTTTATCCCACGCTACGTTAAAGTTTGATGACGAAATCTTGACACCAGCTAAAGTGCTTTTGGCTAACCCTTGTACACTGTTAAGGAGGTGTTGCAATTTCATTTCGGAGCAATCCGAGGATCGGGATGTAGGGTAGATCGCCTCCTCGTGGTGCATCCTGGGTAACGCTAAATGATCTACCACGGCACGACTTTCGATTGTTTTCTTGGACAACTCTCTCGTCTTAACGACTATATCTGATGCTTTGGGCTGGTAGCAGCGGTATTCTGTCACCTGAGTACGCAAGAGTGACATCTTGCGGAAATGGCTTTCAGGCTAATGCCAATGCTGCCTCCGTCCCGGTAAAACCCTGGCAGGCCTCACGGTACGTTCAAAACTCGTCGCCACTAGTCTGGCCGTGTAGGTTCAGTTGAGTTTGGACTCCTGATTAGTCCCCGGCCCGGCTCTGAGCACATCTCCTCATAAGGGAATGTGCCAACCCTCGCATGGCCTCCCTGCTTCGGCATAGATAACCATGGGGTCTCAGGGGAACTGCACAACGAGTGGAGATAGCGGCTGTGAGGGGGGACCCAAATCGCAATGAATTTAAATTCAAAAACTCAAAAGGAAGATCCACTCGGCCCGGAAGGGAAGTGGACGAAGGTGACGCGTCCTTCTAGTGGGAAGAAGACCGCGGTACTCAGCCAACCCCCTACTTCTTCGAGGGATGCATGCACCAAGGCAGCTATGCCAGGGGCAAGCACCTCCTCAGTCAAGCCTACTGGCGCTAGCGGTAACACCAAGGTAACGGCGAACAAGCTGGCCCGCACTGTTTCCGGAGCGCCCTCCAACACCGCTTCCACTTCAGGTGTTAAGAAGCAACAAAACCCCTCGGTTACGGCTTACAGAGACAGAAGGTCCGCCTTCAAAGTCCTGAAAAGGCTGAAAGATTTACCTCCGGATGGTCTTTCCCAGAAGGATAAAATCTCCCTGAAATGGGCAACCACCACGGTAGAGGCTTACAAAGCCTCTATTCCGAAGAAAGAGGCAACTCATAAAAGATGCAGATCTAATGAGTCTGCCCCAATTCAACCGAGCGTTCAACTGCCGGTTAGTAAAAGACCAAAACTGGTCTCACCCAATCCTGTTAAGGGCAGGAGTTTTAGTGAAGCTGCCAAGGAAAGCCTGGTATGGGCTGTTATCGACAGAAGCAGTAGCGATGGCACCATCTCACCGTCAAACTGGAAGATGGTGGAAATCGCGCTTCTCCGGGTGTACAAGCCCATACTTGAGGCAAATCCTGGCCCTCCACCAAGCTGTCGTGATGCTGGCTGGTACCAGGGTCACGTTAAGTTGATAGCCTGTACAGATCAACGTTCAGCGGATCTTTACAAGCAGGCTATAGGTAGAGTGGGAGAAGTCTGGCCTGGAGCAAAGCTGGACGCTGTCTCCAGGGAAGATATCCCGAATAGGCCTCGGTCCAGGGCGTGGATACCAGCGGAGCCATCCACACCGGAGGAAATTGTTGAGCTAATCAAGCTCAGCAATGCTGACCTCCCGGTGGAAAACTGGAAGGTAGCTAAGGTTAGCGAGCCCAGCAATGGACAGCGAGAGGCTCTAATAATCTTGAACGAGGAGTCGCTAGCTCCATTGGAGTCGAAGTGCGGGGTGATTAGCTACGGTTTCTCGGCTATCACCCTGCGAGTATATCGCAAGGACCGTACTGGGAAGGCAGTACGGGAACCGAGCAAGGAGAGTGGAAGCGAGGGAACTGTGGAAGCATCAGTAGACCCGACCGTGGACCTCTCTGAGTCAGATCTTCTCTCCGATGACGGAAGAAGCACCACCTCCACTGCGGGGTTGGCTGGGGACCTTCTCAGATCCCTCGACCTGGTCGAGGAGGAGGAGATGTCCTTATCTGACGAGGAGGCGGATAAAACATTGTGTCGCGATGCTGAGGTTTCTGCAGATTAACCTCCAGCACTCCAAGGCAGGATCCAGGATCAATGAGGTCATTCGTTTCGAAGAAAGTAGTTGCAGCTTTGGACTTCGTGGGAAGGTCCAAAGCTGCAACTACTTTCTTCGAAACGAATGACCTCATTGATCCTGGATCAATCAGTGCATTGACTTGAATTTTGTCACCATTGCGATTGCACAATGCAACTTTAGCAGTAGCTAACAAAACTGATTGACTAGAGAACATGCAATGGGTTGCCGAGTCATTGTTTGAAGTTGGTTCTGGTTGACTCTCTGAATCGGACGAAAAGTCTGTTTCGGCGGGGCGAGGTTCAACGCTAACCGTATGGGTTTTTACAGCCTTTCGTTTGTCCGAATGTAAAAGAGCACTATGCTTTTCCCCGCAATCACTTACTGGGCACCGATAACTGGTATTACACTCACTTGCTTTAATGTGCTTGGCTGAGAGGCAGCTTGGGCACAACTTATTTGTTTTTACAAATTCCAATCTACGATTGAGTTTTAATGCGATGAATTTTGGGCATCTAAATATCAAATGACTGCCTGAGCAGAACAAGCACGATGGTGAAGAACGCGTTGAATCCTTCGAGTTTTTGTAAAACTCTTGGCCTAAATGAGTTTTAATTTGTTTATGGTTATTTCTGTGTTTGTTTTTTGCTTTTGTATGTTCAAAAGACATATCCTCGTCTTCGGGTTCGAGGCTAGCCATCCTATTTTCCAAAAACGCGAGGAGAGAGCTGTAAGAAGAAAACCCACCAACATTTTCTTCATGAATATTCCAGCTCTCTTTAGTGTCCACATCTAGTTTGCGAACAATGAGATAAACAAACCAGTTGTCATAATGTTCAACTGGGCAAGCGAGGTCATAAAGACCCTTGACCGCTTCCTCAGCTCTATCGATGAGAGAACCGAGCTCCTGAGCCGACCCATTTTCTGCAAAAGGTAGGCCTATGAAAGCCTGCAAATGCGCGTGGAGACGGCGCCTTTCGACATCATACCTTCTAAGTAGTTTATCCCACGCTACGTTAAAGTTTGATGACGAAATCTTGACACCAGCTAAAGTGCTTTTGGCTAACCCTTGTACACTGTTAAGGAGGTGTTGCAATTTCATTTCGGAGCAATCCGAGGATCGGGATGTAGGGTAGATCGCCTCCTCGTGGTGCATCCTGGGTAACGCTAAATGATCTACCACGGCACGACTTTCGATTGTTTTCTTGGACAACTCTCTCGTCTTAACGACTATATCTGATGCTTTGGGCTGGTAGCAGCGGTATTCTGTCACCTGAGTACGCAAGAGTGACATCTTGCGGAAATGGCTTTCAGGCTAATGCCAATGCTGCCTCCGTCCCGGTAAAACCCTGGCAGGCCTCACGGTACGTTCAAAACTCGTCGCCACTAGTCTGGCCGTGTAGGTTCAGTTGAGTTTGGACTCCTGATTAGTCCCCGGCCCGGCTCTGAGCACATCTCCTCATAAGGGAATGTGCCAACCCTCGCATGGCCTCCCTGCTTCGGCATAGATAACCATGGGGTCTCAGGGGAACTGCACAACGAGTGGAGATAGCGGCTGTGAGGGGGGACCCAAATCGCAATGAATTTAAATTCAAAAACTCAAAAGGAAGATCCACTCGGCCCGGAAGGGAAGTGGACGAAGGTGACGCGTCCTTCTAGTGGGAAGAAGACCGCGGTACTCAGCCAACCCCCTACTTCTTCGAGGGATGCATGCACCAAGGCAGCTATGCCAGGGGCAAGCACCTCCTCAGTCAAGCCTACTGGCGCTAGCGGTAACACCAAGGTAACGGCGAACAAGCTGGCCCGCACTGTTTCCGGAGCGCCCTCCAACACCGCTTCCACTTCAGGTGTTAAGAAGCAACAAAACCCCTCGGTTACGGCTTACAGAGACAGAAGGTCCGCCTTCAAAGTCCTGAAAAGGCTGAAAGATTTACCTCCGGATGGTCTTTCCCAGAAGGATAAAATCTCCCTGAAATGGGCAACCACCACGGTAGAGGCTTACAAAGCCTCTATTCCGAAGAAAGAGGCAACTCATAAAAGATGCAGATCTAATGAGTCTGCCCCAATTCAACCGAGCGTTCAACTGCCGGTTAGTAAAAGACCAAAACTGGTCTCACCCAATCCTGTTAAGGGCAGGAGTTTTAGTGAAGCTGCCAAGGAAAGCCTGGTATGGGCTGTTATCGACAGAAGCAGTAGCGATGGCACCATCTCACCGTCAAACTGGAAGATGGTGGAAATCGCGCTTCTCCGGGTGTACAAGCCCATACTTGAGGCAAATCCTGGCCCTCCACCAAGCTGTCGTGATGCTGGCTGGTACCAGGGTCACGTTAAGTTGATAGCCTGTACAGATCAACGTTCAGCGGATCTTTACAAGCAGGCTATAGGTAGAGTGGGAGAAGTCTGGCCTGGAGCAAAGCTGGACGCTGTCTCCAGGGAAGATATCCCGAATAGGCCTCGGTCCAGGGCGTGGATACCAGCGGAGCCATCCACACCGGAGGAAATTGTTGAGCTAATCAAGCTCAGCAATGCTGACCTCCCGGTGGAAAACTGGAAGGTAGCTAAGGTTAGCGAGCCCAGCAATGGACAGCGAGAGGCTCTAATAATCTTGAACGAGGAGTCGCTAGCTCCATTGGAGTCGAAGTGCGGGGTGATTAGCTACGGTTTCTCGGCTATCACCCTGCGAGTATATCGCAAGGACCGTACTGGGAAGGCAGTACGGGAACCGAGCAAGGAGAGTGGAAGCGAGGGAACTGTGGAAGCATCAGTAGACCCGACCGTGGACCTCTCTGAGTCAGATCTTCTCTCCGATGACGGAAGAAGCACCACCTCCACTGCGGGGTTGGCTGGGGACCTTCTCAGATCCCTCGACCTGGTCGAGGAGGAGGAGATGTCCTTATCTGACGAGGAGGCGGATAAAACATTGTGTCGCGATGCTGAGGTTTCTGCAGATTAACCTCCAGCACTCCAAGGCAGCATCCGCCGCACTGCTCCTCCACCTGGCCCAAAAAGGAGAGGAGCTAATACTAGCCCAGGAACCTTGGGTTGTTGGAAACCGGGTTTGCGGGCTCAACTTGAAAGGATATAACATAGTATCCTTCAACACAGCAGGTAAACCGAGAGCTTGCATAATTGTAAAGGAAGGCTTGAAGTTTTTAACCTTGTATAATTTCAGTGACCAGGACACCGTTGCGATAGCAGTGGAAAGACAGTCCAAACCCCTTTGGGCTGTCTCCTGCTACATGGCGCATGATGTTCTGCCACCTCCAACTAGCCTGCAGAGGCTTACAAGGGAAGCCACTGCAAGAGGCATCCCTTTAATAGTCGGAGCGGACGCCAATGCTCATCATCGCATCTGGGGTAGCACCGACACGAATAAACGGGGTGAGTCACTATTTGAATTCATTTTATTGCATGACTTAGCCCTAGCTAATAAAGGTGAGGATCCTACCTTCATTACGGCAAGCCGTAGAGAGGTTCTGGATATCACTCTGACGAACGAGCACTTGAACCAAGCTATCAAGGGATGGCACGTATCACAAGAGTGCTCGTTCTCCGATCACCTATACATAAAGTTCGATCTGGCATCTGACCCTCCGACAAATCCAACCTTCATTAACAAAAGGAGGATGGATTGGGTCAAATACCAATCGGTATTTGAGTCCGCGCTAGAAGGCGGACCTCCAGAGATTGCAGACACACCCGGTCTTGAGAAAGCCGTTGGGACCCTTACATTGGCCTTCAATGACGCAGCAAGGTCTGCATGTAGTCCAACGAAACCTAGAGGGAAGTACAAGCCCCCATGGTGGAATAGTGACATTGCGGAGCTGCGGAAGGAATGTAGGAAGTCCTTCAACCGAGCTAAAGAAACTAACGACTGGTCCTCTTATAAAACAAAACTGAAGGAGTTCAAATCCTCTATCAGAAAGGCTAAACGCACCTCTTGGAGAAGCTTCTGTGCAGAAATAGAACACTCCAAAGATGTCAGTCGCCTGCGTAAAGTCATGACGAGCTCCCCCTCATTTCTAGGGTCCGTTAAGGACGCAAATGGAGTCTGGACGAAATCCAGCTCCGAGACTCTGTCTGTTCTCGTGGATACGCACTTCCCGGGCAGTGATGATGTGGCTGATAAAGCGGATCCACACACGCTCTCGGATTGCATGCCAACTACTGTGCCTGTAAATGACAGGCTCCTACGCTGGGCAATCAGTTCATTTCAACCCTTTAAATCCCCTGGCATGGATAACATCTCACCTATTGAGATCCAGCAGGGTATCAATATAGCACTGCCATGGCTGAACGCCATTTTCAAAGCATGTGTACGGATGGCTTACATTCCACAGCAGTGGAGAGAAGCAAAAATAGTTTTCATACCTAAAGCGGGTAAAACATCCCACTCCTCACCTAAGGATTACAGACCTATCAGTCTCACCTCCTTTCTGCTAAAAACTCTGGAGCGACTGATAGAGATCCATCTGAGAGCTATTCTGAAACCACTCTCTAATGCGCAGCACGCATACACAAAAGGGAGATCGGTTGAAACAGCTCTTCACTCGCTCACCAGCTATATCGAAAAATCGCTAAGCGTTAAGGAATACACGCAAGCAGTTTTTATAGACATCGAAGGGGCTTTCAACAATATCAGCCATAAGGCTATTGGCAAAGCACTCGGGGAAAGCAATGCCGATGACAACCTTATAGGGTTCATCGGTCAACTGCTTAGCAGCAGGAACATCAACTCCACGCTAGGAAACAGTACCTTACGAAGGAGGGTTTGCAGAGGCACACCACAAGGTGGGGTGCTATCACCCCTTCTATGGAACCTAGTGGTGGATGAACTCCTGTCAAAAATAGAAGCGACTGGCTGCAAAGTCGTAGCTTATGCCGACGATGTTGCAATAGCAATATCGGGAAAATTTGTTAACACCCTATCGGAAAGACTAAACTTTGCCCTAGGTATTCTTACCAAATGGAGCAAAGAGTGTGGTCTAAAGATCAACCCGCAAAAGACGGAATTTATGCTCTTCACAAGAAGGTATAAAATTCCACGATTTGTCCCACCTAAGCTTGAGGAGATAAGTCTCAACCTATCTCATCAGGTCAAATATTTAGGTCTAATTCTGGACTCTAAACTCGCATGGAAAGCGAACACAGCAGAAAGAGCACGCAAGGCTGCATGTGCAATCTACTGCTGCAAACGAGCTATTGGGAAAAGGTGGGGATTAAAACCCAAAATTGTATCATGGCTCTATACGGCGATAGTGGAACCAATCCTTCTGTATGGCGCAGTTATTTGGTGGCCTGCTATGGCGAAAGCATCAAATGTAAACCTGCTGAACAAGGTCAGAAGGAGTGCGGCTATTGCAATCACCGGGGCTCTACGGACTACCCCGACAAAGGCATTATTTATGCTATTAAATTGGCTTCCGACAGAGCTACTTACGAGACAGCAGGCCAAGTGCACTGCTGTTCGATTAAAAGCTCTGCGACTATGGCATGAGGATAACTTTGGTCACTCCACAATACTACGGAGGGATGGGCCAAAGTCAGGGAAAGTGGACCTTGCATCTCCGATTCCCTGTTTTCACCATGGTTTCAGGACAGTCATCCCGAATAGGGAGGACTGGACCACAGAAAGAGATGGGATACAGGAATCGGTCGACATCTACACCGATGGATCAAAAATGGAGGGAAGAGTTGGCTGTGGCGTGTTCTCAGAACAGCTAGGCCTGAAACTATCCTTCCGATTACCAGACCACTGCAGCGTGTTTCAGGCAGAGGTCATTGCGATTTATAAGGCAGTTGACTGGCTGAGAAGTCAGAAAATTTCCACAAGAAATTTAAACATCTTTTCTGACAGTCAAGCTGCCATCCAATCATTATCCAGCGTGTATACTTCATCTAAAATTGCGATGGAATGCCGCTCACAACTGAACGTGTTGTCGCTTCACTGTGAAGTGATTCTTTGTTGGGTACCGGGGCATAGTGATATACCTGGAAACTGCAAAGCAGATGCCTTAGCGAGAGCTGGCACCGAGCTTCAGGAATATACACTTAACCCCGAAGTCGGCCAACCTCTAGCTTCCATAAAGCTAGGATTTAAGCAGCACTACGTGGAGGCTGCGAATAGGGCCTGGCTGCTCGAAGAAACCTGTAGCACAACCAGGCAAACTTGGCACGCACTGTGCTCCAAACGCACCAAGCGGCTCCTCAACATAAGCCGCGACACCCTGAGTTCCGTCGTTTCCGTACTAACGGGACACTGTTTGATCGGCAGACACGCAGAAAGACTGGGTGTCCCTTTCAATGATTTCTGCCGAAGTTGCAGATCAGAGGAAGAGGAAGAAACCATTAAACACTTTCTGTGTGAATGTCCGGCGCTGTCCAGGAAGCGCATGCAAACCTTGGGCACACCCTTCCTAGACAACCTCACGGAAGCAGCCGATTTGGACATTGGCTGCATAGCCGGCTTTATTCGAGAATCTGGATGGTTCTCGTCAACCCGCAGGTTCTAGTGCCGCCCATATATTCTGTGGTATCACAATGGGCCTCTCGTGGCCTAAGTGAGCTACCTTTGGATAAAAGGGGGCTGCCACTACAACCAACCAACCAACCAATCCGAGGATCGTTCATAATGACAGCTGTAAATAGCTCCTTAAATGTGTCCCAATCTGCCTGACTGCCGCTAAACGTAGGTACATTTACCTTGGGTACAGAATGACTCGATGATTGAGCAAGGATTACATTGTGAGCTTCGTGAGGACTTTGAAGTAGAGATGAGTTGGATATATTCGCATGTTCTAAATCTAATTTTTGAATTTCATTCATGAGTTGACTTTTAGCGTCGATATAAGCAAATTCCGCCTTGGTATATTTATCATCAGTGAAATATTCTTCATCTCTGAACTCATCGTCAGTATCAAATTCTTGCAAAATGTCATTGCGCTTGAAAAAGGTGACCCAATAGTCGTCTAATAATTTGATACGATTTTCATAATATATTTTGTTTTTACTCGATTGTGAGATTTTCGCTAATGAATTTGTCAAAAAGTTAGTTATATAACCAAATAATTTATCTTACGATTTAAACTCCTTTGCTGGGTCGTTAGACATTATGAATGACGTTAATGCAAACAAGTATTCTTCAAAAAGAGTAGAGAACAATGATATAAATGAGTAAGCAAGAAAACTACAACAGAAGATTAATGTGCGGATCCACTCGGCGCTAATTAAAATTTTGTTTCAGTATTGTTCCAAAGTACTGACTAATGTGCACAGTATATAATTATATATATCTATAATTTTTATGTATCAAAGATAACTGTTCATTAATATTTTTGGCTTCAACTCCTTTGCACGCTTGATGGAATTTCTAGCTGATGACTGAGCGGTGCGAGTTCAAATTTAGGGGCCCGGGTTCCACTTAATATCGGGGACGGTTGCGCGGCCTGTGCTGTTCCGGACAGTTATGCTTCCGTCGAGCGCCGCACCGAACACCAAATGCACGATCGCTGAATTTCGAGGTTAGGTTGCACCCAGTTTGCCATCACAGCCTAGCTCCCAATTCTCACCAACACTACCGCGGGGCGGGCTAACGGAATTGCGTTCAGCACATTTGCAGTCACCTCGCACACCAATTTTCCGGCACTTCTATTTACGAAGAAGTTCTCGCCAACTATTTGAATTTCTGAACAAACGTTTGTCTGAAGAAGGTCTTTCGCTATCACTGGTCTTAAAAGGACATCATATCGATTAGATCCAGAGTTGTGACCATAAAGCCCCACGCGCGCACTGGGAGATACGTTGATTGGACAAGGACACGCACTATATGCCCAGTGAAAATTTCTTTCCACTGCGCTTTAATTGTCACGCTCTGCTACCATGTATTTTTGCGGGTGAATCCAATGACTACTTTACTATATGGAACTCACAAAAGAAAACTATGTATTTATGCGGGTGAATCCAATGAGTACTTTATTATATATATAATTCACGAAACAACCGAGGTACCGTCAGTGCGTCCACCTTCCTTGAACTCTCGAACGAATCTACCCAATTTCTAGTTAATTACTGACCGGTTTCTCGACCTAACGGAGGGCGCTGGGCGTTCGTTGCTTGCAATGACCCAATTGCACATTTGCTTACTATGGGCTCAATGCTCTACTAAAAGTTTCTCACGGTACGCGGGTTCGAGAATGTGATTATTAGAGAGCTTACTGAAATTTTTGTAGGACATTACAAAAGTTTGAGTATGCTGTCACAAAAGCTCGTTTGGGACATAGTTGTGTATTGGCTAGCTCCGGGTTTGGAACTGAGAATACACTACACCCCTTTCCTTTAGAAGAGTATTTGTTTGCAAATACGACTGATTGGTTGTGGTATTTTGTTTTACAACTATGCTTATCTGATGATGAGATATAATTTTGTATTAAGTATAGAGTGTACAATAATTTTACAATGATTGAGTGAATGTTTTATATAATTTAAGTCTATTATTATGTATCCATTTACATTTGTCTTCTATCTCTAATAGTGTATTTACATTGTTTGTGTTTATTACTTTATATGGGCCTTTATATGGTTTCTGGTTTTTCTTTCTGTTTTCTACTGTTATCAGTACTAGATCACCAATGTTTAAATGAAGAGGTTTTGTATATGCTGTTTTATTGCTCCTAGCTAATTTTGTTTTCTCTATTAATTCTCTGGCTTTTGATGCCGATATTTTTAATCTTAGCTTCAACTCATTCGCGTAATTCTCAATATCATAGATTCTATCTGTGTTTTCTAAAGTGTCGTTTGGCAAATAAGAAAGTTTTCCGAAAACTAGTTCGTATGGTGTGTAGTTAGTGTCCACGTGTGGGGTTGTATTATACGAGAATGTATAATATGGTATCCATTCGTCACAGTTATTGTCATCAACGAATGCTAACAGATATTCTTTGAGGACACGGTGGTTTCTTTCTACAACACCTAACGTCTCGTGGTGATAAGGAGTTGAAAAGATTTGTTTTATTTGTAACAGTTCGCAAATGTTCTTTAGGAGATTATTAGTAAATTCTGTCCCTAAATCGGTTTTTAAAATTTTGAAATGACCGTATTGTAGTATAAAATTGTTTACTAAGGCCTTTGCTACTGTCTTAGCTTCCTTACTTTCTAAGGGTATAGCCGTGATATATTTCGTTAATTCGCATTGTATAGTTAATATATATCGAAAATTGTTTGAAAGTCTTAATGGACCTACGATGTCAGCGCTTACTATTTCAAAACTAGTAGAGGGTGTATCGGTTTTTATCATTCTTTCCTTTGTGTGCCTTGTGATTTTGTTATATTTGCATTTGTCACATTGGTTAATGTAGTGTTTTATCATTCTATTCATGTCCCTCCAACAGTATTTTTGTTTCAATTTTAAAAGTGTTTTACGGATTCCTGTATGTCCTCCGTGTGGCGATTCGTGGAATTCTTTTATAAGTTCATTTTGTTTAGCGATGTCATTAATTCTTTTGGGGGGTTTCTATATCATAATTTTTAACTGGATATCCATTTTTCGTTGCAACGTATTGAATAATTTCTTAAATTCTTCTTTGGGTACGTACCTGAATATTATATCTTCCATAGATAGAGCTAGCTCGTTTATATTATGATTCTGCGAATAATTCAGTAACTTCTTCACTACAGAAACTAGTTTCGTGTTTGAATTATCGTTACAGTTATTGCAAGATTTCACACTTTGCTTGTCGCTGGCGGAAACGTATTTCTCGTGAGCTTTACCGCTAAAGTGGACCATTAAATTATCTTTCTCCTTTGAGATTATTATACTTTCTTTATCGTTGCGCAACATATTAAATTTTAGTTTTAATGCCCCTGTTATATCGGATAGTGAAGTGCAATCGAACGCATAGAGGTGATCAATCTCCCGTTTTCGTTTGTCGCTTTCGTTATCGATTTCTATATTTGTTTGTTTCTTTTGTTTAGTCGCCTTGCTTCTTGTTATCGCCATAAGTTTCTTGCTGATACTTTCGTCATTGGTTGGGGGTATCATTGATTTTAGTATTTCTGAGTCTATTTGTATCCTTGATAATGCATCGGCATTTGTGTTGATATTACCCTTTTTATACACAATTTCAAAATCATAGTCCGATAAATCTAATCTGATTCTTGTCAACTTCGAGGATGAATTGTATGCCCGTGAGTTTGCATTTATTTTCGGGCTTTAAATCGATATTAGTGCGAATTAAGCTATTTGTTGAGTTTTATTACCTTCTATTTCTGTAGCTAGAGAAATAGCTTCGCTCAATGTTGCAGGTTTTGCTGCAAATACTGTTTCCCTTATTTGGTCGTTTAGACCGTTTTTGAATACTGTTAAAGCGTATGTATCATTTACGCTGTGTATTGCTTGTCTTGCAGCCTGTATTGGTTTTGGACCTAGTTCATCTATTTGTAGTTGCTTTAGCTCATTAACCAAATTTAGTATTTTATCTTTATATGCGGAAATAGGTAACCGTTTTTGTGTAATGGTTGATAATTGTGTGTGGATTTGAGGGACTGTTTTTGGGTTTTTATATTTTAGTCTTAGTTCGTTTTCAAAATTTTCTAAATCTGTTACATTTGATGTGTTTAATGATGTTTTTACATTAGGGCTAAGTTTCACATGTAAGATGAAATCTAGCAATTTGGTTTTTCCTTCTTTCGTTAGTTTTTGCCAATGAGTTTTACTACTATTAAAAATGTCTCGAGCTCAGAGAATTTACCGTCAAAACTTGGTATGGTTTTAATAGCTGTTTCAATGTTAAATTCCGCCATTGTAGTGTAGGTAATATCCTTATCTATTTTTACAAAAATATTTTCGGCGTTCAGCCGTTGGATTAGCCCTAAAATCAGTGCCTTACCAATGTTTGAGATTGATGATTTGAGTTCTATTTCTGTGCCTTCTTTGAGTTTGCTAAAAATATCTAGAAATTCATTTTCAATTTCTATTGCGGATTCTAATTTTTCTTGGAGTGTTTTTACCGTGTAGGTCTTTGTTTTCTTTAGATTCGATAAGGTCGTTTGTAGTTCGACTAATAACTCTTTCAATCTGTTTTTAGGCATCTGAGAAGATTGTTGTGTTTAATTTTCTAAACATTATTCCTGCCTAAGACAATGTTCCTATCTACTATTTTTCTAGCATACTGTTTTTGTCTGTTGTTATATACGTATAAGAATGTCAAGATGACTAAAAAGATGACCGTAGTACTTATTGTTTGTTTATATTCAATGAATATATTTGAGTTTGTGCTACAATTATTGCCCATTTTTATCTACGATTTACTTCTATTATTTCTATATAATTATATAATTTTTACCCCTTATTTTTTTATATTGAATTTTATTTTATACTATTTTTGTTTATAACTATCTAACCTATTGGTGAATTTAATTTTACATTCTCCTGTCGAGATGTGAATTAATCGATGTAGAATCGCCTTTTCGCGCCTTTGATTGTAGGCTTTGCCTCCTCGTCGTCGTCGCTTCAACTTCTTAATTTTCGGTGTTTCTGCTCTCGGCTTCCTTGTAAATTCCTCAATATTCCTGGGTCGTGGTCCGGGCTGTGGTGTTGGATCGTACTTAGCTGCCTGGGATATTGGCATAGGCATGTACTCCTCGTGTTTATGCTGCTTTGATCCGTAGTATTTCGCGCCTTGTATCAAGCATCTTTCGAATGCTCGATTGAACTCCTCGTCTGTACCAATTTCATTTATCTCGCCGTTTTCTATGTCGTCTAGTGGGCCGGAACGTGCAGAATCGCGGGTCGCAGGATCGTGGGTCGCAGGATCGTGGGTCGCAGGATCGCCATGTAATGAACGTAATGATTGTATTGAGATGGCAAGATCGCCATGTAATGAAGCTGGATCGGATAATGAATGTAACGTGTGTAGAGTATGCGATGAGATTACTGTTGTCTCATCGTGCTGGCCAAGTGTAGAGCGTCTTCTTTTATACTCCTCTAAAGATATAAACTTCTCCTCACTAGAAAGAAGTTATACTCAGATAGGGTGTCAATGTATATGCGAGAAGGACCTACCGGCATTCCGAAGATTGCCACATGTTTGGCGCAGTTCAAAAGAACAGGCGGCCGATATTTCTATTAAACGTAGTTGCCGAAATTTAAGGCAACTTTTAATCTGCCGAACTTTCCAAGGCAGACTTTGCTTGAATGTTCCTACCAAACACTTTGCCGATATGAAGGCAAGGGTTGCTAATTAAAACAAGCAACTTCGTCTGGCTATGGAACGAGTCTGTCTTGTGCTAGACTCGTTCCTTCCTTTTATTTACAAAAATTACTGTACATTCAATTTGCTTATTCTATAAAATTCTTACTCTAGTTTTAAATCTACTTACCATAACCAATCGTTCCCACGGAATTTGTTGCTTATAATATTGCTTGCTTGCAATGACCCAATTGCACATTTGCTTACTCTGGGCTCAATGCTCTACTAAAAGTTTCTCACGGTACGCGGGTTCGAGAATGTGATTATTAGAGAGCTTACTGAAATTTTTGTAGGACATTACAAAAGTTTGAGTATACTGTCACAAAAGCTCGTTTGGGACATAGTTGTGTATTGGCTAGCTCCGGGTTTGGAACTGGGAATACACTACACCTTCCACCGATCATGACTCTGGTGAAAATCGATTCGCTCTCAGTGTCAGCGATAAAGGACCAAAAAAGGTCACGTGGGCTCAATACCTCCGGCAACAAGGCGACATTGGTATTGCGGCTCACCGAGGCCGCAGGCAGTGCTGAAATCGAAGTTGACGAAGTGAATGACCCCGAAGTGTCAGAAATGCAGCAATCAATCGCGAATCTGACAGCAGTTGTCGAACGACTTAGTGCCGACGTCCGTCTGTTGAGTGGAAATCAACGACTCGATCAAACGTCAACTCCATTCCCCGAAAATGCAGGCGAGCGAACCGACTGCCGATCAATGTTTCACAACGTGAGAGACGTAATTGACCTCATCCCGGACTTCGACCCGTGAAAAACCAGCTCATTATCCGCGAGTGCTTTCGTACATCGGGTTCGAAAGTTAATGAGCGCATACGGATGGGATGGGACCGATGTGATTTTTACGATTCAGGCCAAGTTGAAGGGCCCCGCAAAACTCTGGCTGGACTCGAACAGTGACGTGTTTGTAAACTTCGAACAGTTTACAATTGAATTCTTGCGAACATTCCCGGATAAATGACGAAGAGTCAGACGTTCATTTACGTATGGCCGCTGACGTGAGAGAAACCAGTGAACCTGTATTGGACTATCACTTCTGAATGTGTGCTGGGGGGGAAAAGGGGTGGATTGTCAGAACGATCCATCGTGCGGTACATTCGCCGCGGACTAAATTATCAGATACTACAAAACTCGATAGCCTCCTTGAATTTCCAGGACACAAACGAACTATATATGTCCATTTCACGATTCCTCGCAAACGTTAACAAACTGCCCGAAGTTAAACTAGTGAAACCTCCACCAATAGTTTCGCCCGCACCCCAACAAACGGTCGAAGGACAAAAACGTATAAACCCGACCAAGGGATTGTGTTATAATTGTTTCAAACCGGGGCACATTTCAATTAATTGCCCAAACCCGCAGCGTCGCGCCCGTTGTTCGAAGTGGCAGAAAGTAGGACATTCCGTTGATAATTGCCCTACGCACCGTGACGGACAAATTAACAAAGTAGACGTTGTACTCGGTTCGAATCAATCCGGTCGAGTCGTTAAAAAGGTGCTTTTGAACAATCGACATGTCGATGCACTGATCGATCCCGGAAGTAGCCGTTCGTTAATCCGTGAAAGCGACTCCTCTGACGTAGTCGAATGCGTTCCAATCACACTCGAAGGTTTTGGAGGTGGTACTTACATGTGCATGCGGAAAATGCAAACACGACTAAAAGTGGATAGTTGCACACTACCAGCCGAACTACTTGTTGTCGAAAATGAGTTAATTCACACGCCGATATTATTGGGGACCGACGTGCTCATTCACGATTCGAGGCGAGTTACCCTACAATCTGGAATGTGTTTGATCGAGGATATAAGTAAGCCGATCGTTGCCGTAAAGTCCGAACTCATGGAATCCGAGTCATTCGAGTTTAGACAGTTGTTGTCCAAATTCCGATCATGTTTTGCCGACAAAACATCCGAGATGGGACGAAGTAAATCGTCGGTGATGACTATTCAGCTAACGTGTGAGAAACCGATTCAAAGCCGCCCGTACCGGATTCTATTTGCCAAACGAGTTGCCGTAGATTCAATAATCGACGAACTACTGGCACACAATATCATCCGCCGCAGCGAATCTACATATTCGTCTCCGATCGTGCTTGTGAAGAAGCAAAACGGAGAGGACCGACTATGTGTAGATTTCCGAGCCGTCAACACAGTCACGCAAAAGACTCCATTCCCGATGCCGATAATCGACGAGATACTCTCGCAAATAGCTGGGAACAAGTATTACACGACACTGGACTTGTTCTCAGGCTATTACCAAATACCGTTGGACGAAAATTCGATGCGATACACAGCCTTTGTGACACACAGTGGTCACTACGAGTACACCGTCATGCCGTTTGGTTTAGTGAACGCGCCGATGGTATTTCAGCAGATGATAACGACGATCCTCCGTAAGCTTCGTTCAAAAAAAGTCGTTAGCTATATGGACGAAGTGATTATTGCAAGCGATACCATTTCCGAAGAAATCGAGCTGTTAGCGGAATTCCTCACGGTACTCGAAGAGGAAGGATTGACGTTGCGAACATCAAAGTGCATTTTTTTGGCAACCGAGGTGTTGTTCTTGGGACACACCATCTCGTGTTCCGGAATTAAGCCGGGAAATGTGAAAATCAAGGCCGTCATCAACTTCCCGACGCCGACGAACGCCAGAGAAGTCAGAGGATTTTTGGGATTATCTGGCTTCTTTCGAAAGTTCATCCAGGAGTACGCTGTCATCGCCCGGCCTTTAACTGCGTTGTGAAAAACAAAAAATTAACCGAAATTTGACTGGACACCGGATTGCGATAGAGCCTTTGAAAAATTGAAGACTCTGCTCAGTGCTGACCCGATTTTAGCACTATACGACCCATCGGAATGTCACCAAGTCCACACCGACGCCAGCACAGTTGGACTTGCCGCCGTGCTGTTTCAATTACCAGACCAGGTGGTGTGGAAACCCGTCTTTTACTACAGCCGCCAATGTAACGACGCAGAACAACGATACAGTAGTCACGAATTGGAAGTGTTGGCAATTGTCGACGCACTTGAACGATTTAAGTTTTACTTGCTGGGTAAACATTTTCAAGTAGTGACAGATTACCAAGCCGTATCGACAACCAAGCTGTTGGCTCCGTTGAACAACCGTGTTGCACGCTAGTGGCTTAAACTTCAGGAGTTTGACTTTGAAGTCACACACCGAGCAGGCAATCGTATGTCTCACGTAGACGCTCTAAGCCGAAGCCCGACCGACGAACCTATTGAGCCGAAATCCGTTGCCGAGAACATGTTGGTGATCGGTACGAACGAAGACGATTGGTTGCTATCAATGCAAAAACGTGATAAGCAGTTAAACGATATTATCAACGTCCTACGCGACCAGAAAACTAATCTGCAAGCGAAACAAATAAAAAAGGACTACGTAATAAAGGGAGGACGACTCATACGAAATTGTGAGAATAATCCGAAGTTTGTTGTACCGGCCGCTATACAATGGAGGATTGTACGAAGTTGTCACGATGTATCGGGACATCCAGGTTGCGAGGGTACGATCCAACGAATCCAGAAACTTTTCTGGTTTCCCCGAATACGTTGCTACATTAAGTCTTACGTCAGCGCTTGTATCGACTGCTGTCTCAACAAAATACCAGCCGGAAAGCGAGAGGGACGAATGTTCATCGAGGATGTCGTCCCTATAACTTTTCGGGTCTTACACGTGGATCATTTGGGTCCTTTTCCGAGAAGCAAACGTGGAAACGTCCATATAATAGCACTGGTGGATCCATTTACCAAGTATACGATACTCCGACCTGTTCGAGATACGAACGTCAAACACATAATCGCAATGCTACGATACGTAACAACTTTCTTTGGGTTGCCGATGCGCATTATATCCGATCGAGGATCCTCTTACACCTCGAAAGAGTTTTCTGAATTCTGCAGTGGGCATGACATTGAGCATGTACAAGTACCCGTACGCACTCCACGTGCTAATGGACAAGTGGAGCGTATTAACCATACTGTACTCACGAGATTACGATGCTCGACGATAGACCGTACGGATTGGGATGAACATCTACTAATGATTCAGTGGACTCTGAATACTGTAATGATACACTACAATGAATCTGCAAATGATACAATTGCATGCACTCATTGCAATTCATAAAGCATGCTTACAATGAATCACAAACAAACGTAAACAAGCGATCAAATTGCATCGCTGTTCCCAATTCATTCAGAACGATACACGGTACGTAGTATTTGAGTCTGCACAAATGACCCGTGCCTCATATCGAATTACATATGGGCAATGAGGAATGCAAATCATTGCTGTGAACATATGTAAATCGATTAGTATGGGGTCATGAGAAAATGATTTGTGTTTTATGATGACTAAGAGATGGTCAATGTGTGTCCTAGTTTTAAGCGTTGCAAAAATAGTATTTAAGCGGTAGCATGTAAGAAATTTGTACAGTCTTTACTCGAAAATTAAAGACAAGAGTGCTAGAACTACTGGCACCTTGTTCTAACAATAGAAGAGTTTTACTGTCCCTTAGAAATTGCGGCACAGGTTGGTATATCCATCCGATGCCATTAATTCGAGCAAGTATTAATTTGCTCGGCTTAGGTGCATTTGGGTCTCACTTATCCAATTCTGGTTAGGGCGTTGCAATAACTCTTGTTTCTTTTATTTGGACCAATTCAACGTAACACAAATCACGATATGGCGATCCTGCTCACACCGATCCTGCACAGACAGATACAGTCATGGACAAAGAATCGAAAGCAGAATTGGACAGGCTATTCAGGAAGCTGTTGAACAATGCTGAAAACTTCGTGAAGGAAGAGTACAGCCCAGTAGTACCAGATCCAGCAGCGCCCAAATATACACCGACCCCGAATGAAGGACAGAAATATATCGGCCCGAAGCGCTTGAACATCGAAGAGTACAGAGCCAGGTACTCAGGCAAGAAGCGAGAACCAGTAACAACACAGCCCACAGAAAAACGAAAACGAAGAGGTGGACGAAAAGTGAAGCTAAGACGTGAACGGAAGGAGCTGCACAGTCTAATTTCCATTTCTGATGGAAAAAATCAGAAAAATTTGTATGAAAAATTAAAAAAGTTAGCGGAATAAATATTGTAAAACAAAATCAAAATGGGAAATTCTTCATCTAACGTACAACAGACTTTTGTTGAAGAATATTCTCAAACGATAACAACTTCCACATTTTTTTGTATTATTATTGCTATATTTTATTTATATCAGAGACATAATAAGACTTATGTAAGAAAACACATAAACAAAACAATAAATGTCTAAAGTACAAAATTATAAATAGTGTAAAAATTATTTTTGTAAATGAGGATACAAAATTTATTAGATGAAGTTGAGAACATTTTTCAAAATTTAAAGAAAAAAGGAAAAGATAAGCCATACACTAAAAATAACTTATTATTAAAACTTGGACGAGTAAAAGAAATACGCGTAGAAATCAATAAGCATTTGGAAAAAGACGTGTTGCGTGCCCCGCATTCCTTCACCTCCCTCCCAGCCAATCATCATCCATGTGCTCCGCCACTTCGGACGCACCATGGACGATGACCGCCGAGAGGAGGCCCCCGTGCGGAGCACCCACCAACAGTGGTCGCATAGAGGCGACCATAGATAACATGTTTTATAAACCGGCTAGCTCACCGGGTCGTGGGCGAATAAAATGCACATCTACAAAAGAAACTTTTATACCCGGACAAAAACCCAATCGCGCACATGCTGAGGAGAGGAGAACCATGAAGAAAAACTCACTTCATATTATTTCACTTATGTTTATATATATTTTTATATATATTTTTATATATTTATTTAATTGATTTTCGAATAATAAATGAACTTTAATTAAATTGTAGAATATGCGGAGGCATATTGATTTTCATTTGAATTGTTATGTGATGTTATAAAACGTTTTTTGTTTGTTTTATGTATGATCTCGCAATTAATTTGATAAGAGTGTCAAAGGCATTTCCAATGAGGATTGTAGTATTATCGCAGGACGACCGTTCTCGCTGCGCTAAACAACCAAACGGCTGGACGACACTTATGATAGCCAGAATGTGTTCCTTATTTACAGTTGTTGCATCGACAATCGGTATTTCACTGTTGCAAATGCGTCCAGCGAGAACTGACTAAATCACGACGCAAATTTGCGATTCCTCCACGCTGCCGCACGAACTATCCGAATTTCAGAACACTTAACAACTTTTATGAGGCCGATGGCTTGAACACCACTTTCGTGCTGCTTCGCAGATCAGTCATCTCCTTGTTGAACAAGTGCTTCACCAGTTACGTCGTCCTTGAAGGGCGTCTTCGGCTCGTTCAAGCCGACGTTATCAACTCGGTCGCGAACTTCTTGATTCATCACAAACTCTCCCATACAAAGCTTTTGGTGACAATGGGGCTGGTCGCGAAAGGCACTTTTGGGGGCTCTGTAGCCCAGTGAGCGGCTTCAACGAACTGCGCGAGTTGACCCACGGTGCTTCTACTTGTTTATCCGCGAACTCCGACGAGAAACCTTACCTCTCTTCGGAAAGCAGGTCGCGTCCCAAAATCCCAGCGTTATCAAGACATACGGAACCGAGCCCACATCCGGATGTATCATCAGATTCCAGTCGTTACCTTCGTATTTTTCCACTCTTTTCCAAGAGTTGAGCTTTCAGCAGACAAACCAATTCTTCCATGAAAGGAAACTTTTTTTTTTATCTTTTTTTTCAAAAAAAAACGTGACCGTCTCGGTCAACACCACTTTTCCAACTCCTTTTCGTCAACTCACCTCCTACACTTTTTCACCGCGATCACCCGTTGAAGCATTTTTGCTCCAATTATTACCATATATGGTAATATGTCAGAGTCTTTTCGGCCAATCAGAGGGCGACAGCATGCAAAGTGAACCGATTCGCGCTCGATCACTTAAACTCACCTCGCAAGAGAGACAGCGCGTGTGGTGGATTACTAAATTGGGATTTAGTACTGCCAATGCTGATGATTTGGACGTGTACTGAGGGAAATTTGAATATATTCCAATTTGGAAGAAATGAAAAAAATGAACTACTAAAATTGAGAATTGATCCGCAACAGAACGTGGGGACGACCCCGCCCTGAGAAGAGTCTCTCCACAATAAAGCCGGGCTATGTATGAACTCTAAGTAATGAAAGATCTCATGGTTGGTATGAGGCTAGGCAGATGTAGTCAAAACGTCTAAACGTCGAAATCATCATGCTCGCTCAATCAAACCAGGAGGGTTTTTAACAAAATGGGAAGTCTTACGTGAAGCTCAGCAGATGTAGTCAAAACGTATTAACGTCGAAATCATCATACATGTTCACGCAAGTTCCTCGATACGGTATTACGTTAAGGTAACCCTACTCAATCGACAGTTTTACCCGAAATAAGCCTTCAAAACTACCTTAATAGTCGAAATAGCTCAAAACAGGAACGGAACCTATCAACGGCGGGTTACTGAGTTATCAAACAAAATGAAACACGGGCGTGTTGAAAAGATGAGTAATGAAATCGCTATTACAGATCAGAGATAATGTTACGACAAGATATCCGGGACAATACACGACACTGAAAAACGAAATGGTGTACCTTCCGAGTTTTACACTGGGGTTGAGCTGTACTAACGACAAAGGATCGACCGTTGCCCTCTGTATTGAAACCCCATAGAGAACCTCAGGTCTAACCTGACAGACTTCAACCCCAGTCTCGAATCAGCCAAAGAAACAAACCAGAACTTAAAGACGAAGACAAATACATACATTTTGAGTTCAATATGAACCCCCCCTTCCCCCTAAGAAAGTTGCCTAGCAACTGAAACGGTTGTATACCGGAGCTGAAAAGATGAGGAACACTAGATTCCGATAGGTAAAATGGGTAATATTTGAAAGATAAAGAGCTAGGGTTAGAACACACAAAAAAATGGTCTCACTTCCTGTGAGCAATTATTAATAATATGATACAAGATATACCAAAAATATTTACATTATATACAGACGTCAACGCTCAACGCGGACTAGTTTAGGGACCCCAGAGGTCGTCAATTCTCTAGCATTTTAAGACTCCAAACCCAAATATTCAACCTAAGGATATATGAACAGATACTAAATAAGGTACAACCTAACTATATGCGACGCAGATGTATATACTAATACAATACCCGTCCACACTAATGCAACCAATACGTCACACGACGAGGCCATTAGGAAAACTCGTTGGATCACGAAGCAAACTAACTATATACGTCCACACTAATGCAACCGTTACGTCACACGACGAGGCCATTAGGAAAACTCACTGGACTACTAATTTTATAAGGGACCACGTCCTGTACTAAATATTACCGATATAAACAAACTCACCAAAAAAATTGACATACTAATATATGTACGATATATATACAGATAGCTATCAACAAAATATACAGATCGAAGTTAACTCTTAATGTCCTGTGCGTGACATACACCAAGAGTTTTACCGGACATATCACGAACTTCGTAAGCAACCTGTCCCACAGGTCGAACAATGATTCCAGGCACAAACTTCGGGGCAAGTTTGGCGGAAAACCGATCAACAGCCTTACTCAAGACATGATTACGGACATGTACAGCTTGACCGGGCTGAAACATTCGGGGCTTACTACGCAAATCGTATCTGCGTTTACCCTTCAAGTAGGATTCTTGAAGTTTAGCTTGGACCTTGATTTGAATATCTCGCATTTTGTCGTTGCGCTCCGTGACACTTAGTTGACCATCAGCTAAAGAAGATAATTTACGTAGGAGGGTGTAGTCCGAGCCATGTCTAATAGCCTGAAATCCGAACATTAGGAAGTGCGGTGAACAACCAGTGGATTCATGCACTACGTTCCTAAATGCAGCGCATGTCTCCACCAGGGAGCGGTCCCAATTACGATGGTCGTCACCAATATAAGAGCGAATAGCGGATAGAATGGATTGATTGGCACGCTCAGAAGCGTTGGACTGCGGAGAATATCGAGGATTTAAAACTTGGGTGATATTGTAGTCTGACAGAAGTTGCGTGAAAACTTTAGACACAAATTGCACTCCGTTATCGGAATGAATAAATTCAGGAACGCCAAAAGTATGGAAAATATTATCGGACAGAAAGTTCACAACGGACTCGGCAGTTGCCTTAGGCATGGCCTTAAGCCATAGAAATTTGGAATAGTGGTCCAGCACCACGAAAAGTTGCGTATTTCCGAACTTAGAACGGGGATAGGGACCCAGAAAGTCAATGAACAGGCGTTGCAGTGGACGCTCAGAAATACGCATTTGTCCGAGAGGAGGACGTAGAGTTTGGTTATTAGACTTTGTCTGTTTGCAGACAGAACATTGACTAATAAATTTACGAACGTCGAGTTTGAGACGTGGCCAATAGAAATATCGACGCAATATTTCGGCGGTTTTATGGACACCACTATGTGCGGATACAGGGGAGCTATGACTGTGAGATATGAGCAGTTGTTGTACCCTGTCGGGCACCCATAGTTTAGTTTGAGGGATATTTACTTGGTCATCCGACATGACACCGGTATTAATATAGATTTTCCCGTTTTGTACCCAAATATTAGAAAATTTATCGGGGTTTTGCTGTATAAGATCGATACGCTCTAGATATGAGGAGTCACTAAAGGCTGACTCAGGAATTAAAGGATGCAGAGAAGCATGTTCCGGAAGAATTGAAGTTAAAGTTTGGTCAGAGAGAATAGAGATATTGCCGGCTACAATACCTTCATGTACGCGCGACAACGCGTCTGGGACGACGTTTACGGATCCTTTACAGTGTTGGATTTGAAAGTCAAATCCTTGTAGTTTGAGACTCCAACGAGCCAGTCTGCCGGAAAGGTCAGTTTGCCGCATCAGCCACTTGAGGCTGGCATGATCGGTAATGATAGTAAAAGAAAACCCCTCGATATAGGCACGAAATTTTTTTACGCTTTGAACAGCCGCCAGGCATTCGAGTTCCGTGATAGTATAGTTACGTTGGGCCGAATTTAATTTACCGGACATAAAAGCAATAGGATGCTCTTTACCATCCTCGTCCTTTTGAAATAACACGCTACCGATACCGGTAGTACTGGCGTCACACTGTATAAAGAAGGGTTTACTAAAGTCTGGATTAATTAAAACTGGAGCCGAAATTAGGGCTTGTTTTATTTGCGAGAAAGCGTTTTCGGCGGAGTCGTTCCACTTAAACGAACGCTTACTCTGAAGTAAATCGGTTAGAGGCGCAGTGATACTGGCGAAGCGAAGGATGAAACGACGATACCAACCCGCCATTCCCATAAAACGCCGTACGTCCTTAGCGGACCTAGGAGTGGGGTAGTCAACAATACTAGAAATTTTATCCGAATCGGTTTTTAGGATACCGTCACTGACTATATATCCGAGATATTTGATCTCGCGTTGAAGGAATTTACTTTTGTCGACGTTAATAGTAAGGCCGGCGGAAGTGAGAAATTGAGCTACTTTACTTAATAGATCTAAATGTTCCTCAAAGGTGGCACTAGTAATGAGTAGGTCGTCTAAATAGACGAAAATTTTGTCATGATACTCGTGCGGAATGACTTTATGCATGAGTCGACACATAGTTTGTGGGGCGTTGCAAAGACCAAAAGGCATAACAGTGAAATGATAAAGAGGACGACCAGGGACTGTAAAAGCGGTCTTTTCGCGCGACTCCATAGATAAAGGAATTTGCCAGAAGGCGTCCTTGAGATCTAGACTGGTTATGAATTTAGTAGATTGTAGACGAGATAAGAGACCCTCAATTAGCGGAAGTGGATATGCATCCTTGATAGTGACCTCGTTAACCCTACGCGCGTCCAGACATAGCCGATTTTTACCGGGTTTGCGGACCAAAGTGACGGGAGAACTCCATGAGCTCTGACTTTCCTCTATAACGCCAAGAGAAAGCATACGATCTAATTCGGTATATAGCTGAGATTGAATAACAGGAGACACTGAATAGTGACGTTGTTTAACGGGTTTAGCGGAACCCGTATCGATAGTATGACTCAAAAGAGAAGTTTTTCCCAACCCACGCTCGTTAAAGGACGGAAAGGTCTGGATAACAGATTGAAGCTGCATTTGCTGCGCTGTAGGTAGATGATGATACACATCACCTTTAGAGCTAGGAACAGTATTAAGTACTTGTAGAGAAGGTAACTGAAAAGGTACGATATTAAATGCGTTCCAAAAATCGATGCCCAGATACACGGAATGTCCTAGAGAAGGGACTACTAAAAATCGAATGGGTTTGATTAAGTTTCCGAAGGAGACTGAAGTGTCTACATAACCTAACGCGGAGACATGTTGTCCAGAAGCAGTACTAATGTGGAGTTTGGAAGAATGCAGATAAAGTTGTAATTTAGATATAAGGTCTAAAGACCCATGACCCAAAACGCTAACGCTAGCTCCACTATCGAGTAACCCAGAGAGTTTATGCCCATTAATGGCTATTTCACGAAAAGGTCGGGAATCCGCTGAAGGATCATCGGAATATATGGAGTGTAGTACTGCCTTACGCAGTTGACGGAGTTTATAAAAATATAATGCCGTACGTTTACACCGACGTAGGCGACTATTGGACAGTAGGCGACATTGAGATTTAATAGAAGGATGAACTATATGAGGTGACGTCACGGAAACAAGATCGCTATGTATGGACTCAACAGGTAACACAACAGGTTTTAAATTGATATTGGGGTCCGTTTGGATGGTGACATCTCTCATAGAGATGTTAGAGAGGGAAGGTACCTGATTTACAGACGCGTATTTGCTTCGGGTCGGACTGGGATACGTGTTTTTATTCGGTCGGACCGATTCAGAGGCATGTTGTTGGCGATGACTGGAGTGGATCGATTCCCCGCGAACGACACACTCCTTCGCCCGTTTCCCGAAGGATTGCATTTAGCACAGTTACTTTTCAGGACACCATCGTGGCCACATCCAAAACAGAAAAGTCGATCTACCGGAATTGGACAATTTCCGAAGGAATGCCCACTACGCTTACAGTTCCAACAGATAACGGAGTTAGAAAAAGTTTCGGAAGAGCGAACTGTAGGAGATACGTCTGCCTGTCTGAATGGATTACCAGAAGAACGACGAGAGTTGATAGGATCGACGTTTTTCGACCCAGACGTAAGATGAATTTCGTGCACGGAACGCCGCACGAAAGGAATAGTCCGTTTTACAGGAGTGTTGATGTTCCATACACTCTCGACGGAAATACAACATTGGACTAGTTCGCGAGTGTTGTTAAAGGTGCGACCAGCTAAATGATCGCTCAGACGGGTGGACATGTTGCGATATAGGATGACTTGTAGGTCAGTGTCCGGTAATGGATGCCGAAGCTGAAGGGTCAGTCCTTCAACAGCATCGAAGAACTCAATGAATGTTTCAGAAGGTTTTTGAATCCGCGCGTCAATACGTCGTCGGATGTCCACATCGGAGGTAAGAGAGCCATACCGACTCAGAAAGGCGGCCTTAAAGCCGTCCCAATCAAAGGACTGGGGATGTAGTTGGAGATATTTCCAATACCAGACCGCTGCTGGTCCACGAACTAATAAATGGAAACTCGCGATGAGTTCTGCAAACGAAACCTGATATGTGCGAGAGAGAGTCTCGACTTGGAATATAAAAATCTCGGCGTTGAGACTAGAGTTGGTTCCATCAAACGTGATGCCCCATTTAAATATGGGTACATTATGACGGACAGAGGTGTTTAAGGTTTCCCTTATAGGTGGAGGAAAACTATGAGTATAAGGAACGTCTGGATACATAGGGGGTGGAGTTTTCACCTCACCTACAGGTTGTGTCGGACTTACATACCGAAAGTGTTCACCTTGATTTAACATATATAAATCCGCAGTGTGGATAGATTTTTCAGTCACAAGGTGTTTCGGACTGTTGAAAATGATGGGCGCCTGACATTGTTCGGGCGGAATGTTTATCACCACGGATTGATTAGGTGGGGAACTGCCTCCCACTTCAGACACTTGTAACGGATGATTAATGGAAAAAGGATTGGACTCACTCCCTAACTCGAGGGATGGTCTGATTTCCCGAGACGTAACCGGAGAAGATACTACTTTGGGCCAGAATGCCTGAGGAATATCCATGTTGCAAGATAGAATGATATATATAACTGAAGATATTAGATAATAGGTGTAATGTTAAGTGATAGAGCGACTAAATGGTTGCGCGGATTATATAAAAAGATTAAGTTATTTTACCGAATAAGGTATTAAGATATTACACGAAACGATATTATAAGATACGATATTATACGATACTTTAGTACACGATATTATAATACAACTTAACGATACTCTGGCTAACTCAAAAGGCGGTCCAAATTACTCGCTTAAAGCGAAACGCCACAAAACTACGCTAACTATATCAATTAAACGCCAATGGGCGATATGTTCAAATACTAAACGCGGCGAAGATACTAAACGCGTACTACCGAAACCGATTGTAGGAGTGTGAGTGTGAGTGGTTTACAATAGTTTACAATAGTTTTACATGAATTTACATAAATTTTTGACTTAAATTATTGTACATAGTTTTTACATAATTTGTTTTACAAAAATTTTTACATAAATGTTTTACAAAAAGTTTTACAACAGAGTTTTACAAAAGTATGACTTAGGATTATTGTGTCGATTCACATACGAATCGGAATAACATGAAGTGATTATTATTGGTATTTTTGTTTTATAAAGATATATTTGGTCTCCCCACCAACAGACAATACGCGATCAGATACAAAATTTAATTAGACACTTAAATTGTGTGTCACAACAAAATGTGAAGTACGTAAAACGAGATGATTCACGATTCGAACAAATTATCCGACGACTACAAGTTAAAAGTGAATTTATTTTATAAATTTAATAGAAGTGTGTCGAAACAGGGATTGCGACGGTTTCAAACGTGGAAGCGATTACTGGGTGTGATTGAGATAATCACAATCCCGATTCAAACAAACTACGCGAATTACCCGACACTTTTCCGAATTTCGACAACACTATGCAACTTGAATTTAGTAATTTAGAAAGGCAAAAGGCCGAAACGTTTGGGCGCCATGGGTTGCGTGCCCCGCATTCCTTCACCTCCCTCCCAGCCAATCATCATCCATGTGCTCCGCCACTTCGGACGCACCATGGACGATGACCGCCGAGAGGAGGCCCCCGTGCGGAGCACCCACCAACAGTGGTCGCATAGAGGCGACCATAGATAACATGTTTTATAAACCGGCTAGCTCACCGGGTCGTGGGCGAATAAAATGCACATCTACAAAAGAAACTTTTATACCCGGACAAAAACCCAATCGCGCACATGCTGAGGAGAGGAGAACCATGAAGAAAAACTCACTTCATATTATTTCACTTATGTTTATATATATTTTTATATATATTTTTATATATTTATTTAATTGATTTTCGAATAATAAATGAACTTTAATTAAATTGTAGAATATGCGGAGGCATATTGATTTTCATTTGAATTGTTATGTGATGTTATAAAACGTTTTTTGTTTGTTTTATGTATGATCTCGCAATTAATTTGATAAGAGTGTCAAAGGCATTTCCAATGAGGATTGTAGTATTATCGCAGGACGACCGTTCTCGCTGCGCTAAACAACCAAACGGCTGGACGACACTTATGATAGCCAGAATGTGTTCCTTATTTACAGTTGTTGCATCGACAATCGGTATTTCACTGTTGCAAATGCGTCCAGCGAGAACTGACTAAATCACGACGCAAATTTGCGATTCCTCCACGCTGCCGCACGAACTATCCGAATTTCAGAACACTTAACAACTTTTATGAGGCCGATGGCTTGAACACCACTTTCGTGCTGCTTCGCAGATCAGTCATCTCCTTGTTGAACAAGTGCTTCACCAGTTACGTCGTCCTTGAAGGGCGTCTTCGGCTCGTTCAAGCCGACGTTATCAACTCGGTCGCGAACTTCTTGATTCATCACAAACTCTCCCATACAAAGCTTTTGGTGACAATGGGGCTGGTCGCGAAAGGCACTTTTGGGGGCTCTGTAGCCCAGTGAGCGGCTTCAACGAACTGCGCGAGTTGACCCACGGTGCTTCTACTTGTTTATCCGCGAACTCCGACGAGAAACCTTACCTCTCTTCGGAAAGCAGGTCGCGTCCCAAAATCCCAGCGTTATCAAGACATACGGAACCGAGCCCACATCCGGATGTATCATCAGATTCCAGTCGTTACCTTCGTATTTTTTCACTCTTTTCCAAGAGTTGAGCTTTCAGCAGACAAACCAATTCTTCCATGAAAGGAAACTTTTTTTTTTATCTTTTTTTTCAAAAAAAAAAACGTGACCGTCTCGGTCAACACCACTTTTCCAACTCCTTTTCGTCAACTCACCTCCTACACTTTTTCACCGCGATCACCCGTTGAAGCATTTTTGCTCCAATTATTACCATATATGGTAATATGTCAGAGTCTTTTCGGCCAATCAGAGGGCGACAGCATGCAAAGTGAACCGATTCGCGCTCGATCACTTAAACTCACCTCGCAAGAGAGACAGCGCGTGTGGTGGATTACTAAATTGGGATTTAGTACTGCCAATGCTGATGATTTGGACGTGTACTGAGGGAAATTTGAATATATTCCAATTTGGAAGAAATGAAAAAAATGAACTACTAAAATTGAGAATTGATCCGCAACAGACGCTTCAAGCGATTTTGACATTACTAAATTTATAAGAGTCTCAACTGAAGTCGAAAAAATAATACATAGTCAATTGGCAACAGTAGAATCAAGATCAGAACCAAAAATGGCAGAATTTAACTTAGAAATAGCCATCAAAACAATTCCAACTTTTAATGGGAATTATAAAGAGTTAGAATCTTTTTTAAAAATTATAGAAATAATAAATAATTCATTAACTAATGCGGCCAAAACACAATTAATAGATTTTGTATACCACATAAAGTTAGCTACAAATGTAAGAACAATAATTTGTAATATGGGGATACCATCTACATATGACGATTTAAAAGCAAAATTGTCTAAAACTTACAGAAATACGAATACAGTACCTCAATTACACACGATACTAGGTAATTTGTCACAGAAAAATTCAAATATTAACTCATATAAGGACAGAGTGATAAATATTATAAACGATTTAAATCAACTACAAATATCTGATTTAGGTGCAACGGCAACGCAAGCTGAGAAAGACACTATAGTCAAACTAAACGACACATATGCTTTAACTATTTTCAAAAACGGCCTGAACGATCAACTAAAAAGCACAGTATTCGCAGCTAGACCAAAAAATTTGGCAGAAGCAATAGATTTGAGTTTAGAGTTAGAGAAGGGTGACGTTTTCCAAACGAGTAATGTCCTAAATATAAATAGAAACAGGTATAATAGATATAACGGAAACAACAGTTTCAATAATAACAGGAACAACCAAAATCAATTTCAAACACAAAGTAATACTCAATATAATGCAAGGTATAGCAATCAAAATAATAATAACAGGAATTTTAACCAGTATAATACAAACAACGGGTATAATAACAGATCTAATATCCCACAACATCATAACCGGAATAACTATGGTAACAATCGATATAATAATAACAATGCGAGGAATAGAAATCAACATAACGCTAGATTCCCTAACAATAGAGGAAGATATGTGAATTTGGTACAGAACCAGGGAAACGGGGAAGGCTCCGGAACGGAATAAATACCCCGACCGGACCAAAAATTTACCAAATTTCGGATAATTGTATGAATTACGTCAAAGTTTATTGTGCAAATGCAGCACAACCCCTAACGTTCCTTATAGATACAGGAGCAGATGTCTCCTTATGCAAACGAGGAAAACTAAAAGAGAATGAGCTATTTCGGCTAAATGATAACTGCAAATTATCGGGAATCACTAATGAGACTATAACATCTCAGGGTTCAATCGATCTTACACTACACTTATCTGACAGTTTAGGAGTAAAACACAAATTCTACATCGTAGACGATGTATTCCCCATTAAAACGGACGGCATCATTGGGATAGATCTATTAACAAAGTATTCTTGCAAAATAGACTATGAAACCTACACGGTAAGTTTTTCGGCAGATCAGGGTGACATTATAATACCAATGGAATGTCGAAAAATCGAAATAAGACATATCAAGCTTCCAGCAAGATCCGAGGTAATTGTACCTGTCAACATTAACTCAGATATTGACCAGGTCGTCCTGAGTAAAGAATTAGAAGAAGGAATATTTGTCGGTAATACTATAATACCAGCCAAAGGAATTTGCCACATAAAAATTCTGAACACAAAAGATTCAGAAGTAATCTTGGAGAATATCGAGTCTGTATTAGATACCCACCCACTTACCCACTATGAGATAAAAAACTACAAGCTAAATAATTTCAAGAGCAAAGATAGATTCAGCACTCTTAACAAAATTTTTAATATAGATTCAACAGATCCTCTAGCACAAGCTAAAATCTTTGAGTTAGTAGAAGAATATTCAAGATATTTTTCATCTTGAGAATGAGCATTTAGGTGTAAACAACTTTTATAGACAAAAAATAGAAGTAACAGAGAGAACACCAGTATACACTAAAAACTATAGATTACCTCATAGTCAAACTGAAGAAATAAAAAATCAAGTACATAAACTTCTGAATGAGAATATAATAGAACCTTCAGTTAGCCCATACAATTCTCCATTATTATTAGTACCAAAGAAAGATGATGGGACATCCAAGAAATGGCGTTTAGTAGTAGATTTCCGAAGACTAAATACTAAAATAGTCAACGATAAATTTTGGGAAGAGCAAAGTATTTCTCAACACTTGACTTAACAAGCTCTTTTCATCAGATTGAGTTAGACGAGTCATCTCGACCACTAACGGCATTTTCTGATACTCATGGACATTATCAATTTACGAGATTACCATTCGGACTAAAAATTTCTTCTAATAGCTTCCAGCGAATGCTTACCATCGCATTGAGTGGACTTGATTCTGAAGCATTTCTATATGTCGATGACATTATTGTCTTTGATTGTAGCATAAATCACCATAACCAAAGTATGCGAAAAGTTTTCCAAAAATTAAGACAATACAATCTTAAATTAAATCCTTACAAATGTCAATTCCTTAAAACTGAAGTGGTATTCCTAGGACATTTGGTAACTAAAGATGGCATAAAGACCGACCCCTCCAAATATAAAACCATAGAAAATTATCCAGTTCCAAAAAATGCGGATGAAACTCGTAGATTTGTTGCATTCTGCAATTATTATAGACGTTTCATACCCAACTTTGCTGATATAGCCAAAAACCTCAATTCATTATTAAAAAAGAAAGTACCTTTCATTTGGGATAATTCGTGCCAAGTGGCATTTGAGACGCTCAAATCTAAACTAATGAATCCCCCAATTTTGCGATACCCAAATTTCGATAAACCGTTTATACTAACCACGGATGCGTCAAACTACGCACTAGGAGCGGTTTTATCACAAGGTGATATAGGATCTGACCTACCTGTATCATATGCAAGCAAATCACTAACAAAGCATGAGCTGAATAAGCCCATAATAGAGAAACAACTATTGGCGATACATTGGGCAATAAATTTTTTTAGGCCATACCTATACGGTAAAAAATTCATGGTTGTCACCGACCACAGACCATTAGTTTCACTCTTTAGCCACAAAAATCCATCTTCAAAATTAACTAGGATTAGACTCGACTTAGCAGACTATGATTTTGAAATCATTTATAAGAGAGGTGAAATAAACACTAACGCCGATGCTTTGTCACGCATTGAACTTAATTCAGAAATCTTAAAGAAAATGATTCCAGCTGAGATAGATAATACCGCAAAAAGAACTTTAGCTATTACAAGGGGCATGAACAAGAATAATAATAAAACTGACACTAAAAATAATAGTAAAAATAATAATAACCAAGATGATTGCAATCATTCAAAGAAGCCTGATCAACTTCACATTTGGGATTGTACATCAATATCTGATATCACAAACGTTAATAAATTAAAATTCGAAATAGCGCGTAATATGAAACCCATGGCTATAGATAATAAAAGAGGTATAGAAACCAAAAAAGGTATAAAAGAAAAAGAAAGTTTGAATATAAAAATCGTACGTACGCCAAAAGAAATAATTGTATGTTGTGATAGCGATAAATTTTCCAGAGAATACGTTCCTGATGGAAAAAAGCTACCAACTGTTAGGCATAGAATCAACAGTGATAATCCCAATAGAAAACTAGATTTCATTGTGGAAAAGCTGATTGAAACAATGCATATATGGAAAATAAACGAGCTAGCATTGTCAGAAAATGACGAAATATTTAAATGTGTACACAAAGAACAATTAATAAAATTATATAATACGCTGCAGCAAAATAATAAAAATCGCGCTCCATTAAAAATACTAATATATAAACCACCAGAAAGAATCTTGAGTAAGTCAGTCCAAGAAAAATTAATAAACGAATATCATTCACCCCTTGCAGGACATCTAGGCGTTAGGAAAACAGTCCTGAAATTGAAGCAAAAGTTTTGTTGGAAAAATATGAGTAACATGGTCAAGAAATTTATAACTAACTGCAAATCCTGTGCAAGAAATAAACAAGTTAGGCATACAAAAGAACAAGCTGTAGAAACAAATACACCATCAACTACTTTCGAAATTTTACAAATTGATACGGTTGGACCATTAAGAATATCAAATCACTTTAGATATATACTAACTATGCAATGTGAACTTTCTAAGTTTGTCGTAGCTACACCGATTGAAACTAAAGACGCGAAGACAGTCGCTTCAGCTTTAGTAAAAGATTTTGTACTTAAACATGGCCAGTTTAAAATTCTAAACTCTGACAGAGGAACTGAATTCACTAATGAACTGATGAAGGAGATTTGTAACTTATTAGAAATAAAACAAATATTTTCCACTCCTTATCACCACGAAACATTAGGCATGGTAGAAAGAAACCATCGTGTTCTCAATGAATTCATGTTATCTTTCGCGGAAGAATCGGAATGGGATGTTTGGCTCCCATATTATACATTCGCGTATAATACCTCACCGAATATCGACAGGATATTCACCATATGAGTTAGTATTTGGAAAATTACCATATTTACCGAGTGACAAGATTAACAACGCGAACACTGTATATAATTTAGACAATTTTGCGAATGAATTTAAAGCAAGAATGAAAAGAACATTAGAGAAAGCTAAAGATATCATAGAAATAGTAAAAAATAAAAGAACATTAACACACTCAAATGTGAATACATTAAACTGTAAAGTAGGAGATAAAGTATTAATTAAGATAACTAATAGAAAAAAATATCAAAAACCCTACCAAGGTCCATATGTTATTGTAAGACAAAACGGAGTGAACTCTACCATAAATATAAATGGAACAATGAAAGAATTCCATAATAATTTGCTTAAACCTTGGAAATGTTATTAATGTATTTTTATTATAGCATGATTTATTTAAGAAATTTATACGACAATAATGTAGTTAAATTACAACTCAGCAAGTAGAACATTTACAAAATATACATATGTATTAAGCATGTACGGGCACACGTTTTCTTACCATTTAGCTTCGCCTTTTCATTATTTCTAACCAATATAAAGAAAAGGCTCAGCACAAAAACCGTAGGGGTGTCATGATACACTACAATGAATCAGCAAATGATACAATTGCATGCACTCATTGCAATTCATAAAGCATGCTTACAATGAATCACAAACAAACGTAAACAAGCGATCAAATTGCATCGCTGTTCCCAATTCATTCAGAACGATACACGGTACGTAGTATTTGAGTCTGCACAAATGACCCGTGCCTCATATCGAATTACATATGGGCAATGAGGAATGCAAATCATTGCTGTGAACATATGTAAATCGATTAGTATGCGGTCATGAGAAAATGATTTGTGTTTTATGATGACTAAGGGATGGTCAATGTGTGTCCTAGTTTTAAGCGTTGTAAAAATAGTATTTAAGCGGTAGCATGTAAGAAATTTGTACAGTCTTTACTCGAAAATTAAAGACAAGAGTGCTAGAACTACTGGCACCTTGTTCTAACAATAGAAGAGTCTTACTGTCCCTTAGAAATTGCGGCACAGGTTGGTATATCCATCCGATGCCATTAATTCGAGCAAGTATTAATTTGCTCGGCTTAGGTTCGACGAAAAACATAAGCAACCGCACCAGTACCAAGAAGGAGACCTAGTCGACAATGTTCCTACCGCTTGTGGTGATTCGCTGAAACTCGAGCCGAAGTATAAAGGACCGTTTCAAATCACGAAGGTTCTTCGCCACGATAGATACGTAGTGGAAGATATGCCCGATATGCGAAACCGAGGACGAAAACACAGCGGGGTGTATACCGCCGACCGACTCAAGCCGTGGTGTCACCTCAGCCCGGAACTTGACTGTCTTGATTTCGAGGACGAGAACGATAATCGCGACGATTATGGGTCAGGAGTGGCCGAGCTGTCAACTTTGGCCGATCTAGCAACACCGACTTTGCCGGAGAGTGTCGACTAACTAAGAGTTGGTCATTGCGTAGCGAGCCGTCGTCGCGAATGGTTATTGATACCATCTACCATTTCAGCCATCTCTGGCAAAAATAATACTACTTTAATTAATAATAATAATGAGAGCAGTGCCAGGAATGAGTTATCATATCATCTGCGGAAGGGTTTTTTGGATTTCCAAAATTTAAGCATAAAAAACATTAACACTAAAACACTGTAGAAACTATTAAAAATCAGCTCAAATTATGCAAATATTATAAAAATTGGATTGAATTTACAACAATTCCCTTAGAATAAAAGATATAAAGTAATATCATTCGTATGAACCCTCTATACATGATAATTCTGATTTTATATTTTTAATTTAGTTTTTTTATAATCATGGAATATGGTTTTGCTGGTTTCTCTTCAAAAACTGATAAGAATGTATGAATTTCATAACCATTTATTACTGTGCTGTGCAAATCAGGTTAAAAAATTATTTTTCATGAAAAAACCCTAAAACCCTAAAAGACCAATTTTTGCATTTTCTTTTATTAAATTAAAAAGCGGCTGAAACAATTTTTATATAATGTTTAAAAAATCGCAATATTCTTTATACACGTCAATTGACACGTTAATGATGCAAATATTATATCTGGCTCGTGAGATATAGTGAATGATAAAAATGACCTTGAAAATCATGATGACTTTTAATGATTTTTTATTTTTAATTTAATTTTTTACGTACTCATGAGAAAAACTTTTGATGATGTTTTCACAAACATTGTTTGGAGTATATAAATTTTATAAACATTGATTACTATATTTCGCAAATCAGGTTAAAAATTTCTTGTTTATGAAAAAAACCTAATTTTTTGCACTTTTTTCTCTTAATTCAAAAAACGCCTCCAAGAAATTTTTCAAAAACTTGATAGAATCACATAAATGTCAATACGCGTCGATTGACACCTTGATCAAGGAAATCGTATGTTTGGTTCGCGAGATATAACGCATGACAGAAATGACCTTCAAACGGGCAAAACAGCAAACCCCCCCGACCGAAGTGTCCCAAAAACTAATCAGCTCTTAAGATTGCAAAGACGCTTCAATTGACACCTTAACGAAGTCAATCGGACTTTGTTTACGTGAGTTATGCTCGTAGAAAAAGGTGTCCACGAACGCACATATGTACGTACGGACGTACGTACGTACATACACACACACACATACTTTCTTCTAAAAACACTTAAAATATACTCTAAAGACCTCAAAACGTAAAGATATGTCGAAAATTTTAATTTCGATTTTCGAGGCGATTACAAGAACTTCCCATATAATGGGAAGTTAAAAACGGCTGGAAGTATTGAAACGTCTTCCTCACGTATTCAGAGAAATCAATAAAATCACTGCGCGTCTACATCATCACCAATAAAGAACTAATAGGAGCCGAAGGTCTAGTTTTCTCGACGACCATGGAGCAAAAACTAGAAATTAACTCGACGTTTTACGAAAATTTCGATCGCGAAAGACATTCTCCGAATAAGTACTTAAATTCTAAAGTGCATGCGACAGTTGATGGCTTTCTTCGGGGTGAGATTGGCTTTTATTCATATATATTTACAAAGAGGTATCCTTCATCGACCAAACCGCCTTTAGACCTCTAGAAAATTCTTTACCCAGCTTCATGGGATCCTTTCAGTACTGCGTTGTCTGAGAACAAAAAATCTTCGGGTCGCCTCAATTATGTTTTAAGAAGATGCACATCCACTCCGATAAGACGAGTCATAAATAAGATTTTGCTTTGCCCTTCATATAAAATGAACAATCCGGCTTTTGACTCAGTTAGTACCAAAGGCTTAATTTATCAGCTACTCAGCGCACTTTGCTTCTTCCCCTTTCTAAACTTACCTGTTTAGCTATTTTTTATGAGACCAGACATTCTCTATAAAAATTAACAACCTCCAATCATTGCTTCGAGTGAGTTCTGGCTTTCTTCTAGGATCCATACTCAGTCTTTCTCTTTTTAACTTCTATCAATACGATCTTTCCCAAGCAGCCCTACTCCATTCCTTCCCCACTCGGTTCCTCAAAGTTTTGCCACAACTACAAATCTTTGAACGGAAGATGTTTATCGAAATACAGAAAGCCTGATAAGTTCTACAGGAGCAACATTCTTTACCTAAAAAGCAAAATCGTACCTCGTCTCGAAATCTTGATCAAACAAGAACGTAAACACCTTGAAGAATGATCCATCTATCCAGGGCAACGGTAAATGAACTCTACCATCGCAATCTCATTGTGCATAACGCTTCCCAATATTTATCACCAATCCAACTATTATTGATTAAAAAGATTACTTTAACTGTTCCTTTAAAACGTTATTTTTATTTTTTAGTTTTTTTCGCATATACGTATTTCGGGAGTAATTGTTCACCCTTCTTCAGTGTATAAACAGTTTATATGCTTTTAGAGCTCCAGCGAATTAAAAGGGCGAGAAGGAGAAACTTCAGAACACAATAGTTGGTAATTTCTAGATCTCGGTTGTTCAACGTTCACATAATTGATTAAAAAGATTACTTTAACTGTTCCTTTAAAACGTTATTTTTATTTTGAGTTTTTTCGCATATACGTATTTCGGGAGTAATTGTTCACCCTTCTTCAGTGTATAAACTGTTTATACACTGAAGAAGGGTGAACAATTACTCCCGAAATACGTATAAACAGTTTATACACTGAAGAAGGGTGAACAATTACATGCATTAAGCCTAGGATAAGCATCACATAAATCTTGTATCCGCTAACTCTTTGGAAAAAAATCTTAATATAGCATCTACAACGCAAAACTTCAAGCCAGGCAATTTAATAGTAACCCTTTCTGAATTACTCGGAGGACCTGCAGTTCGCATTTACTCGTCCGCTCATCATCACTTGAGGATCGTATTTAGTCGTCAGTCTCCGCCGCGTCTCTCCTACATTCCCCATCCTAGCTATCTCTTCTCACATGTGCGTTTAATTTAATTGCAAATATTACTCATTTTATTTAGCTTAAGGGGTTAAACCACTGTAACTTTTTCAAAAATTCGAATTTTTTTTATTTTACTATGTGCCAGATCACTGAAAAAAATTTGAGATTAAAAAAAAAATTTCATTGAAATTTTAAACTTTTAAGAGAGGCATATCTGAACTCGCCTTACAACTTTTCGATACGCATGGCACACCTAACGAGAAAAGTCAATGTCTGCTTTTAAATTTTTTTAAATCAATAAATTTGCTAATCGACGTCGTTGACGTTATACTATGGATTAGCTATTCGACGAAATACGAGTTGTGTTGAAGATATGAAGAGAGAGAAATTTGGGCTACATTGTATCATAAATTGTCTACAAATGATAATCCTCAACACGACAAATGCTCTGACTCGTGGTGCGACTGGAAGAAGGCACAGGCATCAAACACGTTGGATGAGTTTCAACATAAACCACCTCTACCTAATATAGTTTTCGAAGCCGTAAAACCTATTTACGAGGAACTGAGTCGTGATGACCTGTTAATACGTTGCTTAGGTGGTTACACTCAAAATAGCAACTAGAGTTTTAATGCAACTGTGTGGCATCTAGCTCCCAAAGTATATTCCAGCGCCAAAACAGTGTTGCAAATGTCAACGGACATTGCTGTTTCCACATTTAATGATGGCCTTATTAGTATTCTGAGAATTATGAATGCCTTAGAAATGGATATAGGTCCTCAAGTAAACAATTTTTGCATCGCAGAAGATGCCAGGCGCATACAACGCGCAGAACGTGCACAAACGGAAAGGGCAAAACAGGTACGCTCTGCAATAAAATCAACAAAAAAAGATAACGAGGAGGCCAATGTTAGTAAAGAAGGTCAGCTTTATGGCCCAGGCATATCAGACTAATTTTGATAAGTTGATTTTTTCTGTTTTTTTGGTAATATTTAACCCGAATTTTTTGGGTCAAAAAGGATTTGAAAATTTGGCATTTCTACAAAACAAATTTTCGAGATTCCGTACGATATTCACTAGACAATTTTATCTGAATCGACCCCTATTTTTATTTTCAGAATAAATTTATGGCTTTGATCGTGCGTGCGGCGGAGCCCTCCAGCGAAAACATGGATCGAGAGAAAAATAAATGTGCCACTATTTCCTTTTCTTTTTCAAACCGAATGTTTTTTTTGTGTAAATAAAGAGTTAATTAACAATTAACAATCATTTTTTTGTCCATTTACTGGCTTGAATTTTTTTGAAAATTTTTCAAAAAACATGAAAATTTCGAGAGGTTACAGTGGTCCCCCTTTAAGTACGTAAGTAGAGTCATGGCACAACAAAACATTTATTCAAGATTTTTTAGTATTGGCCAAGTTCTGATTGAACTGTTTTATAAATTTGCTGTTTGCTGTTGTTGTCAAAAAAAATTCCATTTATACTTGTCAATGTCAACATATCATGTACGTCAAGAGTCTCAATAAAATTGTCTGAATCTGAATCATATTAAAAAGTGCTACCACAAATTCCACTCGTTAGTTATCTGTATTATTTACAACCGGGCTTGGAATCGGATTTGATAGAATTATGGGCGTCATATTTACGGGATTTCAAACTAATTGGTAGAATTGTTCCCTTTTCTTGTTATATTAATTTCTGACACGCTACAGAGCTACGATTGAACATAATTTGAAGAAATATCATTCAGTGTATTGACTATTTTTATGAACATAAAATTATTCCTTTAAAGCCGCTCAAGTCACGGCACATAAGTATGGAATTGCACTAGTTCATTACGAAAATAAGATAAAATTCGACCATCAGTGATCAAGCACTTCTTTTGACGAGTTCTTGAATTTCCCTATTTGTCTCGGCAATTTTTAAACATTTTCTTCCAATGCTGTTTTGTTTTTGTCTCAGAAAACTTGGATGAGGGTCCCCACAAAACAAATAAATTTCGTTGAATAACCAATTTCCTTTTTTTTTCAATGACAGCCCGTTTGACATTTCGCCGGTACGATATTGATACAACTCATGTAGAAGTGTTTATAAAGTTTGTTTCGTTCCTGTTAGTTTCCTGTTCCAAGCCTATATTACAGAAACGGTTAAAATTGCACTTCGAAAAAAATTAACAGGAACGGTACGAACTAAATATCCACCTATACTAGAGTGGAACCAAACAAAGAGATGTTGATGACAATAATGCTAGAAAGCAAAAGGTGTGGAGCAACCACAAAATTTTCATTAACAAGTGGTTTCACTTATTCGATTTGAAATTTTCATGGGACAAAGGTTGTATGAATATTTGTTTTTGCATATTTTTTAATGATGCGAACGTGCATGATACTAAATTGAACTATTTGAATATATAATCAACACATAGCATTCGGATTTCGTCATTAAGTATAATTTTTTTCGTTCTCCTACCTGCCCCGAAATGCAAATATGTTTTGTACGTTACACTCTTTTATTGTGTCTTACCAAATGCAAACACATTATGAGATTTGATAGTATGGTGGCTGATTCGAATTTTGATGCCATACATATGGATTTACGTGAGAGCCGTTCCTGTCTATCTCTTTGTTCCTAGGTATCAACTATGAAAAAAACCCAAAAAGGATGAAATCTTTTGCAGACGGGAAAAAGCCCAAGATAATAAGACGAAAAGTCAATTGGTTTTGCTATTAGCTGTCAATTTCTTCTGCTTGGAACCAGAACCGACCGAAAAGTGAGGTAGTTCACGAAGACTTATGTAGCAAAGAGTATTGGCTGCATGAAATAGCATTTTTTAGTGAAGAAATATTCGGGAGAGGCGTAATAACACTGTGAAGTGTAGAACCATTCTCCGGTCAATTTAACACTATGTTCACCTCGTCCTCGTCATTTCATTATTAAACAAAAAAGTGTTATGTGAATAAAATTAGCAAGTTAAATTAATATAAAGAAGCATAATTTGTACATTAAATTTTAAGCTTATTAAAAGTATCAACAGATGATAACAGTACTTTAAATTCACCAAGCTTGGCTATGAAATGACAAGGGAAGCAAAATTTGGTGTAGAAATTATTTATCGATATTTATGGTTCTGAGCTACAAATAGTTAGACATATTGTAAAAAAATATCTTTGGTTCACTGAGAAGCGGTAACCCCGCACACCAAGCATGTCGTATCGAAAACCAGCTTACAGCGCGCGAACCAGGGAATCTGGTTTGGCAACTACCCGACCGGTTCTGGCGACAGAACCGTTATCGGATCGAGAGACAGTCGCTGGAGATAGACAGAAAAAATGAGAGTCTGGTTCATGTCGGTCACCTGGACGGAGGGTTTCGAGGAACAGGTGGACTTTTCGGGGTTTTTCTGAGTTCGTGTGAGTCCCGATAAAAAGTGAAAAATGTGTCGAGTCTAACAATTGATTTTCTATTCACTTTGAAACAAACTTGAAATGTGAAGAGGCGTGGAGTCTGGCCCCTGATTGATCCCGCGTTTTTCGGTTTTTGTGAGTGGACTTCTAAGCATCGTTGTATATGCTAAATTTTTGCGACTAATCAGTTCCAAGTGTGGTTATGTCTGAACACGTGAAAACTGAAGCATTTCGACGTGACCATGGGAAAAATGTATGGAGGCGAGGATTACGAGTTCTGTCCTTCCTTTGATTTCGCGTGTTTTTGAAATTTTGTTTGAGAACCGGAGGGGATGACAGTGTTATTTGGAATTAAGCTAGTTTGTCGAGTGATTTTTAAATCGAATTTTGAACCCGTGCATTTTTCGAGCTGATGAAGATTTTCACCGAAAATTGTGGGGAGGAGAGCGATGTGATTGCGTGCGAAACTAATGAACAAACCATCAAGAAATTCGAGAAGTATCTTAATTAACTAATGAAATGAAAGCATTACGCGTCCTGAAATAGTTGATTAGGCATTTCATCTAAGAAAAAAAATCGTCCTTCGTTAAATTTATATATTAAATTTCAATTGCTAGTAAATATAACACACAACATTACATAAAACAGATAAATATGCAAAAATACTTCACTCTTAACAATTAATTTAAAGGATACACTCTAAGTTAGATACTAGATGAAGAGTTCTTCATGAACAGATTGCTGAACAATCACGAAAAATAAGATTCATTGAATATTTAGAAATAATTTATAAGTTTCAAAAATATAGAATAAGCCGAAAAGTGAAAGCAAAAAAAATGCAAATACATAAGCTCGTTACAATAATTTACAAATGTTATGTAACCCAAGCAAAGATATCACGAAACGGTGAATGGTGACAGAAATACATAAGTGGACCCATATTATTGCCTTTTTCAAAGGGTATCAAATTGCTGCAGCATGAGATGTCAGCGAGACTAACATGTTAAATAAATTGTGATGATAGTTTATTTTCTATTCTTTGACGAGCAAACTATTATAGGATCGGTGATATTTTTAAGAGTACATATATTTGAATGTCACCAGAAATTCACTTCTTTTTCAACAGCTGGTCTCGAGTATGTCATTAAGAAGTTAGTAGAATAGTAATGGAACATAAATTTTGGCTTTTGGCGATAGCTAAGAAAATAGTTTTTGTACGAATATACTTTTAGACAACATTTGTTTGTTGCTCCGAGAATTTTCTTCTCACATGGTTAAATTTGTTAACGAAATAATAATCGTAGAAATCACACAATATTTCGCCTTAGATTTCATCGACCGCCGCACTAATGTCTTCACGACTAGAATTTTGTTGGTTTTCCTCTCTTAAGATCGTTCCCCATTGATGATAACGAACCAAATCTGCGGATCCTTATATGCATTTGCTTTTGGTGTGTTTATTGTTTCGTTGTAAGCTAAAAGTTCAGCGGCGCTAGTGTCTTCATTACAAAAGCTTTGTTTAGTATCCTTTCCTTAGTTGCTTACTCGTTGATAATAGCGAACGACATCAGCGAATCTGTATGTGTGTTTGTTTTCGGTATGTTTATTGCTTCCGTCAGCTTTCACTTTCTATTTCCCACGAAGACTCCGGGGCACCGTCAAAAGCGCGGAAAGCTGGTGTCTCCAGGAAAACAGAGACGACAGTATCAGCAGTGTCAACAGCATAAGCGGCGTCAGCACGAGTCGACGAGGAAATGGCGGTCGACAGCAAAGGCACATTCAAAAAGTGCCATCGAGTAGACGATAGCTAGAGATGCCGCAAGGTTCAGGTTGGCTACCGGTATTTGGTATTTAAAAATTAAAATGTTACTAAGTTAAGTTCAACCGTTCAGGTTGATAATAAATTTGTGACCCTTAAAGAAAGTGGATCTACTACAGTCAGTGTCCTTTTTGTCACAGTTTGCAAGGCCAAGTGGCTTGCGAGGTGCTAACCACCGCAGCTCTTACAAAACATTATGCACGCCTTATAAACCTGCCCCTTCGTAGAACAGAGGCCATAAATCCACCGCAGTACCTCACATGGTCATACATTTGCTAATGAGTGTTGCGGATCATTTATATTTCACATTTTTTAATTTTTATCAAAATGTGAACCAATTTAAATTTCATCGTTACACTGCCAAATAATCGCCATAGGCAGTACTAAATTCCGAATTATTAATCCACTACTCGCGCTGTCTTTCTCGAGAGGTGAGAAACGCGTTCTTCTTTGTTTTAGTCGTGGTGAGTTCAGGTGATCGAGCGAGAACCTGATTGGCCAAATTCGCTAATTGCCACATATGGGCATAATTGAAGAAAAATGAGCCGACTCGAGACCGGAGTGAGATGTGTGGGGGGAAAAACGGACGGAGTATGTTACGTCGCGAAAGGCAAAAGCTAGTGGCAAATTTTAATTTCGGTACGACTTCAAGAATAAACGAAATGAATGTCCAAAGAGACAGGCAGCGATTGGAGGACGTGGCAACGCAGGAGTAGCAAGTCTCGATGGCAGTTTACGCGTTTGCCAGGGGGAGCGAATGGCGAAGCTCGAAAGGTCATAACGTGTGGAGTTTTCGTGGAAGTTGTGGCGTTCTTTTGGTCGTTCGCGCAAGCAGCAGCGATCGCCAAGCGCACAAGTCCGAGGTCTGAGTATCGAGGCTGTGGGATTGTTCGCGTCCTCGTAACGTAAAGTCAACACGAAAAAGTCCAATTCGAGGCCGCCCAGAGCGCGAGGGGTGCATTTTCTGCACTATTAAGAAATGTTCCAGCCAGTGGTATGTGTTTTCTAACCTGCGAATATATCCAAGAGAAAGCAAAAGAACGAGCAGGCTCCGGAGCAAAAGTGGATATGATATCAACGATATTATCTGGTGGTATGGCAGGAATAGCGAATTGGGCGATTGGAATGCCTGTCGACGTTCTTAAAAAGTCAATTGCAAACGGCTCCCGAAAAAACGTATAAAAACAACATTCGTGACGTCTTCAGGGAACTGATGAAAAATGAAGGAACTTTGGCGCCATACAAAGGTGTAACGCCTGTTATGCTGAGAGCTTTCCCACCGAATGCCGCTTGTTTTATTGGTTTTGAAGTATTTATGAAATTTTTAAATGCTGTCGCATCTGGACTGTAGCAATCGGTGTTAAAGTAGAGCTTAAAAAGAGTTATATATTTTGCTAGTTTTTCTTTTCTAAAAAAAAATGAGAATAAAGTGAAATCTAATATGAAGTGAGTGTATAATTGGTTTCTCCCCTTCGCAGCTTGATCGCGATTGAAATTTTTGTCCGGTTTCTTCCTTTTGGTAATCAGCCCACGGTGAGCTAGCCGGTTCTAAAAATTTTGTACTATGACCGCCACTATGCGGCCACAGTTGGTGGGTGCTCCGCACGGGGCCTCCTCTCGACAGTCATCTTCCATGTTGCGTCCGAATTGGCGGGGCACGTGGAGGATGATTCGCTGGGAGGGAGGTGTGGTAGTGGGGACACGCAACATGAGCTTTCAGAACACCAAGGTGTTCACTCAAGAGTGAAAAACCTCTGACGATCGCATTCTCGTAAACGACGAAATAAAAAGCGCCGCCAATCCCTTATCTTGAACAACCGCGTATTAGATGAACAAGTACGCTTCTACTCAAACGCCGAGATTTAAAAAGTATGGGGCGGTTTCCGAGTTCACCTTGAGCCTTATTCGCACCAAAGCCAAATTGCAACAGAAGCTGAATCGAGCCTTCCAAAAGAATCTCAACAGAATCGACGCAGAATATATCAAATTATAATTAATAAACCGCCTAGATTCTCTTATTAGAGAGCATCTAAATGCAGACATGAATTTAGGCTTCAAAAACGCCTGAAACTCTTGATACCCTCCCCGCGTATTTAGAAAAATCAAATCTTCCTCCTATATCAATAAAGAATAAGAGACAAAGGTTTAGTTTTCTCGACGACGGAGCAAAAACTTATTCCGGATTTTACGGAAATCTCTATCGCGAAAGACATTCTCCGAATATGTCCTAAAATCCTGAAGTGCACGAGACAGTAGATGGCTTTCTTAAGGGTCACATTGGCTCTTATCTTTGTATCTTTACAAAGACGAATCCATCATTGACTATACCCGACTCACTCTTTTCCTTTACTCACCCCGGCGAGGTCATTTCACTACTGCATTCTTTGAATAATAAAAAATCTTCGGGGCCCAGACAAAATCCCAAACTATGTTTGAGGGAGAGGGTGCAGTTGAGCTCTTACAACTCCGCTCATAACAGTCATAAACAACTGTATGAGCAACGGCTACTTACCAAAAACTTGGAAGAAGGCTCTTCTTATTCCAATTCCGAAGAATGGTTCAGATGGGCAAATTGCCTCGCTGAAACCCATCATTTTGCTCTCTAATCTCGGAAAATCTTTCGAAAAAGTCATGCTTTGCTCATTCTCAGATTTTGCTTCGCCCGTTATACAAAGTGAACAATTCGGGTTTAAACCCAAAACTTCGACAGAACACGCGGCTCTGTCACTTCATGACTTTATTTCCTCCGGTTTCCGACGAAGGGAATCCACAGTAGCTTGCACCGTTGACGTCGAGAAAGCTTTCGACTCGTTTTGCACCAAAGGCTTAATTTAAAAGCTACTTATTGCACACTGCCCTCTTCCTCTTTCTAGACTAATAGATAACTTTTTATGCAACTAGGTTAGGTTTCCGCGATTTCTTGTTTACTTATCGCGTTATCATAAAGCCTGTATTCGGTTTCAAGTCGCAAGTAAACTAAAAACAGCTAAATTCAACGCGATGAAGAAATATTGTCAGATTGACTCTAAATATATTAGTTACTGATCTTGAAACCAAGGACTAAAAGAAACTGAACGAACCGAATAAATGCCCACAATTGATTAGCATCAATACCAGCCCGAAATAAAACGTAAAAAGACGTCAAATTAATTGGACGAATAACTTGAGAATTTTAAAACCTGCATTAATCAAATTTTTTTGCGGACTCTGAACTGAAGTGTTAGCAGCCGCAAGCAAATGACAAAATTGTTCGTGATAGCCTAAGGGCACAGACAAGTACGATTGTGCGATCAAGAATTTAGTTGGGCAGACAAGTTGATTAAACCCGGGATCGGAGCGATATTCCTCGGTCGGTGGCAGAGAATCATCTGAGGAACCATCTAGAATCGGGCGAAGGTCTTGACTTAAGGTTGCAATAGATGGAGCGTTAGTGGCGGGGCCTCTTTGACTTTTTGATAGAGGATTTTCTATAGCACAGCACCAAGTACGTTGTGATAGGCACCTGCACCTACATCAGAGATTCTATCGGACTCGGTGGTCTTTTTCAGCTTTTCCATCTTGATCATAGTATATATAATAGGCGGTAGTACCCGAAGTAGCTGCCGAATACTCCCGAAATTGACGTATCTTACGTACTGCCAGCTGTACAGAGGATAAAGCATTTTGGCGGACTATTTGAAAATTGTTAATCCAGAACCATATTAGAGGAAGGCAGTGTTATGCGTGTTCAACTCAGCCATTTTCCATTCGAGAGAAATCTTCAACTAAATAATTGAGATGTAGTTGATAGTTGTAGTTGGTTTGTGCCCAACAGTGAAGAAAGATATTAATGTGGCATTGGCGAACCTAAAATGAGGTTGGAACAAGGCAAGCGAAAAAAAAACAATTTATATATATATATATACTCCGAGCTGCCTGAAGAGCGAACAAAAGCACGTGCGATTCAGCTAACCCTGACATCCCTAACCAATAAAGTCCAAAAATTGTAGAGAACACAAAATACGTAAAGGCAAGGGACAAAGTCGAAACTTTCGCGAGACCAACTGGGGTAGGTATTACCTACGAAGTCGAGACAGGCCACCCAGCTTGAGCGTACAAGTACGGTCGACACTATATTGGGAGTCATTTTCGCAAATCCAAAAAATAAAGGGAATTGGAGAACCTGCACTTTGAGCACTTTGAAGAAAAGAAGTCCAACCACACCGGTATGTGGAACCCTCGACTGAAAAAATATATTTCCAAGTCAGCATCTGACTGGCGAAAAGTTGTTCGGGGCCCACGGTGGGCGCCATTGCAATGATGCTATTTGCGAAAGACATCGCAACGAAATTCAAGCCAACCAGAACCAGAAATAAAACAAAAAATAAATCATACCTCCCTCAAAGATGAGCGCTCTTCGTCGAAAAGCGAAATAAAATGGCTAGCATGTAGAAACCTTTTGTTTCTGGTTCTCTTAGCGACAATCAGAACCATTGACATTATAGGGAAACGTAAGTTGGAGTTCATTGTTTGTTTCTTTCCTGAAGTATTCATAATACGTGATAAATTGAAAGATATCCTCATAAGGGAATGTGCCAACCCCCGCATGGCCTCCCTGCTTCGACATAGACAACCGTGGGGTCTCAGGGAGACTGCACAACGAGAGATAGCGGCTGCGAGGGGGGGGGAACCAACTGCAATGAATTCAGAAAAAGTTAAAAAGGAAGTTCCACTCAGCCCAGAAGGGAAGTGGACAAAGGTGACGCGTTCTTCTGGTGGGAAGAAGACCGTGATGTCCAATCGGACAATAACCAGCCTACCTCCCACTTCTTCGAGGGGTGCATGCACCAAGGCAGCTATGCCAGGGACAATCACCTCCTCAGGTATGCCAATTGGCGCTAGCGGCAGCAGCAAGGCAAGGGCGAATAAGCCGGTTGCCGCTGCGCCCTCCAACACCGCCTCTTCTTCAGGTGTCAAAAAGCAGCAAAAATCCTGTTATGGCTAATAGGAACAGAAGATCTGCCTTCAAAGTCCTGAAAAGGTTGAAAGATTTATCCCCTGAGAGGCTCTCCCAGAAGGATAAAATCTCCCTTGAATGGGCAACAACAGTAGAGGCTCATAAAGCCTCTTTGGCAAAGCAAGGGGCTACTCACAAAAGATGCAGATCTAATGAGGCAGCCCCGAATCAACCGAGTGCCTAACTGCAGGTCACCAAAAGAGCAAAGCAAGAAGCTGTCTCGAGGGAAGACATCCCGAATCGGCCTCGATCCAGGGCACCTACATCAGAGATTCTATCGGACTCGGTGGTCTTTTTCAGCTTTTCCATCTTGATCATAGTATATATAATAGGCGGTAGTACCCGAAGTAGCTGCCGAATACTCCCGAAATTGACGTATCTTACGTACTGCCAGCTGTACAGAGGATAAAGCATTTTGGCGGACTATTTGAAAATTGTTAATCCAGAACCATATTAGAGGAAGGCAGTGTTATGCGTGTTCAACTCAGCCATTTTCCATTCGAGAGAAATCTTCAACTAAATAATTGAGATGTAGTTGATAGTTGTAGTTGTTTTGTGCCCAACAGTGAAGAAAGATATTAATGTGGCATTGGCGAACCTAAAATGAGGTTGGAACAAGGCAAGCGAAAAAAAAACAATTTATATATATATATATACTCCGAGCTGCCTGAAGAGCGAACAAAAGCACGTGCGATTCAGCTAACCCTGACATCCCTAACCAATAAAGTCCAAAAATTGTAGAGAACACAAAATACGTAAAGGCAAGGGACAAAGTCGAAACTTTCGCGAGACCAACTGGGGTAGGTATTACCTACGAAGTCGAGACAGGCCACCCAGCTTGAGCGTACAAGTACGGTCGACACTATATTGGGAGTCATTTTCGCAAATCCAAAAAATAAAGGGAATTGGAGAACCTGCACTTTGAGCACTTTGAAGAAAAGAAGTCCAACCACACCGGTATGTGGAACCCTCGACTGAAAAAATATATTTCCAAGTCAGCATCTGACTGGCGAAAAGTTGTTCGGGGCCCACGGTGGGCGCCATTGCAATGATGCTATTTGCGAAAGACATCGCAACGAAATTCAAGCCAACCAGAACCAGAAATAAAACAAAAAATAAATCATACCTCCCTCAAAGATGAGCGCTCTTCGTCGAAAAGCGAAATAAAATGGCTAGCATGTAGAAACCTTTTGTTTCTGGTTCTCTTAGCGACAATCAGAACCATTGACATTATAGGGAAACGTAAGTTGGAGTTCATTGTTTGTTTCTTTCCTGAAGTATTCATAATACGTGATAAATTGAAAGATATCCTCATAAGGGAATGTGCCAACCCCCGCATGGCCTCCCTGCTTCGACATAGACAACCGTGGGGTCTCAGGGAGACTGCACAACGAGAGATAGCGGCTGCGAGGGGGGGGGGAACCAACTGCAATGAATTCAGAAAAAGTTAAAAAGGAAGTTCCACTCAGCCCAGAAGGGAAGTGGACAAAGGTGACGCGTTCTTCTGGTGGGAAGAAGACCGTGATGTCCAATCGGACAATAACCAGCCTACCTCCCACTTCTTCGAGGGGTGCATGCACCAAGGCAGCTATGCCAGGGACAATCACCTCCTCAGGTATGCCAATTGGCGCTAGCGGCAGCAGCAAGGCAAGGGCGAATAAGCCGGTTGCCGCTGCGCCCTCCAACACCGCCTCTTCTTCAGGTGTCAAAAAGCAGCAAAAATCCTGTTATGGCTAATAGGAACAGAAGATCTGCCTTCAAAGTCCTGAAAAGGTTGAAAGATTTATCCCCTGAGAGGCTCTCCCAGAAGGATAAAATCTCCCTTGAATGGGCAACAACAGTAGAGGCTCATAAAGCCTCTTTGGCAAAGCAAGGGGCTACTCACAAAAGATGCAGATCTAATGAGGCAGCCCCGAATCAACCGAGTGCCTAACTGCAGGTCACCAAAAGAGCAAAGCAAGAAGCTGTCTCGAGGGAAGACATCCCGAATCGGCCTCGATCCAGGGCACCTACATCAGAGATTCTATCGGACTCGGTGGTCTTTTTCAGCTTTTCCATCTTGATCATAGTATATATAATAGGCGGTAGTACCCGAAGTAGCTGCCGAATACTCCCGAAATTGACGTATCTTACGTACTGCCAGCTGTACAGAGGATAAAGCATTTTGGCGGACTATTTGAAAATTGTTAATCCAGAACCATATTAGAGGAAGGCAGTGTTATGCGTGTTCAACTCAGCCATTTTCCATTCGAGAGAAATCTTCAACTAAATAATTGAGATGTAGTTGATAGTTGTAGTTGGTTTGTGCCCAACAGTGAAGAAAGATATTAATGTGGCATTGGCGAACCTAAAATGAGGTTGGAACAAGGCAAGCGAAAAAAAAACAATTTATATATATATATATACTCCGAGCTGCCTGAAGAGCGAACAAAAGCACGTGCGATTCAGCTAACCCTGACATCCCTAACCAATAAAGTCCAAAAATTGTAGAGAACACAAAATACGTAAAGGCAAGGGACAAAGTCGAAACTTTCGCGAGACCAACTGGGGTAGGTATTACCTACGAAGTCGAGACAGGCCACCCAGCTTGAGCGTACAAGTACGGTCGACACTATATTGGGAGTCATTTTCGCAAATCCAAAAAATAAAGGGAATTGGAGAACCTGCACTTTGAGCACTTTGAAGAAAAGAAGTCCAACCACACCGGTATGTGGAACCCTCGACTGAAAAAATATATTTCCAAGTCAGCATCTGACTGGCGAAAAGTTGTTCGGGGCCCACGGTGGGCGCCATTGCAATGATGCTATTTGCGAAAGACATCGCAACGAAATTCAAGCCAACCAGAACCAGAAATAAAACAAAAAATAAATCATACCTCCCTCAAAGATGAGCGCTCTTCGTCGAAAAGCGAAATAAAATGGCTAGCATGTAGAAACCTTTTGTTTCTGGTTCTCTTAGCGACAATCAGAACCATTGACATTATAGGGAAACGTAAGTTGGAGTTCATTGTTTGTTTCTTTCCTGAAGTATTCATAATACGTGATAAATTGAAAGATATCCTCATAAGGGAATGTGCCAACCCCCGCATGGCCTCCCTGCTTCGACATAGACAACCGTGGGGTCTCAGGGAGACTGCACAACGAGAGATAGCGGCTGCGAGGGGGGGGGGAACCAACTGCAATGAATTCAGAAAAAGTTAAAAAGGAAGTTCCACTCAGCCCAGAAGGGAAGTGGACAAAGGTGACGCGTTCTTCTGGTGGGAAGAAGACCGTGATGTCCAATCGGACAATAACCAGCCTACCTCCCACTTCTTCGAGGGGTGCATGCACCAAGGCAGCTATGCCAGGGACAATCACCTCCTCAGGTATGCCAATTGGCGCTAGCGGCAGCAGCAAGGCAAGGGCGAATAAGCCGGTTGCCGCTGCGCCCTCCAACACCGCCTCTTCTTCAGGTGTCAAAAAGCAGCAAAAATCCTGTTATGGCTAATAGGAACAGAAGATCTGCCTTCAAAGTCCTGAAAAGGTTGAAAGATTTATCCCCTGAGAGGCTCTCCCAGAAGGATAAAATCTCCCTTGAATGGGCAACAACAGTAGAGGCTCATAAAGCCTCTTTGGCAAAGCAAGGGGCTACTCACAAAAGATGCAGATCTAATGAGGCAGCCCCGAATCAACCGAGTGCCTAACTGCAGGTCACCAAAAGAGCAAAGCAAGAAGCTGTCTCGAGGGAAGACATCCCGAATCGGCCTCGATCCAGGGCATGGATACCGGCGAAGTCATGCACACCAGAGGAAATTGTTGAGCTTATCGAGCTCAGCAATGCTGATCTTCCGGTGGGCAACTGGAAGGTAGCCAAGGTAAGCGAGCCCAGCAATGAACATCGAGAGGCCCTCATATTCCTCAAAGAGGAGTAGCTAGCTCCGTTGAAGTCGAAGGGCGGGGTGATAAGCTACGGTTTCTCGGCTATCACCCTGCGAGTATATCGCAAGAACCGTACTGGGAAGGCAGTACGGGAACCGATCAAAGAGAGTGGAAGCGAGGTGACTGTAGAAGCATCAGTGGACCAGATCTTCTCTCCGACGACGGAAGAAGCACCACCTCCACCACGGAGTTGGCTGGGGACCTTCTCCAAACCCTCGACCTGGTTGAGGAGGAGATGTCCTTATCTGACGAGGAGGAGGACAAAACATGGTGTCGTGATGCTGAGGTTTCTACAGATAAACCTTCATCATTCTAAGGCGGCATCCGCCGCACTGCTCCTCCACCTGGCCCAAAAAGGAGCTAATACTGGCCCAGGAACATTGAGTTGTAGGCAACCAGGTTTGTGGGCTCAATATGAAGGGAACAAAAATGTATCTCTCTACACAGCAGGTAAACCGAGAGCTTGCATAGTAACAAAGGAAGGCTTGAAGTTTCTAATTTTGTACAATTTCAGTGACCAGGACACCATTGCCATAGCAGTAGAAAGGTAGTCCAAACTGCTTTGGGCTGTCTCCTGAACAAAACGGATGAGTCACTCTTTGAATTTATTTTAACGCATGACTTAGCCATATTAAACAAAGGTGAGGATCCTACTTTCATTACGGCAAGTCGTAAGGAAGTTCTGGATATCATTCTAACGAACGAGCACTTGCACCACGCTATCAAAGGATGGCATCTATCACAAGAGTGCTCGTTCTCCGATCATTTATATATAATGTTCGATGTGGTTTTTGACCCTCCGAAAAATCCAACCTTCATCAACAAAAGGAGGATGGATTGGGTTAAATACCAATCAGAATTCGAGTCTGCACTAGAAGGCAGACCTCCAGAGATTGAAGACATAGGCGGTCAGAAGGAAGCCATTGGGACTCTTACATCTGCCTTCAATGAAGCAGCAGGATCTGCATGTAGTCCAACGAAGCCTAGGGGGAAGTATAAGCCCCCCTGGTGGAATGGTGACATTGCGGAGCTGCGGAAGGAGTGTAGGAGGTCCTTTAATCAGGCTAAAGTATCCAATGACTGGTCTTCTTATAAACTAAAACTGAAAGAGTTTAAAAGCTCCATCAGAAAAGCAAAACGCACCTCGTGGAGAAGTTTCTGTGCAGAAATAGAACACTCCAAGGATGTCAGTCGTCTGCGAAAAGTTATGACAATCTCCCCCTCATTTTTTGGGTCCTTCAAGGACGCAAATGGGACCTGAACCAAATCCAGCTCCGAGACGCTAGCCATTCTTATGGACACGCACTTCCCGGGCAGTGAGGATGTGGCTGATGAAGCTGATCCACATACGGCCCCGAACTGCCTGTCAGCCGCTGTGCCTGTAGATGACAGGCTCCTACGCTGGGCAATCAGCTCATTTCAACCTTTTAAATCCCCTGGAATGGACAACATATCACCCGTTGAAATCCAGCAGGGAATCCATATAGCGCTTCCATGGCTAAGAGCCATCTTTAAAGCATGTTTACAGATGGCTTACATTCCACAGCGGTGGAAAGAAGCTAAAATAGTCTTCATACTCAAAGCGGGCAAGACATCCCACTCCTCACCTAAGGACTATAGACCTATCAGCCTCACCTCTTTTCTGCTGAAAACTCTGGAAAGGCTGATAGAGATTCATTTGAGAGCTACTCTGAAACCCAATATCTAATGCGCAGCACGCATATACAAAAGGGAGATCGGTTGAAACAGCTCTTCACTCGCTCACCAGCTACATCGAAAAATCGCTAAGCGACAAAGAATATACGCATGCGGTTTTTCTAGACATCGAAGGTGCATTCAACGTCAGCCACAAGGCTATTGAGAAGGCACTCGAGAATAACAATGTGGATGATAACCTGATTAGGTTTATCTTACAACTGCTAAGCAGCAGGAGCATCAACTCCACACTAGGAGACAGCATCCTAAGAAGGCGGACGTGCAGAGGCACCTCGCAAGGTATGTGCTATCATCCCGCAAGGTGGGGTACTATCACCCCTTCTATGGAACTTAGCGGTGGACAAACTCCTTTCAACAATAGAAGCGACTGGCTGCAAAGTCGTAGCCTATGCCGTCGATGTTGCAATAGCAATATCGGGCAAATTCGTCAACACTCTATCTGAAAGACTAAACTTTGCCCTATGTATTCTTACCAGATGGAGCAAAGAGTGCGGTCTGAAGATAAATCCGCAGAAAATGGAACTTGTGCTCTTCACGAGAAGATACAAAATTCCACGATTTGTCCCACATAAACTTGATGAGACAAGTCTCAATCCATCTCATCAGGTCAAATATTTAGATCTGATTCTGGACTCCAAACTCGCGAGGAACATATCAGAAAGAGTGCGTTAAGCGGCATGCGCAATCTACTGCTGCAAAAGAGCTATTGGGAAAAGGTGGGGATTGAAACCCAAAATTGTATCATGGCTCTATACGGCGATAGTGGAACCAATCCTTCTGTATGGCGTGGTAATTTGGTGGCCAGCGATGGCAAAAACATCAAACGCGAACCTGGTTAACAGGGTCAGGCGGACTGCAGCAATTGCAATTACCGGGAGGAGGAAATGATCCAACACTTTCTGTGTGAATGCCCAGCACTATCCAGGAAATGCATGCAAACTTTAGGGTCACCTTTCCTGGACAGCCTCACGGAAGTAGCCAGTTTAAATATTAGCTGCGGCGGCTTCATACGGGAATCTAAATGGTTCTATGTCACCCACCAGGTTTTATGGCCGCACCCTATCTAAATGTGGTATCACAATGGGCCTATCTTGGCCTAAGTGATCCGCCTTTTGACAAAGGGAGCTGCCACTACAACCAATCAACCAACGAAGAGAGTTAGTTATTTTCATAAGGGAAAATACCTGCGTGTGTAGATACCGGTTTGTTTTGATTCGACGGCTGCGCGATCGCATACGCGTTGGGCGATGGCTTTTGCTTGCGAGAAATGATGACTTCTGTTTGAGATGTGTTGGACGGGCGTCGGGTCTTTAGATTTGAATGTTACGACGCTGGTTTGCAATTCGATGACGAGCGGTGGCTTACGCTTGAGATGCTTTAGTTAAGCTTCCATGGCGGCATCCTACCGTGTAGATACCAACTGGATGTCGGCTGATGAATTTGGCTTGAGATGCTGCCGTTGCGGTGTCGGGCCCGTTGACCCGCTTCGCAATCGCGTATCTTAAGATGTTTTCGTGCTATAGGCTCGGAAATGCTTGAGATGATGCGACGTTGTTGAGAAGATGAATGAATGGAAAAGACACAATAATGGGGATCAACGTTGTTTTGCTAATTTACGAATGTAGTGAAATATGTCTCCTGATGTTTTTTGTTGTAGCCTCGTGGAAATCAACGAATAAAAAAAATACAACAAAAAGCTTTAGAGTACAACATACATCTTTTCTTCATTTTTTCTTTAAAAAGCATAGCTTAAGGAATCTCCCCGTGACTCATCTACGCCATCAAACACGAGAAGTTGATCGGAAGCATTGTTCGGTTTGTCCACTAGACGCTGGGTTTTTATCTTGTCCGAAAATCTGGGTGGGAGAAACCAAAAAACACCTCCGTCCAAATGAACCGCTAGCCTAGCTCCATACTTTGTTTCAACGACGTGGAAAAACTTTATGTGGTGCTCCCTCGCGACCTCTAAAGAGCTGGTGTGAGCCATTGTGTCACCATCTCTACCTACAGCCGAAACTAGAAGCTCGAATGTATTCTGAAAAAAGGAATACCGATTTTTGTAAAGAAAAATGAATTATAAAAATACTCAGTACAAAATGTGTGGTATAGTTAGTTGAGAGGTCATAGTTCAACCTATTGATCCAACGGAGGGATTTAAGTGTAAAAGTGAAATATTTACAATGATGTCTTTATGAATTCTCGAAGAAAACACTGATGAGGACTACAATCTTATATACTAATCGACTGGGATAATTTCTAAGAGAATCTTGAAAAATACTCGAGTTAAAAAGCGAGTCGACAGATGCAATAAAAATTTTTTAGTTACCTATTCGTTTTAAAAAAAATATGGATAGCTTAGGTTCAATAAGTTATTCGAGTATTTCTTTCAGCTTACGAAGCTACAAATAAATCATATCGTATTTGTAGCTAGTTTAAGCATTTTGACGAAGAAGATGGAAAAGAAAAAGATCTCTTTCAACGTCGAAGAAAAATTTTAACTTATCGAGCTGTTAACTCGACTCGGCTTTTTACAATATCTTCTTCTCAGAGCAGTTTTAAAGGGGCTGTTTCTTTCCTAAACAATGAGCAGGATAGAGAAGACTCTATTTTCACGGTATTAGAGAATGAAAGACTTGCCCCAAACAGTTCAGCTTGTAGCAGTTCAGATGCGAATGTTGTAATCTTACAGGAAGTAGAGTAGGATGCAATTTCAGCTCAGACTGGTTTTGGGGTGGGTAAAGGGATCAAAGTTTTGTCAAGGGAGGAGATCTTTTCTAAAAAAAATTCAATCTCAAAAGTGTTAGGATGCTCTTCCGATTAAAAGAGTTCAGAGAGACCTGTGAGGACCCTATTGAAGAGCTTGAGATCATGTTCGACAGAATGATAGAAGAGTAAGACTGTCTTCGGTGCAAAGCAGTAAAATAACCTTCTCTATTGAACTCCTAGCTTCGCCTGAGATTAAGCCAATCTGGTCCAGGTTAAGACCTGTAAGTGAATTGAGTGGAGCTTCTATTGTCTGCTTAATTCCAAACTTAAATCAGTCTATCACTACATTTCTCTCTGACGCGATTATAGAGGTAAAGGCAAATATAATAAATTTCCCCTTCGTCGGGGGTAGGGCAAATTTCAAAACTGTTGGAAAAAGAGATTTTGGCTAGAAAGAATAGCGTGGTGGATGTAGGAAAAGAAAATGATTTAAATTGCCTACCGCGAAGCATATCATCGGCGTCAATGCAGGACCTTGTAACTGCAAAAAAAAAATTTTTTTTACAGGAGGCAATAAAAATCTTCTCAAAAGCAATGCAAACATTAAAATTGACCAAAAAACATTTTCACCAAAAATTGTAGTTACAAGGTCCTGCATTGACGACGACGATATCTTACGCGATTGAGATGTTTTCGCGGAGATTTAAGGGAAGAAGTCAGGCTTCGATTGTAAAAGCTCTAGATAAAATGTCAAAGAAGTTATGTAGAGATGCAAAGATAGTGGTGGATGAAAACGGCTGTGTTCTTTTCGACGAGGGCCCCTATATGAAAAAATTATGCTTTTACTATTCCCAAGAGTTGGAACACTTCTTTGCGATAAAGCCCCTCATCGGTTTCTTCAGCAAGCCGTTTGCATGCAATCTTTGCGATAGGGTACTGTATGCGAAGCAGTATAAATGTGATCAAAAATATCCATACTATCTATTATTTCCGCCATGTCAGTTTGGGACAAAGACTAAGGAATGTGCAAACTGTAATCGCGTGTTTAGAGGTGAAATTTGCTTTGAGAACCATTTAAAAAATAAGTATGAAAAAATAACGTTTGTGAAAGCTTAAGAATATGTGAACACTGCGGGAAGTTTATAGCCCTCAACAGAAGACGAAGTGGTGGTGGTGTAACGAAATTTTTTGTCAGATCTGCTGGAAAATTTTACCGTCGTAACATCTTTGTTATATTAAGTGTCCGAAGAGAAAATCTGATAGCAAATTCATGATAATATTCTTTGACTGTGAAAGTACTTAGAACACCTCCTATAGCGATAACTCAGAAGCTTTTCTTCATGTTGTCAATCTTATTATCGCGCAGCAGGTTTGCTATAATTGTTATGAAAATGATATGATGGAAAAATACAGTGTTTGTGGTGTATCCTCCCTTACACTAGAGAGAATGAATTAATAAGATATCTAGACTTTGCAAGTCTGTACCCCTACATTAATAAATATGCTCCATACCCAATTGGCATCCGGAAGTATACAGAAACGGAAACATACCCATGAATCCAGAAATACTCTCAATGCATAGTTTTATCACCTGCACCATTATACCTAATTGCTATACTATACATAATTTATTCCTACCCGTATTACCCTTCAAGAAAAATCATAAGCTGTTTTTCGCACTATGTAGAACTTGTGCATCTGACAATAGAATGTCAGAATGCCAACATTATGAGAGTGGGCGGGAAAATACTGTTACATGGGTTATATCTGAGGTAGCCTTAGCTGTAAAGAAAGGATATGAAATTAAAACTGTGTATGAAGTTGGGAAATATAATCATACGGTATATGATCCCAACACAAAAACAGGAGGTCTATTTACAGAATACGTCAACACTTTCTTGAAGATTAAGCAAGAAGCTAGTGGGTGGGGTAGTGAATGTACGACGGAAGAAGGAAAAGATAGATTTATAAAGTCATATCACAATCAGGAAGATATTATCTTGGACAAAAAAGAAATCCAGACAAATCCGGGCAGACGTAACACTGCAAAAATATGTCTTAATTCCTTTTGGGGTAAATTCGCTCAGAGAGAAAATCGCACTCACACCTCTGTAGTGAATAGTTTAAAAGAATTTTGTGATTATATTTATACCCCTGGTATAGAAATCTGTTCCTTATTACCTGTGTCTAAAGACACTTTAAGGATCACTTAGAAAAATATAGAAAAAAATTTAAATGTGCTACCACACGTGCACATACCTAGAGCTGCCTACGCTACAGCATACGTTAGGCTTAGGCTCTATAAAGTGTTAGAAAACGTTGGTAGAAGGATACTTTATTGTGACACTGACAGTTTCATTTTTGTAGGTGAAAAGACTTCTCCTATTCCCTTCATAATATCATACTTTCTAGGCGATTTAACTAATGAGATTGAAAACTTCGGTCCTAATGCCTACATTTCAGAATGTGTACATAAATACTGACCATAAAACTTACAGTATAAAGGTCGAAATAGAAAATCGAGCTGAGTATATTACAAAGTGTAAGGGAATAACTCTTAATTTTAAAGATTCCGAAAAGGTGAATTTTGAAAGCCTGAAATTGTTGGTAACTGAGTGCAGTCGAGATGACGCAATTTATGTGACGAATGATCGAAAGATTAAGCGTAAATATCATGAAACTGTTATCAGCGAGGTTGAAAACAAACGCCTCCAATTTACCTTCGATAAAAGAGTTGCAGTTGAAGATCATTTCTCATACCCTTACGGTTTCAAAAAATTAAAATAGTATAAATATTTTTAAGCTGTTAGCTTATATACCAAAACACAGTTATAAAAAGTGAAAAGTAAAAACATATAAATACCGTAAAACTGAAAAGAAAATTCTTATTCTCTGTGGACATCTCATTTAGCTATCATGACTGAGTTTATTTTTGATATACAGTTTGTAACTGGAAATAAAAAACAATACTTCATAAAGGAACTGGCTATATTAGCTTTTGGCTCGGTGCAACCAATCGTGTATTATTTTGCACCGTCATAAATACACATACCGAAAACAGAATCAGCACGAGTTCGCTCACATAAACGCACTAAGTTGGAGTGATGGTAACGTCAATCGCATCACGCTGCTTGAAATCATGTAGAAATACTCTAACTGTACAATATATGTGCGAGGTGATGTGAAGGAGAAATTTATTAGAAATTATTTATCAACGGTCAATATCGTTCAGCTTAATCTACCGAAAATATGGGTACTCACAAATTTTATGACGGATTGTCCAGTTCATGGTTCAACTCCTACAACTAGATGCGCCGCACGGAATTGTATCAACATTTAAACATACTATTTAATAAATTTTATGCATTTTTGAAATAAAAAAGAATAAGTTTTCGTATAAAAAATGATTGTATTAAAAACATCGCAAAAAATGGAATTTCATAAAATAACCGCAAATAATTGATGTGCACATAAGAAGCGCGTGATGGTATGAAAAAATCGTAGCTGTCCAGCTTTAATACAGTCTTTCGTTTACAGCGTTCACGATATCTTGATAAAACTCGTTTACGCTGTCCGAAGCGGTATTGTTGTGGAACATTACAAGATTGAAAAAGTCCATCATCTTAACCAGCTTGAATATATCATCGGTTTTCAATTTGATACTGCCTTCACCTACTCGGATTCGGAATGTTTTGGAAAGACCTGGTTGGTTTTGTGGATATCGCTCTTCGTTTCTCACCCTTCTCAAGTCTTCATACGTTGAAGTCCACCCTACGTTTGTTGTTGATACTGGAAAACTTTCGTGCAAACCGAAAACAATTTTTGTTTCAAATGTTGACACGTCGAACCCTAGTACGATTTTGACATCCATAAAGGTAGTAAGTATATTAGTCAGTTTATCATGGGTTAGCACCCGGAAGAGGATGCCATCCGTCACCCCGAAACCACACTTCCTATTTAGTAAGTATAGTTCAGCAAGATATTCTCTCACGGAATTCGAGATTTTCAACATTTTTTATGTATCTCATTCCGAACAGCCGTTTTATCGGCATGATCTCCACCGGGTTCTGTGGGTAAAAAAAAGACTTCTGCTTCTTCTCGAACGTATTGATGTACACTTTGGTCGGCTTCTTTTTCACTAACTTGTTACTTACGCTTGAATTCATTTTATTTTTACCGGTAGTTGAATCAGAACTGGTACTTGGTAGCTGTTAACTCTCTGTTTTTATGCCTCCAATCTGTCTTCTGGAGGATTGAATGCAGTAGCCACCAGCGTTTTGTAGTAAACCTGTCTTATAGATTTTCCGGTATAGATTTACAATTTCATTATCGTTAAATTCAAAGTCAAAATGGAGGAAATGCTTAAGAAATTTTCGAAGACTATTACTGGTGCAGCGTGAATATTGCCCGCAAGTTGTCGAAAACGCGCTTTGTAACCGTTGTCTATTGTTCATAAACACTCTACTGTTGGATTTTAGGAATTGTTTAAAGTGCTTTTCACTTGAATATTTCCCATACGAATCAAAATATTCAGCTGGTCCTTTTTTAGGGAAGTAGAATGCCACTCAATGAGCGTCAGTCTTTTGGGACGGATCTGTGTTGGCTATGACGCATGTCGGTTTTCTGATTTTCCGAGGTAAACGATCGCAGGGATAACACCTTGAAAAAACATTTTTGTTATATTACTTCTTAACGTGCTGCTTTCAGGAATATGTTTTCAAGGTTTGTAATTTTAGTGTGTGATATCACGTAGCTTCTAAGGATTTTTTTCTCGATTCTCCGTTAACAAACATTGTTGAAACCTTTCCCAAAGATCTGATACGATCCTCATTGAGTCGCTTGAGTTCCAAGTTTTCAAACACATCTGCCTGATCTGTAGTTATAGCCAAGGAGGTAGGATATTTATACATAATTTATTTCGAGAAAAGTTTGTTCTGTGAGGTAGACCCCGCCAGTGACACTTTCTTTAAAAAAAGGTTAAGTGATCTTCTAAGAAGTACTCAACATTTACTAGATTATGTGTCATGTTTTTTGCTCTGTACTTGAGTAAATACCAGTGGCGGCTTGTGGGAGTTAAGTATGGTGGGGCTACTGGTACGAATTTTTCTATCACCAATATAAGTTCTTATGTGAGTTTCCACTCCACCCAAGAGGTACCACATGTGGAGCGTTAACCGATTTAAGTGATCGGTTTCCCCAAAAGGAGATACGCTGGCAATCAAAGATATATTCCTATTATCGTGTTTTGAATAACATTTAAAGCTTTAATAAAAGTTCAGTGCACCCTGAATAAAATTTTTTTTGTTAATTATTTATTTAATCAAAATCATAAATACCATAACCTGAAGAACCCTTTTCTGAAACAAACTTTAAGCACTACAAAACTTTAAAAAATACCAAACACTACGAAGGCACACTAAGTACTAATACCATGCACTACACTGATGAGATTACTTTTGCATTAACAGTCATCACCTTCACCCCCTTCGGCCCGTCGTAAAAAAATGTTCCTCATGCCTGCTTAAAAGTATTTTGCAGCCCATGCCAAGAATAAACGTTTTCGAAGCACTGAACGGGCTGCATGTGATTAGCCCGGCCACGATGTATACACATGTAATTTCAAACACGCACACTCCCGCCGCATCAGCATAGAATTCACGCAGCCATTCAAATCGAAATACTCTTTTTCAGGGCAAAATTCATGTAGCCCCTTCCTCGTAGTAAAGGTGGAAAATTGTCAAAGAGAAAATAAGTTTGAATTTTACTCTCAGCTTTTACTCGGTGCAGGCACAACGAAGCGAGTCGAAGAGAAAAACAAATTGTTCTACAGTGCGTGGCAAGACGACTATGTGAAAGTAAACTACAGCATGGGCGAAAAAAATGCTACATTATATTTTGAAATGAAATTAAACAAGCCGCGAGGTGCGACCATTGAGGTCCACACGGTCAACTTCCCAGTAATATCTACATAAACATCAACAACATTACAACAATGCGAGGTATTCATAGCAGTAACAGGAATGAGTTAATAAGAATCATATCGTCTACGGGAGGGTCCATGGATTACGTAAGGTTTTTGGTCGATGAAGACAGATTGAATATTCACGCGGATCAATCGGTGGGGGCCTTTTTGGTCTTGAAAATTTTTGTTGGTTTTTATAATTTAAGCATTTTTTTTTTAAATAAAAGACTATAAAAACTATGTAAAATCTGCTCAAATTATGCAAATATTTAAAAACTTTGATTGAATTTACAACAATTTTTTAGAATAAAAAAAAAATAAAGTAAAAGCATTCGTATGAACCCTCTTTAAATGGTAACTTTGAATGATTTTTTATTTTTCATTTATTTTTTTTTATAATCAAGGAAGAAAATTTTGCCGGTTTCTCTTCAAAACCTGATAAGAATGCATACATTTTATAAACATTTATTACTGTGCTGTGCAAATCAGGTTAAAAAATATTTTTTATGAAAATAACTATAATTTTTTGCATTTTCTTCTATTAAATTAAAAAAAAGCTGAAACGAGTTTTTATAATGTATAAACTTCACAAAGATATTAATACACGTCAACTGACACCTTAATGATGCAAATATTATATCTGGTTCGTGAGATATAGAGAATGATAAAAATGACCTTGAAAATCATGATGACTTTTAGTGATTTTTTATTTTTAATTGAATTTTTTACGTAATCATGACAAAATGTTTTGATGTTGTTTTTACAAACATTGTTTGGAGTATATAAATTTTATAAACATTGTCTACTTTTTTACGCAAATCAGGTTAAAAATTTATTGTATATGAAAAAAACCCTAATTTTTTGCACTATTTTTTCTTAAATTAAAAAACGGCTACAACGATTTTTTTAGAAATTTGATAGATTCACACAAATGTTGATACGCGTTGATTGACACCTCTATGATGCAAATCGTATGTTTGGTTGGCGAGATATAACGCATGACAGAAATGACTTTCAAAGGGTCAAAACAGCAAACCCCCCCGACCGAAGTATCCCAAAAACTAATCAGCTCTTAAGATTGCAAAGACGCTTCGATTGACACCTCAACGAAGTCGATATGATTTTGTTTACGTGAGTTATGCTCGTAGAAAAAAGTGTCCACGAACGTACGTACGTACGTACGTACGTACGTACACACACACACACACACACACACATACATCTCCCTTTCTAAAAACACTTTATATATACTCTATAGACCTCAAAACGTAAAGAAATGTTGAAAATTTCAATTTCGATTTTCGAGGCGATTACAAGAACTTCCCATATACTGGGAAGTTAATTATGAAATCTATAATGATATTTTATTACATTTGCACTAATATAGGCTCATCAATAAGTGGTGGGGCTGAGCCCCACTAGCCCCAAAGGTAGAGTACTTTTCTTCGGAGCCTCTCGGAATCTCCCCTCAACCCTTATCACGCCTTGATTTAACAAACTCCCACATCCCGCGTCGTATGAGTTACCTGTAGTCGAGTCAAATGCTAACAGGAACCAGCTATCATCGAATAACTTTTCCGATATCTGATGACATTTATCGAACTATTTGATACCAGTGTCCTTGAAAAAGGAAGGATAACTTCTAGTGCTGATAGGGTTTTGCTTAAAAAAATCGAATCATCAATCATTATCAACCATGCCGAAAACCAACAGTTTCGGCAATTGTCCTATAACCACATTATCAAGTGAAAGTGTGAATGTGTTGGCGAGTAGCGTGTAGGCTTTTACTTCTACACGTTTTTAAGGGTAAACGGCGTTTGAGCGTTGAAGAACAGTTTCATGTGTCAGCAATATACTCGTAGATGGGTTAACTGTTACATGGTTCACGTGCAGTGATGCCTCCAGATTTTGATGAAGAACAGTTTCATGTGTCAGCAATATACTCGTAGATGGGTTAACTGTTACATGGTTCACGTGCAGTGATGCCTCCAGAATTTTGATGCGTGGGTTGAAGTCATCTTCCTTCCAATACAGATAAAATTCTGCTGTTTCCAAAGAGAGTTTAATGCGCAAGTCGACACCATTTAACAACAGTTTATCTTGATTAAGCATGTCGCAGTGGATTGTCCTCCTTAGCTCAACCACATTGATTTTCTCCAACAGTGCAGATCTTTTAATATACCCTTCACTGAATACACTTGGACGCCCACCAGCCATTTTATTTTCAATCATCTCCATTTCATTCTGGTCCAAATACCAGCCAACAGATGTTACGTTCGCCACGCAACGTGATCGACTCACAATCCATAAGGGCAAAATGGGGGTTTGCCCTGTTCTTGAAGACCCCAAACCAACGTGCGGGTAAACGCTGTTTTTAAAGAATTGATAAATAATGTTACGTTCGCCACTTCACACAATCAAGCCTATTAATGAATTATATTGTTACTAATGAATTATATGGTAAGGAGTAGAAGTTGAATTATATAAATGTAGAGGAGATGTAGGTATGTAAAGATATTAGATTAGACAACTAAGTAGGTAGTAGGTTTGTCGATCGCCCAATTGCCACAACAGATCCAAATTCAGGCTCCGCCCGGTCTACGATGCGTCCAATGGAGTCCCCGATGCGCCTGTGATACCCACAACCATTGGTACATATTTGCAATTCACGATGGTTAACGACTGCCACGAGTATTTCACCGCGCTCCAATCGCATCCTACAGCATTCACAGCATCCCCCCCCCCCCCCCCCGAGGTACAACGCTCTGGCCAAACCCTCAAAGCTTCGATCGCCAGCTGATGTGCGTCACTAAAACCAATTCCAAAGCTAGGAAGCTTTGATGAGGTCAACAATCTCGCGGACGTTGACTGGCGAGGTAGCAACGGGACTGGGGTTTGGGATAAATAGAGCCGCAAGACCAGCTGAAGGGATCTTTTTCGGTGAGGAGCTTGGACGGTGCCGTTCTCGTCTTTGACGGTGCGAAGCTCAAGGAGTGCGTTTTGAGTTGAGATCTTTCTTCGGTGCAAAGTTCAAGGGTCGAAGACGAGTGCGTCTTGGGTGTCGACCTTCTCTTTTTATGGCGATCGCTTTGTTCGGTGCGAAGCTGCGTTTTGGGTATGGAACCTTTTGTTCGGGGCGAAGCTTCAACAGTGTATATTTTTCGAGTGCAGATCTTCGAGTGATAATAGTGCGGTGCGAGCTGTCTTGACCGCGTAAAACTTACCGTAAAAACTTTTGTACAGTAATTTCCCGGTTTGGGTTATCAAATATATGGAGAAAAGTTTTGAGTGGATTAAAAGGATACTTTGAAAGTCAGCAGTTTGGGAAAAAATACTCAGTTCCAGAAGAACACCCATATAGTATCAGTGAAAGCGAGTTTCCTGTAAAACAGTGTGTACGCGTGTCTCCAACAGCCAGACGAGCAGCCAGCGAGCGAGTCAGGAAGCAGTTGTTACGTTCGCCACGCAACGTGGTCGACCCACAACCCATACGGGCAAAATGAGGGTCTGCCCTGTTCTTGAAGACCCCAAACCACCGTGCGAGTAAACGCTGTCTTGAAAGAATTGATAATGTTACGTTCGCCACTTCACGCAGTCAAGCCAATTAATGAAATATTTTGTTATTACTGAATTATAGTGCTATTATTGAATTATATTATTATTATGGAATTATATTGTTATTAACGAATTATATTGTAGGAAGTAGAGGTTTGAATTATATGGTAAGGAGTAGAACTTGAATTATATAAATGTAGAGGAGATATATGATGTAAGGATATTAGATTAGATAACTAAGTAGGTAGTAAGTTTGTTATGGAGAGTGTTCCAACGTCACAGACCCTGCAGATAAGTTGCCAGCAATGACGGCAACAAACACCGATCACCCAATCGCTGCCAAAGATCCAAACACAGGCTCCGGGATTGCCAAACCGTGGCCAGGGTCGGCTGCGGTGTAAGAGTGGTGACCGTTGCGCAAAATATAGCCGTAAGACAGATTCAAGATGCATTTGCCGTAATTCAGTAAATTCTCAATATATCCACGATAAAGATAGTTATTGTCCGTCTGTGCAATATTTTTGCCATTCAATTGAACCGTAAATTGTCTAAAGAGTGAATGCATCAGATTGTTGGCAACACCTATTGGATCAGCTTCAACATCAGTTTCATCAGCCTTCTTGATTGTCTCATCGCCTGTAAAATTCTCTTCTTGACCATTCTTGAACTTTACCAGCTGCACTTTGAGGCGTAAGTAAACGCTGGATAAATCCCGATATGTTTCTCCATGACCAAATTCCACAAATTCCAAAACTGAAGAATTATATAAAGACGACATTGGCTCGTATGAGACCTCCTCTGTTGTAAGAATATTACTCTGAACTGGGGTTGTGGTGAATAAGTCCAATTCAGACTTCATGCACTCTTTATGAAGTGCCATGTTATTTGTCGAATATAAACACGCGTTTGGTGTTTACGTTTTTAATAGCTTTACTTTTTATAGTTTTCTTATTTTTAACTGATGATGATTTTCGCGTTTCAGAACGTCTTTTACGCTTAAGCGATGGTTTTATCTGAAAGCCTGTGAAGAGGTTGGCTTCTTTATTGTCGTTCGATTTCCGCCGCCTGACATTTTGTCAAATAGTTTATTTTATTGGTATACATTCAAGTTAATAGGATTTTCGCTTTTTCTAAGCTCATCTTCATCGAATTCTATCCCACTTAGTAACAATACAATAAAATCATTGAGGTTAATTGGAGATGGTATCGGAAACTCTACGTTAAGTTTCACTCCATGATCTTTAAGGTTAAAAGTATAGGAGGTTGATTTAATTCCTGCCTGATTTTCTCGTACCTTTCTTATACTATGCCCAGGGTGTATGTATGCATCAATCATTCTCAGCAATTCTGCATGATTTCTCCTTCCCCGTGGTATCTTTCCTATTATATGATCAATGAAGTCTCGAAGCGTAGCGGATTTTGTTTCTAAATTCAAATACACTTTATCAGCATCCTTTCCTCCTCGATAAACATGTAAACAAAACTCCCCCACGCTCTTCATTTCACTTTAATCTGGAATTTTACTATAATCTCTATCATCCTCAATGTGATTGTAAATTTTATCATTCAGATAATAGGTGTACCAATCGGGTTTCACTGTTAAAAAGAACGACGATAAAAAAGTTGAAAAGTGTATGTCGTTTTTATCTTTGGCATAGCTGATTCTGCGTAAGTCTGCATTGTTCCATTTCAACCGCACATTATGTTCGATTATTATTTCTAGAGGGTAAATTTTCGATTCTTTCGGGATGGCTGAACGGCGGTACTTTTTGATTGTATTTTCCTCATCTTCATCTTCAGAAAATATAGAGCGTTAAGATGTATTATTTTGATGATCACGTTTTGGCAACATGATTTCTGTTATTCTGACTTTCCAACCATCATCTAACTTGCAAGAGTTCCGCAATATGTTCTCAAAAGATGATAAAGTGTTTTCCGGGTAGGTACGCACAGAACTGTTACTCAAGAGACACACGTAGAACTCATCTTCTATTATGTTTACAGGCATTTTTAAATCTCAATTCAAGTTTGGCACGCTGGAACTACGCTCGTTTCTTAAGCTTAACCCTTCATTTTGTCGTTTGAGTTTTCCTACAGGAAAGTCAGCCTCATATTGAGAAGAGTTTAGACGTGAAGGTCTTAATATAGATTGTTTCTCAGGTTTTTTGCAACTTCATGTTGAAACTCGAAATCCGACAGTACAGCACCTTCATCATCCGCTTCATCAAAGTCATTGAAGACATCATCCAGTTCATTAATACTCATATCTGTTGGAACTGAATACTGTGTAATCTCATCATCAGCGGCTAATCTCCTATAGTCCTTGCCAGACTCATCATATGAATCGGCTACACTTTTTCTTATTTTGGAAACTGGTTGCTGACAAACGCCACTTAAAAGCATGAGGTAATTCTTGCTTAAGTTGTATCGTTTCATTTTCTGATTCAAATATCTCTTCCACCCGTACAAGTAAAGTTTGCGTGGGTTGCCTATCTTTAAGTACAAACCTCGTATGAGTGGTGTTATCGCACAGATTTTTATATTTTTGCCCTATCATATGGTCTTTCAAAAAAAGATTTTTAGCTTTCATTTCCATAGCTGAATTTTTTGTTCGTCTTGCGTTTAAAAATTTGATAAGCAAATTCCTATACTGATACCATTTCGCCTTATCATCGATGTTTTTGCTATTTAGTATCTTATTCATGTTTTTGTCAAGCAAACTGTTTACTAGTACAGTATAACCTGCTCTCGGCTGAGCTCAGGCTAGAGGGGGGGTCAGCAGGTGGCGGATAGCTGGAAGGCCTCCGGAGGAACTGCTGGTGCAGCTCCAAAGGAGGGTAGTTGCGAATATAACGAATAAGCAACCCCCGACCACGAGTAAACATATATGACATGGACATGACAACGAAAAAATTGCGGGCAGGGATATCTGCCAAACGTCGGTAGGGGCTTTGGCGGCGACTACCGGCGGGCACGGGGAAGAGTCTGACTCTTCTCTGCGTGTCGCCAGCGGCCAACAAAAAGAAACGAGGAGTGCGGAGGCTGGTAGCTCAGCGCCACACCCCGGGAAGGAGGAAGAACTGGGCTCCATAGGGGAGACAGTTGAGTATATGTCGACGGATACGGAGGAGAAACTTCTCGCAGATCCAGAGACTAGGAAAAAGAGGCGGAAGCCGAGGAATCCAACGGAGGGGATGAAGCGGAAGAAGCAGTTTATGGCTGCTAAACGCCTGCTGGGAATCCTCCTTAAGAAGAGTTCTGAGGAGTGGACGGAAAAAGAGAGGGCGAGCTTCTGCTGGGCGGAAAACGTCGTCAAAAAAGATGAACTCACGAGGCCTGTGGCGGGTTCCAATACCGGAAACACCACGGCCGAGGCCAAGAAGGTAGAGTTCAGAAAAAGCAAGAGAGTCAGGTCTACGGAGGAGACGGGCTCGGTTTCAAAAAAGATTAGGTATGTCTCCAAAGGGAAGCCGGAGGAGACTGCCTTTTCAGGAATTAGTGGAGGGGTTGCTGCTGAAAGGATTGCTGCTGGCGGCAAATCATATAGCGACGCGGCGAGAGAGTCACTGCGGCTTGCGGTTGTCGACAGCAGCAAACCGGACGAGCGGTACTCTGGGGAACAGTGGAAAGTGGTGGAGAGAGTAATCTCTACATCACTTTTCAAGTTCATTGCCCAGAACCCAGGGAGACCATGCCCGACCTTCGGGGCTGCAAAATGGCAGTACGGAGTTCGGGTATTGGAGTGCAAAAATGACTTCTCGCGTGAGTTCCTTCATCGGACGGTCGCGGAAATGAAGGCGCCATGGGAGGGAGCGAAGCTTCAGCTCGTCGATGTCAGGAGGATACCGAGCCGACCGAAAGGCAGGGTTTGGATCCCCAATGACGAGGTGAGTAGGAAGCAGCTGCTCAGCGTCCTGCAGGCGCAAAATCCTGACGTCCCAATGAAGGAGTGGGAGGTCATCGGGGAGGAGCCGCCAAAGGAGGGAGGTAAGGGCTTCGTGATCCTCATGGATACGAAGTCCGCCTCCACCATGGCGAGTAGACAGGGAAGATTGTGCTTCGCACTAGCCGAAGTCCACCTTCGCCTGTTCAAAAGGAGCATGCCAGCCGGCGATGGGGCGGTGGTGGAGGTGGAGGTTGTTGATGATGGTAGCTCTAAAGCTACTTCAGATCAATCTCCATCACAGTAAAGCGGCCTCGGCCAACCTGGCATTGGTCCTGCTACAGGACGATGCCGATGGAGCCATAGTCCAAGAACCATGGATCCATAACGATCAGGTTCAGGGGCTAGGAGTAAAAGGATACGACATCTTCCACTGTCGTAAAACAGGTAAGATTCGATCATGTATTATGATGAAAAGATCCTTGAATGCACTAATGATTCCTAATCTCAGTTCCGAGGACCTAGTTGTTGTGGCATTGGACAATCCGGACAGCAAATGTTGGATTGCCTCTGCCTACTTTGCGCACGACGATCCAGAAGAACCACCACCGGTTGCAGTCAGGACGCTTGTGGAGGTCGCGGAAAGAGGTAAGATTGATTTAGTGCTTGGTTGTGATGCTAATGCCCACCATACTCTCTGGGGCAGCAGCAACATTAATTATAGAGGGAGTCCTTGTACGAATACTTGTTGGGGACTACCCTCTGGGTATGTAATAGCGGAGACGAACCCACGTTCGTGACCTGCAACAGGAGAGAGGTTCTCGACTTGACGCTTGTCGTGGGATCTCTTAAATCGGTGGTATCGGGGTGGAGGGTCTCGGACAAGGCATCCTTGTCGGATCACTGTATGATCCACTTCGATATCGAGGTATCATCGTTGACTGTTGGTTCTGGCAAGTTAAGAAATGCGCGGAAAGCCAACTGGTTGAGTTTCGCAAATTTGGTTGAGATAGGATTAGAGGGGTCCCACTTGGGAGAACTGTCTACTGTGAAGGAAGTCGACTCGGCGGTCGATTCCCTCACAAACATCCTGAGCAATTCTTTCAAAAGCTGCTGTCCCTTACGAAAGTCCGCCTCGAGGAGTCTGCCGCATTGGTGGAGCCACGAAAAAGAGGATTTGAGGAAGGCTGCAAGAAGGCTCTTTAATGAAGCCAAGTACACTAGATTGCCAAATGACTGGTCCAAATATAAGGATGGTCTAAGAGCTTTTAAGAGTGCAGTCAGACAGGCAAAAGGGGACTCATGGAGAGTGTTTTGCGCGTCAACAGATAAAACGGCAGAAGCGTCCAGACTCCGAAAGGTCCTCTCATTTAGCAGGAGCTCTCCTAGCTTTATTCAGGATTCGGACGGAAACTGGACTAACACTAAAGAAGAACAGCTTAACGCACTTTTTCAACAGCACTTTCCGAGGTGCTCTGACATAGTCAACGAAAGCTGGGGAAATGAGGTCCGACAGCACGACGACGACATAAAGCGTATCGTGGATGTCAAAAAGATTGATTGGGCGGTGGGAACCTTCATGCCCTTTAAATCTCCTGGGCCGGATGGGATCTGGCCTATAATGCTCCAAAAGTCTCTCGGGATTATCGCACCATGGCTGGAAAGAACCTTCAACGGATGTCTCCAGCTGGGCTATATCCGAAGAGCCTGGAGACAAGTAAGAGTGGTTTTTATCCCTAAGGCGAGTAAAATAAACCACAGTTCTGTCAAGGATTTCAGACCAATTAGTCTGGCATCCTTCCTCCTCAAGACGTTGGAGAGGCTAGTGGACATCTTCATTAGGAGCAAAATTGGGGACCAACTAGCACGGTCACAGCATGCCTACATGAGAGGAAGGTCCGTAGAGACTGCATTGCACTCCGTAGTCTCCACTATCGAGAGTGCCCTTCGGTACAAGGAGGTAGCACTTGGGGTATTCCTGGACATCGAAGGGGCTTTCAATAACGTTGAGCCGGGCGCCATATGTCGTGGGCTTCAACAAAAAGGTGTTAATATGAGCCTTTGTAGGTGGATTGATACACTGCTCAGAACTAGAATAGTTAGCTCGTCCATTGGTGACCTGACTATCAGGAAATACGTGGACAGGGGAACCCCTCAAGGGGGAGTTCTTTCACTGCTACTATGGCTGGTAGTAATGGACAATCTTGTGTCGGAATTAGAAAGGGAGGGTTTCAAGGTCGCTGCTTACGCCGACGACGTGGCCATCATAGTACCGGGCAAATTCATCGACGTCATAGTCGGACGGATGCAATTTGCCCTTGAATTAACCAGCAGGTGGACCACAAAGTGTGGCTTGGGAGTGAACCCTTCTAAGACGGAGCTTGTCCTCTTTACAAGGAAGCGTAAAATTCCAGACTTTAGGCCGCCCACACTTAATGGCGAAAGTCTTACGCTCTCCAGTCAGGTGAGGTACTTAGGGGTCGTGCTAGATCATAAGCTTACCTGGAGGGCAAATCTGGAAGAGAGAGTGAGGAAGGCTACAGTAGCCTTTTTCACGTGTAAGGCGCTCTTTGGGCCTAAGTGGGGACTCAAACCACGGGTGGTACACTGGATGTACACAGCTATAGTCAGGCCAATTCTGACCTATGGGGCTATGGTGTGGTGGGAGGCGCTGAGCAAGAAATGTAACCTGGCTCAACTCACTAAGATCCAAAGAGTGGCGTGCTTGGGGATAACGGGTGCTTTGCGTACTACTCCCACAGCTGCATTAGAGATCATTTTGGATCTTCTTTCATTAGATCTGCACTGCAAGGAGGCGGCAGCCGCCAGTGCTGTGCGTCTGAAGGGTGGAGGCTTCTGGAGGGAAAGGCCCTATGGGCACTCCACAGTACTGAAAAGTCTTTGTGGGAAGCAAGGCTATGTCAACATGGACTATAGAGTGCCAACACTGGACTTTGGAACAAATTTCTTGACCGTCGTCCCCTCAAGAGAAGAGTGGGAGAGCGGGGGGCTAGCCGGCAAAGGAATTGTGTCAGTGTACACGGATGGCTCGAAAACGAGCACGGGCACGGGAGCAGGAATCTTTTCTGAGTACTGGGGCCTTAGTATATCGTTGGAGCTCCCCGTGCACTGCACAGTTGTGCAGTCGGAAATAATGGCAATCTTGAGAGCTGCGAAAGAAGTTAACAAGAGAGGGGAGGTCGATAAAGACATCACTTTCTTTGTGGACAGCAAAGCAGCCATAAGGATGCTAGAATCAGTCTTAGTGTCCTAAGTTGAAACCTGCAGGTCGGAACTGGGGAGGATCTTTCAAAAGAACAATATAAAACTGTGTTGGGTTCCTGGGCACAGCGAAGTGCACGGAAATGTAAAAGCGGATCAGCTAGCTAGGGAGGGATCCCGTAAGGCGCACCTGCATGAGAAAGTGGGGGTAGGGGTCTCAATGAAAGTTCTTAGGCAGGATATAAAGGTATCAGCCTACGGGCTAGCATTGAGGCGCTGGAGAAATTTAGGCACATGCTGTACCGCTAGACAGATGTGGCCAAATTATAACAAAAAGCGCACTCTGGGCTTGTTATCCCTGGACAGAGGTGCAATAAGAAACCTTGTGGGTATACTGACGGGTCATGTGGCTTTCGGTGAACATGCAAGAAGAATCGGGCTCCCAGCGAACGATCTGTGTCGAAGCTGCGGTGATGAAGAGGAGACAGAATCTGTAGAGCATCTTCTCTGCAGTTGTCCGGCTCTAGCGAATAATAGGAAAAAACACTTAGGTGCTTTCTTTTTCGTGAAGCTAAGTGAGCTTAGTGTTATGAGAATGGACCAGTTCCTGGATTTCCTCAAGGAATCGGGGTGGTTCATAGAGTAATATGGTAGTTTTTCCATGTCTTCAGGGCACAATGGGCCAACGGGGCCTAAGTGAAGCGGAAGCCGTGCGGCTTAGCACCCTTCAACCTACCTACCTACCTACAGTAAAACCTGTCAATAACGGAATCCCGTGGGGAATTATTTTTTTTCACTATTGACACGAATTTCACTATTAACAGGTTCCATTATTGACAGGTATTTGAGTCGAACCAAAATGATTTTCCATTATTGAGAGTAAAATTAAATAAAAACCAATGTATATATTTTCATGGCCATTTAATGATCAAATCAAGTGATATAATGAACGTGAAAAGGAAATATGTACTGAGATAAAACTATTTTTTGATAAATGAATGAAGGAAAAACTGAAAATTATAAAAGCAGCGAATGACAGACATTATTATTTGAAGTAATCGGTAATCGAAGACTATTTTGTTTTGCTTACAATCAAATTATTGTACTATACTAAATTGATGGATTCTACTATTTTATCGAGTAAAAATGTATTTTCAACATTTTGCGATGAAAAGTATTCGTCGATAATTTCTTATTTGTCTTTAATAACCATGTACACAGCAGACTTGCCACATTTGTATTTTTCTTTCGAAACTTCAATTCCAAATTTTGGCTTCATGATCTTTTATCAAATTGTACTTTTGTTTTAACGTAAGACGTGAACGTTGGATTGGTTTATTATCCCCCTTTTACGATTCATTTTCAATAGCGACGGAAAAATGTGAGAGTAATGAAGTTCTAATTTTTCGCTCAAGTGCAATTGACGAACTGAACAATCTAGGGTTGCACACACAAAGAGAGTGCATAATTCATAGCTATTAAATCAGCAAGAAACTGAATTTCGATTTCTTAGAAGTTTTCATTACACGATGCTGTCCAAACAATAACGAAGTCTAAACAATGACTCGAAGTGAGAAAGTAAACGATACATTTTTTTGCGATGCCAAATTACCGCAACAGAAGCGATAAATTTTGCATTTTACGAAATGAAACAGCGATTTCGAAACGATTTTTATAACCATTGGTTGTGATATTGGAAAAAAATAAAGTTTCAAATGGAAAAAAGACGAAAAATAGACGAAATTTTTTTTCCCACTATTCGGAGTTTCGATTTTCCGTTATTGACAGGTCAATTTGTATGGAAGAGCTCAACGGCCAAAAAAAAATTCCACTATTGGAAACAGGTTGCGTTATTGACAGGTTTTACTGTACTCACAATTATCTCTTTTAAGCGTTCTATACTTCCGGAGAGAAAAGAAGCATTTTATTAAGACTGCTGTTCTTATGCATATTTTTCAATTAAAGACCCCATTACACGTGAAAGTAAACTTCCTAGTAATACAGGTAAAAATTCCCCTTGTTGAACTAATACTTTACGCTGTCGCGGAACAGTTTTTTTGTATCAGCAAGTTTTTATATTTAAACAACCGCGTGAAAGTTTTTCTAGATGGTGTATTGTATGTGATTTCACAAAGAGTTTTAATTACTTCAGGATCGGCTGTTTTCAGTATAGTCTTTTTCATACACGGATTTACATTTCTAAGAACATACAACATATGTTTGTTGTTCTTCAATCGTTTCATTCGTGACACCATTGTCTTGCTTCAAACTATCTGGGGAGCAATAACACGTTAAAAACTTTGTATCAAATATGTCGGTGCGAAAACTTAAGGTTTCATTTATATCCTGTGTTACGTCTATTAGAAAATAGCTATGAATTTGTTGAGTTATTTCTTTATATATTCTCTTGAGTTCCGGACTGTTTTCAGGGTATATCTGTTTAGCGTAGTATTACAGAAATTTTATTTATACTTTTTTCAAGATGAGTAGAAGACAAATTGTAGATGAACTTCATAGACCCGCACGAAAAAACTTGAAACGCCAACTTGATGTCATAAAGGGTATTGATGATCTTTGGCAGGCAGAACTGGTCGATATGAGTGCGTATGCATCTGGAAATCGCGGTTAAAAATTTCCTTTGATAATAATTGATACGTTTTCCAAGTAAGCTTGGGCTTTGTCTGTCAAAAGTAAAAATTCCAATGATGTGGCTAAGGCTATGGAATCAGTTCTTGAACAAAGACGTATAACCAGAAATCTACAAATCGATGATGAAAAAGAATTTTTAATAAAATATTTATTTATGTATTTTCGCCAAAGCAAGACAATCACATGTTATAAAAAATAAAATTACAACAAATACTTAACCCTAAAATATATGCTACACTCTACATTAATTTACACCAGGGGTGAGCAACCTTTTTAATCAATGGGCCAATTTAAATTTTTAAATTTTTGGGCGAGCCGCACATAAAGTAACACTTATTAATAATTTACAAAACTTTATTTATAATAAACATTAGAATAAAAAAATATAAAATTTAAAAAAATGTAAAGATTTCATATAAAAATTTTAATGTAAAATAAAAACAAACAAGAAAAGAACAGAAAAACAAATTTATTTGAAATTTTTAATGAAAAATTTGGCACTGTTTTTTCGATACAAGCTGATCAATATCAGTGGGAATTGATGAGGTAGCTACACGTACGCAGCTTTCTAATCGTGTATCACTCAGTCTTGATCGGTGGTCATTTTTGATTAATTTCATGGTTGAAAATAATTGTTCGCAAACATACGTACTTCCGAACAGAGACATCATTTGCTTTGCATTTTTCGTCAAAAGCGGAAATTTCTCAGGGCTCACATAAGATTTATAAAAAAATTTCTATGTTTATTGAGAAAAATGCATTTTTTAAATCGGTATTTTTCTGCATGTCAATCATTTCTATTTGAAAGTCTTCAGGGACTGTATCCACATCGATATTAAATGGCGAGGAAAACATTTTTATGGAAACCGCTGTCTTCTCAGCTTTGAACATTTGAAATCGTAATTGAAATTCGTTAATTAAAATGCTTATATATTGTGCGCATTTTTGAGAAGTAGTAACGTTTTCTTTTTCTAAATGTGGAAAGTGAGACACATTATTCTGCAAAAGATGCTGTTTCCACAATTTTAATTTGCGCTCAAAGCCCTGAATTTTATCATACAAATTGTGAAGAAACTGTCCTTTGCCTTGAAGTTCCACATTAAGATCATTGAGATGCTGAGTCATGTCGATAAGAAACCCAAAATCGCACATCCATTCTTTATTACCAAAATGAGAAAAGGCATATCCCTTCATATCCAAGAACAATTCTATTTCGCTTTTTAAGTTGTATACTCTTTTTATCATTGCACCTCTACTAAGCCAACGTACTTCGGTATTAAAAACCACGTCGCCATATTCAGTTTCTAGATCTTTCAGGAATTCTTTAAATTCACGGTGATTTAACGCGCGTGACTTTATAAAATTAATTAGTTTAATTATTGGTACTGTGACATTTGGCAAGCTCAATCTTTTCGAACACAAATTTTCCTGGTGTGGTTAACGAATATTCCTCTTCCTGTGATCTTCTTAATGTCTTGAAATGGCCTTCCCGATCCTCCTACCTCCATGCTTGACATTACTCGTGCTCCATCTGTCGATATACCAATAATCTTTTCTAATAAAATTGAAAAAATTTCCAGCACAGACTTTAGTTCATCGTACAGGTCTTTGCCGGTTGTAGTCCCTTGCATTGGAATCAGTGAACATAATTCTTCAGTAATATTAAATTTGGTGTCAATACCACGTAAAAATATAGCCAGTTGTGCTGTATCGCTAATATCGCAACTCTCATCAAGTGTCGAAGAACAGTATTCAAATTTTGCAATGCGTTCACGAAGCGTTGCTGCTATGTTCTCGGACAAGTCTTCAATTCTCCTTGCAATGGTGAATCTTGATAAACTAATATTTGAAATAATATTTATTTTATCAGGAAATGCTATTTCTGCAACAGCAGATATCAGATATTCTTTTATCATCTTCCAATCCGCGAAGAGTTTCATTTTTTGGCCAGTATTTGACTGACAACAAAACTAGCCTTTACTGCCGTATTTGATAAAATAGCTTGATTTTTAAAAATAGTCTGTTGTTTTCCTAAGTTTTGCTCCATTTGATTAAACTTATCTATCCGGATTTAAGTTTTTATATTGTTGTTCATGTTTTGTATCGTAATGCCTTTTTATGTTATATTCTTTTAATGTCGACACAGTCTCTGAGCATATTAAGCATACAGCTTTATCTTTCTTGAAAGTGAAAAAATAATCAAACTTCCACTTTTCTTGGAAATGCCCGTGCTCATCCGCAACCTTCCGTTAATATGTAGTACCATTTTATTATAATTAATTTTATAACAATATATTGATGGGAGAAAGTCAATAAAATAAATTGAAGTTTAGAAATGCTTGGGGCGCATCAACATGTTTATCGGGCCGCAAGCGGCCCGCGGGCCGCGTATTGCTCATCCCTGATTTACACAGTTGTAAGCACGTCATAATTTACGGATGGATAATGAAGGGCTTTATAAGTGCAGGATTTAAAATTGAACATGGAGGTGGTAGTGAAGTAGTGTTTGCTCAAAGTGTTATAAATCTTACAGCACCTATTAACAGGTTCGTTATCTGCGTACTTAGTAAGATGCTGGTATTCAGTAAGTAAACGTGTATTACGCGTGCTTCTTGCAGGCACCTTAAGCTTTATTTTGTTCGTCAAATACTCCACATTAATGTGGCCCCTAAACACGTCAAAGGCGAAGCAAGAGAACAACACTGTTCTTATAAATTTAAGGGGGCTTTTAGGTTACAATTTTTTTTAAAAATCAAAAAAAAGTTATTGATTTTAGTTTTAAATACAATTATAAATACGATGTAAAAGTTTTTAGAGCGATATAAAAAATTTAAACTAGTTTTTAAGGGCCTAAGGCGAAACGCGGCGTAAGCGCATTTTTCAATTCTCCAGCGTATTTCATTGTTCTCGCCTCCCCACTTGTTTTGAAACATCTGCTTTGGTTTATACTTGTTTTTTTTATTTGCACGTTAAAAAAGATTATTTAGAAGGGTCAAGGAAGAAAAAAAAGAATATAATGCAGCAAAAAAAGTGAATCGAAAACAATGCCAATAAAAGCAAATACTGAAAAATCATCGAAATTAATTAACAAATCAATGAAAAATTTGTCGACTTATTATGGTTTGATTATGAGACGCAATTCCGATTCCAAGGAAAAAATGCGAAAAGAAATGTGGGTAGCGTTTTACCACAAAATTTCTACCGATGAAAATCCACAGCACACTTATTGTCCAGCTGGTGCTGACTCTTGGTGCAATTGTAGTAAAGCTGAGGCGGCTGGTGAATTAAAAAACTATAAACATACTCCACCGCTTGATCAAAAAGCAAAGGAAATCTTAAAACCCATCTACGAAGACATGACATCAGACGATTTGTTGAAAAGATGTTTGGGAAATAACACATAAAACAATAGCGAAAGTTTAAATAATTGTGTTTGGAATTTCATCTCTAAGCACAATTTTTCTGGGATGACCATTATGGAAATTGCTGCTTACACTGATTCTTGCATTTTCAATGAAAGATTTGCAAGTGTATTAAAAATAATGCAACTGATGGGCATTTCAAAAGAAATTTCAGCCTATAGACACGCTGCGGAAATCGATCGCGCTCGCGTAAAACAATCGAATCGCCGCAGCACTGAGGCCTTCAAAGACGTTAAAGCAGCTAAGAGGGACGAAAAATTGAAGCTTCAGGAGAAGTACAAGGAAGAGGAAGGACTAATGTATTGCGGAGGTATGGCAGAATAAAAGTACGTAACATTCACTTTGAAAAATTACCTGACAAAACTTTAAATGTTAATTTCTCGGAATCGCGTTTTTTGAGTTGGCGGACATGATTTGAAGAAAACTATTGGGCCGATCATACTGAATTTTTAATATGTTGTCAATGACATGTTTGGCTATAAAGTGAACTAGGATCTTTTTGATCAAAAATAAATTTTCCGATTTCCAGCCGATTTTCTAACCTTAAAAACCAATTTTTCTTTCAAATTGCCCCCATTTTGTTATTTTTCGGCGGAAAATAATTATCCTAGTTCACGCGATAGTCATTTAAACAAGGATTAATTTTTCTCTCTGAGATGTTGCAGACTAGAGTAATCATGTCCGCCATCAATTTCGGGCATTTTTTTGAAAAATTCGTAAAATCTAAAAAAAAAACAGTTTCAAAATTTTTGAAAATCTTTTTTTTATATATTTGAAATGTTAGTTAATATTTGTGAGAAATTTCAGAACGATATCTTATTTCCTTCCATGAAAAAAAAAATCATCGAAAAAAAAACGTGTTTTGTGAAAATCGGAACCTAAAAGTCCCCTTAAGACTTGACGAATTCAGAAGCTCCAATCTAACTACATAAGGAGGCAAGTCATCAGGGCTATAGAGGTCTCTCAAAGCAAACAACAAGAATTATTTTTGGACTGATTCTATTCTCGTATCATGAACTCCAAAAATTGGGTTCCATACATTACAGGCATATTCAAGTAATGAGTGAACCAGTGAGGTAAATAATGATTTAGTTACCCACGAATTTTTAAACTCCTTGGCTCGTCTTTTAATAAAGCCAAGTTGTTTACTAGCTTTGGAGAGAATAATATCATAGTGCAAAATAAACTTAGTTTCTTGTCTAGGACAACTCCAAGGTCAACAATGTTTTCTTTCCTATCCAAAACAGTATTGTTGAGAACGTATGCATTGTTCAAGATTTTGGTTTAGATAAAGTTTGTTTACATCACACCATTGTTGGAAGGAAATTAATTTTGATTGGAGGAAAACAGCATTAGATTGAGACTTAATGGTGTGATATATCTTCAGATCGTCAGCATAAAGAAGATGTGATACGTCCGAGAGTTTTTCAGATAAATCTGATATAAAAACATTAAAAAAAAGAGGGCCGAGGTGACTGCCTTGAGGTACACCAGAGTGTACGAGAATCGGCTTGGACAAATATCTCTGAAATTTAAGTAATTGACTTCGGTCTCTTAAGTAGGAACTGAGCCAATTGAATATAGAGCCGGTGATTCCTATTTTCTGCAATTTGGAAATAAGTATGGAGTGATCAACCCGGTCAAATGTAAAACTAAAGTCTGTGTAGATTGCGTCAATTTGGTAACCCCTCTCCATTTTACATAGGACATCAGAAACTAAAACCATGAGATTGGTTGTAGTTGATCGGCCCTTGCGAAAACCATGTTGTTGTTCATTTAGAAGAGGCTCAATAATAGCTGAGAGGTTATGGCAAACGATTTGTTCAAAAAGTTTAGGGATTATAGATAGTATGGCAATACCTGTATAGTTCAGGACAGAGCGTTTGTCACCACTCTTAAATATGGGAATTATATGGGAAGATTTCCAATAAAATGGGAAACTCCCATTTGTCAAAGATTTATTAAAAAGAAAGTGAAGAGGTACTTTAAGCTGGTCCATACACTGTTTCACAAAAAAATGGGGAAAGTAAATCTGGGCGAGGACTCTTATTAACGTCAAGGTTGTTAATAGCTTGAGCAAAACCTTCCCTTGAGAGATACATGTCCATAAGCAGTACCATTGGATTAACTTTGAAGGACTCCGTATCTACCGAAATCTTTGGCGGTGAAAAAACTTCTTGAAAATAGTCAGCAGAAAGATTACATATTACTTTCGGAGAGGAAGAAACGGTATTATTTTTGGTCATTGACGCTGGATAGCCCGACGATTTCCTCTTGAGATTAACCAAATCAAAGAGCTTCTCAGGGTCTCTGATTATGTTTTCACCAGTTAAATTCACGTAGCATTTATAGGCCTCGCGGTATTTGATTTTGTAATCTTCTGACAAATCAAAATATCTATTTTTTAAATTCTCGCTAACATTGTTGTTAGGCTTTAGTAATTTATAGACTTTGTTTCTCTCAATCCTTAAAGCGCGCAGATTGCTGTCTAGCCAGAGCTTAGATAACCTTTTCTTCTTCTTAATTTTAGGTACGTACCTTTCAACGGCGTCCAGAATTATTTGGTAAAATGAGAATAAAGCTGTCAAGGTAAAGTTTAATGCTTTTGTAGTCAGCATTACGAAAATCGTGTACAATATTACAAATTTATAATATGGGAGTTTGAGCTTCAATAGTGGAGAGTTCAACTGTGAATGCTGTGTGGTGAGGGTTGTTAGTGAAGAAATGCTCCACAGCATTAGTAGGACTGACCACTACATCGTCATAAGTGTTGGTAAATATTAAATACAACCAATGACCGTTTTGGTTGGGACTGGGAGCGATTTGCTGTAAGTCATTGCCATAAAAAGAACTTACCAGAGTCGTGAACATTTGTAGGGAGAAGTGTTGTAATATTTAAATTACGCGCCTTTTGCTCAATTGACTTGCGCTGTCTTGTGTGTCAAGTTTATCTTCACTCACTCCATCTTGTCACTCTACTCCGTGAACATCACTAGCCGCCGGTATATTGTAACGTGAACTTAATAAAGTTTTTGCTATTTTCGTTATATAAACTACGTGTTTTCATTAAATATCAACAGGTTATGGGCCCAGTGTGTCCGATTAGTTAAAATCAGTGAACAAAAATTACTAAACTCAGTATTATATACGTCTGCACGTCCGCACTTTTACTCAACCGCAACGTGCTCAGTTTCAAGAAGTTTAAGTTGTTCTCCGATATACAACTAACATGTCATCGTCAAATAACTCATTGGCATTAATAGAAAAATTAACAGGCCGTGATAACTACGCAACGTGGCGATTTGCAGTCAAAACGTACCTGGAACACGAAGAACTATGGGACTGTGTCGAACCTACTAATCCGACCAAAGAAATTGGCAAAAAGCGTGACACCAAGGCTAGATGAAAATTAATTCTTCTTGTGGATCCTGTGAATTATATTCATATTCAAGAATCAAGCACTGCAAAGGAGGTTTGGAATAACTTATCCCGTGCTTTTGATGACTCAGGACTAACACGCCGGGTTGATCTACTGCGAGACTTATGCAACACTACACTAGCAGGATGTTCAAATGTGGAGGAATACGTTACTAAAATTATGACAACAGCACATAAATTGAGAAACATTGGCTTTCATGTAGACGACGAATGGCTTGGAACACTTCTATTGTCCGGCCTTCCAGGGAGTTACAAGCCAATGATAATAGCAATTGAAAGTTCAGGTATGATGATTAGCTCCGACTCAATAAAATCTAAAATTCTACAAGATGTCAAACAAACTGAAAGCAATTCAACTGTGTGAAGTGTGGTTTCGGCGTAACGAATGGCTCCTCTTCAGGTGCTGCCATTTTAGCCACTCGTTACGAGACAGCACTACCACCGCTGGCTTGTTGATGGATCAAGCTCGCTATATTTCAACTATTTTATAATTTTACATCTGCGAATTATAACGACTGTCACTTTGTTGGCAGCACCTGAAGAGGAGCCATTCGTTACGCCGAAACCACACTTCACATTTAATAATGGTACCGGCCAAAAAGCCTGGAAACAAGAACCTCCACTAATGTGCAACAATAGTGTTAGCAAGTCGTTAACCAAAAGCACACTAAGAGACGAAAGTTGTCGAATAGACCAGGAGGTTCTAACCCATGATAAAACGTAAATAACAATTCAACTGCTTTCGCTTCAAGTCAGAAGCTTCATAATAGAAACAAAAGTTTTTCAAAAGGCCCCCGTTGTTATACTTGCAACAAATATGGTCATAAAAGTCCTGACTGTAAATCAAAACCCAACAAGAATCAGAAGAATAAAGAAAGTAAACAGAACGAATCATCCTATGCAGCTGTATTTATTGCTTCTTCTGGTTACTCTGATGACTGGTATGTTGATTCCGGTGCCTCAGTACACATGACCAAACATAAGAATTTGTTTATAGAAGAAACAAATCCAGATATAAAAACTATCAAAGTTGCAAATAACAAATCATTACCCGTTCAAAGCTCCGGAAAAATAAGCTTATGTGTTCATAATGAGAGAGGTCAACAAAACAAAATATTGTTTACAAATGTGCTCTATGTGCCTGAACTAGCTACAAACCTGCTGTCAGTTAGTCAAATAATTGAGAATGGTGGCCAAGTGAAGTTTAGTAAGAATGGCTGTATTATACTAAACCAAAACAATGTCATAGTAGCAACAGCAAGCTTGATAAATAATATGTATCGCTTGAACATGCCTGCAGCACATGCATGCATATCAGATGTTATCGAGCAAGATATCTACCTGTGGCACCAAAGGATGGGTCATTTAAATTTTCAAAGCTTGAGCAAATTGACTGAGAATACTGCTGACTTAAAGCTTGGTATACAAGTAAGTAATGTGAAATGTATAACGTGTCAGGAAGGAAAACAAACACGTTTACCATTCAAAAGTCAAGGGTCTCAGAGTAAAGACCTGCTTGAACTAATTCACTCCGACATTTGTGGACCAATGGAAACTCAGTCATTCGGCAAAGCTAGATATTTTGTGACATTTCTAGATGATTACTCAAAGAAGATATTTGTATATGTAATGCATAACAAATCAGAAGTCCTAGAAAAATTTATTGAATTTAAAAGGTTAGTTGAGAATCAGTTAAACCGTACAATTAAAACTCTCAGAACTGTCAATGGACTTGAATATGTAAACAGAAATTTTTCAAACTTTCTCAAAGATGCTGGAATCATACATCAGACGACCACACCTTACACTCAAGAACAAAATGGCACAGCCGAACGAATGAATAGAACCTTGATAGAAAGAGCAAAATACATGATGTTGAATGCCAACCTACCTAAAATTTATTGGGCTGAAGCAATCCACACGGCTGCTTACATTATAAACCGCTCTCCGACTAAATCTCTGTGCTATAAAACACTGGAAGAGATGTGGACTGGACAAAAACCCAATGTCAGCCATATGAGAACATTTGGATGTGAAGCAATGGTCCATTTACCAAAAGAGAAAAGAAAGAAATTGGATTCAAAGTCACAAAAAATGATTTTTATTGGATACTGTGAAAACTCAAAAGGGTATCGATTTTTATTACCTACCTCAATAAAAGCAATAAAAAGTAAAGATGCAATATTTCTAGAGTCAACTGTCAAGAGAGATTATGTGCCCATTGAATTAACTAATTAACTAAATTAATTAACTAAAAATGAATGCAGTATTCAAAATAAGGAATGTGAAGAAGTTTCAAGCGACGACTCATTTAATACTGTAACTGAAAGTAAATAACAGTCAGACAGTGAGTACTTCCCCGATGAAAACATAGAATCTTCGCCAGAAAGGAATATTCCAGTCAGAACACGAAGACAAGTTCTAAATTCTCAGAAACAAGAAGAAAACTCTTACCCGTGTTTTGATGAACAATTATTAAATTATGAAGTTCCTGATAACTATGAAAAAGCAATGAAGTCTGTTGATGCTTTAAAATGGATAAAATCAATGAAAGAAGAACTTGATGCTCATCAACAAAATGAAACATGGACATAAGTTGATAAAACTCCTGATATGCGAGTAATTGGATGTAAATGAGTATTTCGTATCAAAGAAGAATCTTCAGGACCACGATACAAGTCTCGGCTTTGTGCGAAAGGATACTCAAAAACCAAAGGCATTGACTATCAAGAAACATTTGCACCCACTGTCAGGTATGATTCTATCCGCCTATTACTCTCAGAAGCTACCCAACATAATCTTCAGATAATACAATTAGACATAAAAACAGCTTTTCTGTATGGTGAGCTTGTAGAGAACATATATATGACTATACCTGAAGGCTTAACCGCCAAAACTAATAAGGTATGTAAGCTCAATAAATCATTATATGGCTTAAAACAATCTCCCAGAAGCTGGAACTCTAAATTTGATTCAGTTTTAAAGAAGTTCGGGCTAGTTAATAGTAAAGCTGATCAGTGTGTGTATGTAGGCACTATTAATGAAGAAAAAAGGTTATTTATGTTTATATGTCGACGATGGACTGATATTCTCTAAAGGTAGGTCCACCATAAACGAGTTAATTAACGACTTACAGTCAATATTTGAAGTAAAAACTTTTCCACTCAGAAGTTTTGTTGGAATGGAAATAATAAAATTTGACAATTATATCTTCATACATCAATCAAGATATATTGAAAAACTATTAAATAAATTTAATTTGAATAATTCTAAACCAAACAGCATTTCAGTTGATCCACATACAATATTGGAAAAAGGAGAAGGTGAAACCGAGAAAAACATTCCATATCGGGAAGCCGTTGGATCATTGATGCACCTTGCTACAGTAAGCCGACCTGATATTTCTTTCGCTGTAAGCCTGGCGAGTCGATTTTTAAATTTCTACAATGAAATTCATTGGAATGCTGTGAAGAAAATTTTCAAGTATCTAAAGGAAACAAAAGAGTATGGCCTGTACTACAAACAATCATCTGAGCCCAATGTTATAAAAGGGTATAGTGATGCAGACTTTGCTATTGATCCTAACACAAGACGTTCAGTCACTGGATACGTTTTTATTAAAAATGGAGGAGCAGTAACATGGGCCTCTCATAGACAACAGACAGTGGCCCTATCAACCACTGAAGCAGAATTTATGGCAGCCTGTGCTGCTACAAAAGAAGTAATGTGGGTTAAACAGTTACTATCTGATATTGGTGAATTTAATCAAAAGTCTATGTGTTTAAATTTAGACAATCAAAGTGCTATCAGTGTAATCAAAAATACAAGCTTTCACAAACGATGCAAACATATAGACATTAAGTTTCATTTCATTAAAGAAAAAGACTATGATAAAATTATTGAATTAAACTATGTGTGCAGTGATGAACAATATGCTGATATTTTTACCAAACCTCTGTGTAAAATTAAGTTTTGTTATTTAAGAGACAAAATTGGAATTAAATCTAGCGATGTAGTTACTAGCAGTCAGTTATTGCTTCAGGATTTTGTTTTGTCAAAGATTAAAATTAAACATTTTATGAAGGCTTAAATTTAGGAGAAGTGTTGTAATATTTAAATTACGCGCCTTTTGCTCAATTGACTTGCGTTGTCTTGTGTGTCAAGTTTATCTTCACTCACTCCATCTTGTCACTCTACTCCGTGATCATCACTAGCCGCCGGTATAATGTAACATGAACTTAATAAAGTTTTTGCTATTTTCGTTATATAAACTACGTGTTTTCATTAAATATCAACAAGAAGACTGTTATCATCATCGTCCGTCATAAACGATAGATTGGGGCGGTTGGAATCACCTAACAATATTATTTTGTCATCTTCATTTAAGGATGCGAATAAAGAAGAGATTATAATAAAAATTTGTTGTAAGCGGCTTCGTCCAGTCTGGAAGAAATGTAGAAAATGCCGATGAATAGGTAGTTTCTCTCGAAACGAGCCCTGATAATAGTATGCTGGAAACTCTTATGAGGAGTAGTGTGGACAATTACACTCGACATACTGGAATTAAATGCAATTAAAACACCTCCCCTCGACTTTGCGTAGTAATGTGATAATCACGGTCGTCTCTATATATTGCCCCCTTCGTAACTGGAACCAGGTCTTCACCACGGACAAAGTTACTGTAAGGAGTAAGATTTGTTTGAATTAAGGGTAGCTTTAAAGAGGAATTCGGATAATGTATAGGAAAAGGGGTCTTGGATGTGTCGTTGTTGAGTAGGGTAGTAGGTTTTGTTTGTGGAGGTCCGTTTGAAGAACTGTCTTTGTTTGTCTGTATGATATCAACGTCAGTCAATACAATTACACTTTCTACTTAGACTAGTAATATTATTGTTTATGTTGTTATTTCTACCGATTTTGGTCGAACTTCTCCATTTTTGGCTCGATTTAAATCGTTTCGAGTTGGTTAATAACATACACATACAGTGATGGAACGGAAACTTTGAAGATGTTACCGGAACTCTTCTTATTGCTGCCTCGATGTTTTAATGATTTGATGATGCAGACATTCAGGAAATGATTGGTGACTAAGTACTGATGCATCCATTTTTCATCAGCAGTCCTCGGACAAAAAACTCTTGCATTTGAGAGTCCTTTCGATGTGTAGCAGGGTGTTGTTGTTTTATGTTAGAGTTATAACTTCTTATTTTATCAATTCGTCTATTCCATTCTTCTTCTGGCCAGTAGGTTCTGAATCTGAAGAGTTTCTTCGTAAAAGTAGCTGGAGTTTTTGGGGAAAATGCAAACATTTGTACATTTGGTTTTTTGAGAGACTTTTTATGGGAAATGTGGCCATATCCTTTGTAAGGCTGAGAGTACGTTGATTCAAGTTGATTATTGCACTTTTAATCTCGCCAAGCAACAGTTCGTTATGTAACGACAACTCAGAATTTACAGATGAGTTTTTACTATTATAATTTTTCTCACATACAGCAGTAAATCTGCTCTCGAAGTTGTCTATAACACTATGAAATTGGACTACAGCAGAATTTAATAAAGCAGAGTTTTGCTTTAAAAACTTTTTTTCTCCGCTAGAGCTTTTTCCATGTTGTCTAGGCGATCGTAATTATGACTACTAAGTGATGAACTTTTAGCGGCAAGAGTTTCATAATTGGATGATAAATTGCGTTTTATCTCATCAAGAGCTCTATCAATTTTATTTGAATTTGAATTTGTGCTGCTTTTGTTAATTGTTGAGGCCAATCCATCGAAACAGCTAGCCATTTCAGTAAAGCTTTCAGTGTTCAATTTCGTCTGCGCTTGGTGCTTCAAAATGAAATTATCTTTGTCCAAGTTGAGCTTATCGATATGGCCCACTATGCTGTCATACATGCATTTTAGTAAGCCTTCTAAATTTTGGCAATCAGAACATATAAAGTGCTTGTTCAAAAAAGCATTGTGCCAATCTTTAGGCGCATCAATGCAAGCTCCATGACTCTTCCGTTGACAGAAAGCTCGACAAGTTACAAACTTGAACGTGTTGTCATACGCGATGCAATTTGCTAGGCTGCACTTTACACTCATTGCGAACAATCAGAAATCAAAAACCGACAAGCTCACACACCGTTTATTATGTTGGCAAAAAAATAAGGTCAATGTGGCCTAGAAAAACGATTGAGCGCAATAAGTCAAACAGAAAATTGATAGGAATGCACTGCTAGGGTTGCACTTCCACTGGGTAACTAGGTCAATCAGGTAAATCCAAGGTTCGCGGAGGAGTCGAACCTTGTTTACCGTACCATGAAACAGGATTAGAAATATTAAACGAAGACTTAAGGGAATTGACATAAGACCAAAAGTCGAGTCATTGAAGCGGAAAAATCGTCCAAACTTCTAAGCTCCCTATTTTGATGAAATTGTTCGAAGGTAAGGTTTTTGGAAATAATATCAGGTTTTCGAAGGCAAAAAAATGGTTGAAGACTTCCTGAGGCTGCTGAATATAGTTTTTGGTGACCGAAAATTACTCTTTAGAACTTCAACTTTTAACAGTAATTTAATTTTGTAATTTGATGATTCGATGAAAAATTGTTGCAGTCGTATACACCGCTAACCATACATGCAAGCCACGTGCCGAACCACATCCAGTTTTGCAAGAGCCGAAAATTATTTTTGAGATATTATTCAGTGTTGTGGGCTGTGTCAAGACAGTTGGCAATGAAAACTTACATTCCTTCATCTCTATTGCGTGCAGAATACTAACGAAATACTATTTCACAGACGAACTTGCAAATACACTCGTTTAAGATGTTACTTGGCCGCATCTTCTGTTGGTGATAGCGAACAAAGTTGTGCACATTTATTTTAAAAACAATTGATTAAAATATTCAGCTTTCTTTGCGCCTGAAAGTGCAAGGATACATTATAGCAGTACGAACCAGTTGTGCTACATTCTGCTGTTCAGACTTCTACGCTTACTTAAATTCTTCGTCTCTCCACCTACCTCCACCACCGACCACTTGTTTTTTGTATTGAGTATTTTTTTGCATTGACTCCGACTCTCCACATACCGCTGGAGAGGAGTGACAGGGTATTATTAGAGTAAATTTTTACGATTTCAATGATTTGCACCCTCGGAATGCTTCTTATCCACGCATTCAAAAAAAAATAGATTTTTTATATCATTTTAAAAAATTAAGTGTTAAATATGATTTGGAAAGTTTTTGAAGGATCATGATCTCGATTCAAACGGTTGCTATTGTTTATTGAAGCCATTTTGTACCTGTTCAAATTAAATTAAATATTATGTATTTCGCAAGCATTTTTGGAGCAAAGTTTTATTTAAACTGAGCTACTTTTGCAAATGTTTGAGGCATGGCGGCTCCACTTAGACAAAAGAATTAACTACTTGCATCCGCGATTAATCTAGGATTAGTTAGTCCAACATTCGAGTCAAGGTGATCGGCTAACGTAAACTTCGTTTTGAAAATTTTACTTGAAATTTGACAAAGAGGTGCAGGTGGATACGTTAAGCAGGACATAATGTCAATGTAAATCGTACAAAGTCGACCACATGATGGCGGTCCCAGGAAAAACTTTTTCACACCGACTAGCTCACACTAAGAGCTCAAGTTTTAGGGATATTTTGGCTGAAAATTTGTCGACAGCTTTACTTTGAAGATAATTTTCAATATATGCAGCTTGAACGGGTAGAAAACAATGGGGACAACTTATCCTTAAGACGATCATTTTATTCGTACATGACAAGTTATCCATTCGTGAATCTACGTATACGTAATCTACGCAAAAGAAAAAAAATTTAGAATCGTGCCTGATGGCCTAGAATATAATCATGAGGAAATGTGGCGAAAGACAAGTGGACTCATGAACGCCATGGCGAAAAGCAGCAAACGATTCTCCGAGATGAACATACCAATTCAGATAATCCTCGCCAATATCGATTGATTTGCAGGTTCTGACGCCGTTTCCCGCTGGAAAAACGTGAGTTGAAAGTGTGTAATGTTATATTCAGGCACAGGGTGTGAAAATTTGTTTCGAAAATTGTACTCCATTGTCGCAATAAATAAATTCCGGCACACCAAAAGTATGAATGATGATTTCAGATAGACTACAGACTTAACAGTAGTCTTTTACATGGCATTGAGCCATAAAAATTATCATAGTGGCCAAGTATTACACAAAGTTGAATATTCTCGAATCTATATGGGAGGTATGGTCCTAAAAAGTGAAAAAAAAAACGTTGCGATAAATAGGCCTAATTTGTTCTACCGATGAAACATTCATCAATACATTGCCGAACATTTTGTTCAAGACTAGGCCAATTAAGAATTTCGGAGCTTTTAATGATACCGCAATGGATGGCAGACTTATCGTGAGTTTGAGAAATTAGAGTAAGACTCTTAAGTCGACTCTTAGTCGTGCCATAAATTCCGTCACACAATTTCAAATGCGCGCTTTCTCAGAAATCACCCTGAAACTGTACCGTTATGTTACAATTTATAACAAATGAACTGTACGGCGTAATATTCCGATCAGGTTGGTAACAGTGTTTGACTAGTAATAATGGAATGGGGCTCGAAAGAAAATCGCATCGCTATAATAGCAATCCATAAGTGTGGCAAAAGTGCTTCTGAAATTTTGAATTTGTTGAAACCGTTCAAAATAACAAAAAGATTTATTCATCGTGCAATAGAACGATTTAATGAGACCTCAGACATAGATGATAAAGCAAGGACCGGTCGCTCACGTACCGTTAGAACAGCCAGTGCCATCAAAGCTGTTCGAGAGCGCATCCGTAGAAATCCACTGCGCAAACAAAAAAAATTGTCGAGGGAATTGGAAATCTCCACAAGATCGATGAGTAGACTCATTCGAGATGATATTCATATGAAGACTTATCGTCGGTCAACAGCCCACATGTTGACTCCACGGTTAAAGGAAATAAGATTGGAAAGATGCAAGCGTTTCTTGCTTTGGCACGCAGCTGATGGGCATGAGAACATCCTCTTTACCGATGAAAAAAATTACTGTGGAGGAAGTTTTTAATAAACAAAATGATAAGGTTTATTCAACATCATCAAAAGAAGCTAAAAAACTGTTCCCAGAGCAACGAAGTCATCATCCAGCTTCTGTAATGGTTGGGTGGGGTGTATCCCAAAAAGATGTCACAACACTCCATTTTTGCGAAAAGGGAGTCAAAACTGGTGCGGCGGTGTATCAAACCAATGTGCTAGAAGGTGTTGCGAAACCTTTATTGTTCACTCTCTTCGGTGGACAACATTAGGTCTTCCAGCAAGACTCTGCTTCTGCTCACAAAGCAAAGAGGACACAGTAGTGGCTACGCAACAACATTCCTGCTTTTATTGCACAAGAAGATTGGCCATCCAGGAGCCCAGATTTAAATCCGCTGGATTATGCTTTGTGGACAGAGTTAGAGAACAAGGCCTGTAGAACTCCCCACCGTAATTTGGATAGTCTGAAAAAATCCTTGGTGAAAGCAGCAAATGAAATGTCGTTGGATACCGTGCGTGCCGCAATAGACCAGTCGCCAAAATGTTTAAAAGCTTTCATAAAAGCAAAAGGAGGTCATTTTGAATAAGAGGACGTTCAAGTATTACGTAAGCGCTTGAGGGGGGGGTGCTTTGCTTTGCTTATTTTTGATGACATGGTGGGTGGGGGGTCGATATCGTGATTTCGTCAGCAGTTATTATTTACTGTTTTACACAAATGGCAACCCACAACTTGTCTATGCTTGAAAACAGAGCATACATGTCGGGGATTCCCACAAATATTTGTTTAATATTAAAAGTGGTCTCTAATAAATGATTTGTTTAATATTAACAAATATTTTTAAATACAAATAAATCCTTCTATCAGTGTAAAATTATAATATCTGTACCTTACTCTAATAAATAAATAAATATTTAAATTACTGTGTCAATAAATTTTTTTTGTCGCTTTTTTAATTAATGTATCTTTCTTAAGTACAAGAAAATAACATTAAGTTTTCAAATCTTATAGCTAAGGTGAGTCTTGTTCGTTGCCGATGCTTCGGAACAAGTTATTTTGTTGTGAATTCATAATTTATTTTTACTGCTGCACGTTGAAATTAACATTTATCATAAGATGTTAGATTTTTTGAGACGAGAAAATTTTTGTTCAAACAAAAGGCTCCTGGCCAAGTTATTAGGGTGAATGGATAACTTGTTCACGTATTTTTGTTTTTGTTTTATTATTTCTTCTTAGATCGTTGGGATGTCCAGATCTCTGTGTATACAGGCGTTTTTAACGTACCAAGGTGCAGAAGTTATCGTCCTTAGGATTTTAGATTGCGCTCTCTGTAGGAGTTCTATGTTAAAGATGCTTGCTGAGCCCCAAAGTGGAATACCGTAAGTCCAGATAGGTTTGATAATTGCTTTGTAGAGCAGAACCTTATAGTCCAGGTTTAGATTGGAGTTATTCAGCAACCAGTATAGATTTCGGAATTTAAGATTGATTTGAGCCTTTTTGGATTCAATGTGCTTCTTCCAGGTTAACCTTCTATCTAGGTGAATCCTAAGGTATTTAACTGAAGACGCTTGCGGGACAGGCACTCCGTTGAGTGATAATTCAGGGCAAGTTTCCCTGTTAAGCGTGAAGGTTATATGGTTACTCTTGGTTTCGTTAATTTTTATTCTCCATTGTGCCAGCCAACGTTCCACATTTCTTAGGTGGTTGTCCAAGATTTGAGAAGCCATATTGGGGTTAGCGTGAGCACAAAGAATTGCGGTGTCGTCAGCAAAAGTGGAAGTAAATAGATGATCGCATGTTGGTAAGTCTGCCGTATATATCAAATAAAGTAATGGGCCGAGAACACTTCCTTGAGGCACGCCAGCTCTGATATTGAAGAAGCGAGAAATAAAGCAGTTTTGCTTGACGAAGAACTTCCTGCCAGTCAGGTAAGACTCCATAACTTGATGCGTGTTTGGTGGAAGTTTCCACTTGATTTTATAAATAAGCCCTTCATGCCACACCTTATCGAACGCTTGCGCAACATCCAAGAACACGGCTGCGCAGTATTGTCTCCTTTCGAAAGCATTGTTGATTACAGAAACTAAACGATGGACTTGCTCGATAGTTCCTTGCTTTTCCCTAAATCCAAATTGGTGCGAAGGTATTACTTCTGAATCATTTATTTGGGGAGACAGCTTGGAGAGTAACATTTTTTCGAATAGTTTTGATAACAGGGGTAGTAGGCTTATGGGTCTGTATGACGTGGCGAGTGTTTGGTCTTTCCCATCCTTCGGGATCATCAAAACTTGGGATAGCTTCCATGCGGAGGGAAAATATCCAAGACGCAGGAGGCTGTTGAAAATGTGCGTTAGGAGTATAATCGCAGTTCTAGGCAGTTCCTTTATCATTTTTCCAGTAATGCGGTCGTGACCGGGGGGGCCTTCTTTGGGTCGATATGATCGCGTATGGAACGGATCACCTGGGCGATCTTGAAGCGGATTGGAACATCGGAAGCTTGCATGGGATAGGAAGAGAGGCAAACATCTGCTTGTTTAGGGTTTGGTTTAAAAACTTCCTCGAGGTAGCGGGCAAAGATGGAGCCTTTTTCAGCATCAGTACGGGCCCAGGCCCCATTTGGAAGCCTGATTGGTGACTCCCGTTTGACTGGTCTGTCTAACTGTTTAGCAGCTTTCCACAACGAATAATTTGACCCTTGGGTTGGTGAAAGGCTTTCAAAATAGTGTACTATGTTCTTCGCTCGTTCGTGTTTCAGGACTGCATGAAGTTTTCTCCCAACTGCGGATAGCTCTTTTTTAAGGTTTGGAGACCTATGTTGCTGCCATTCACGTCTTAATTGCCGCTTCAAACTGATAAGCTCGTTTATATTTTTGGACGACTTGTATGCAGGCGAGGTAGGGCGGGTGGGCTCACGAGTGGCCTGTATAGCTGCTGAAGACACGATCTCGGAGAAGGAACGAACAGCCTTGTCAATATCAGAATGAGATTTAAGACGTATGCGTGGTGGTATGTGTGAGCTTATATATTTTCGGTACTTAAGCCAGTTGGTTTGTTTCGTTGTGAGTTTACAGTGCTCTAGGATGACATGAGATTTGGAGATAGTCAATATAACTGGCGAGTGGTCAGAGTGTAAGTCAAGGCACTGCGCTGCTGATATTTGCTCTTGCCTTATGTTTTTGGTTACAGCGAAATCAATGAGGTCCGGGATTTTTCGACGATCTGACGGCCAATATGTCGGATGCCTGCTTGATATGAATGATAGCTTACTAGAATTTGTCACAGTTGACCACAAAGTCCTTCCCCTTGGAGAGATTAGCCTGGAGCCCCAGGTGCAATGAATCGGCTACCAAGGCTTTTGAAGAAATCATTAAATTGTTCCCCAGTGATTTTGAATCTGGGGGGACAATAAACCGCCGAGACGGTAATCGGGTCTCCCCAATCAACTATGCACACAGACGTGGCTTGTATATAATCCTTGGCGTATTCGCCAATGACGTGGTGCTTGATTCGATGTTTGACCAAAACTCCTGTGCCACCATGACCTTTTCCGTCAGGGTGCTTAGTGTCATAAAAAGAGTATCCCGGAATTTTAAAATTATATTTGTTGGTTAAGTGAGTCTCGGAGATGAGCATGATGTCTATCTCATTGCTAACCAGGAAATGGTGAATTTCCAAGTTGTGCTGGCTTACACCGTTGGCATTCCAGTGGCATATTTTCGCGATGCTCATTTTTTGTTAAGGAGAGCTTGAAGAATCAGTGTCTGGTTACGCATCATTTCCTGCATCATACTCTGCATAGAGGTGGTAAAATGATTCATGCTCTGAATCAGCTGCATCATTACGTGCTCTATATTCCATATTGGGCTGGAAGTATTCATATTCTCGCTTGTAGAGTTTTTGAGGGCGTCAGCATAGGAAATTGGCATCTGGTTACTGTTGGCTACACTTTGGCCAGGAGTATAAGATGCAAGGATTGGCATCGGGGTAATTGCTGAAGGTCTAGCCGGGAGTTGTCGCTTTTGCATCATGCTAGCGTAAACTGGGCAGCCTCTGTAGTTTGCAGTGTGGTTTCCACCGCAATTACTGCATTTTATAGCAGAAGGGTCCTCCTTTTTGAGTGAACATTTTGGGGTTTGGTGAAGATCACCGCATATGACGCACACACTTGGCAGTGTGCAGTAAGCCTTAGTGTGCCCAAATTCTTGGCAGTTATGGCATTGAACAGGTCCTTTTCGTTTGTGGGGTTCCTCCACAGCCACCCGTCGACTTAGGAGGTATCGCAAATTATAGATTGGATGTGTCTCACCTTTTTTAAGCTTTTTTGAATCCGGCTGCAGCTCTATGCGGAATATTGGCTGTGGAACTTTGTCTCGGTTGCTTATATTAAAGATTGATTTAGCATTGAAACCTTGTTCCATAAGGGCATTAGCGATATCGTCTGGATCAACCTCAGAATCGATGCCTTTTATCATTACCGTTAAGCCCTTACTACTTTTCAGTTGAAAAGTGTAGTATTTTTTGCCAGCTTCATCTAAGCTTTTAATCACTGTCCGGTAGTCGTTTTCGTCCAGCACTTGAATTTTTGTTTCGCTTATATTTCCTTTCTTCAAAGGAGCGACATAAAATTTAGATGCATCAATTTTCCCCTTTATGAAATTGACCACTGCATTGCTGCTACGTTCACGTAGGTAAATTGGTGGTGGTTTCGCTTGTTTAGCACCTTGAGAAGGAACCTCTGTGTTCTCGCTACTGAGAATGCTGAAACGATTTGTTGAAGCGACTGATGGCTGTGTTTTGGCAAGCTTCGCTGCACTATTTGCTGCGTCAGATTTCGGACTTCGTTTCCGCTTAGAGATGACTTGGACATATCTATCTAGCCCTGTTTGTAATTGTTTCAGAATTTTTTTTTAAACTCTCCGCCTTTTTATTTGGCGTAATCATCTTCTCCAGCTTATTGCAAAGAAATTCATCTTGCATGGATTGTATATGGAGTTAATCCAAACTGCTATACATTTTTGGACTGTTTGATTTGAGCAATCGTGAGCTTTCATTTGAGTACATGCTGTAAAATGCCACTTATAGCGCAGGCGTTATTTGCTTTGGGTTTGCGCCCAAGCGAAAGCCAAAATGATTGTTTTCCGGGATCCAAACCTATGTAAAGTCACTACACGCACCAATCCCGACACTTTGGGTCAAAGAACAATGGATTTTGCGCGAAAATAGCTTGTTTACATTTAAGAAATTTAATAGTTAGGTAACTATTAATGTTGCCGACCGATAAATTTTGACGAGTAGTGAAGCGCGAGTTGGGAGATGCACTCCGAGGTACTTTTCGACGCATACACTAAGAATGTAACCACAAAGAATTGGATTATTTCACGAGCGAACTGAAAGACGCGTCGGTAAACGTCAACATCACTCACTCACTCGTTCGTTTAAATTAATATTATGTGCGTTAAATTCCTCAATCTTAAGCCTATTTGCTAACTGCTGCTTACGAATCAATAAAAAAACAGAATACATTAAAATAAAAATGCATATAGGTACTAATGATTACGTAATCATGGGAGGAGGGAAGAGGTTTGCTTACTTTTGCTGACAAAGGGAAGGGGGCGGTAAATAATTGTAAAAAATCTGCTTACGTAATACTTGAATGGCCCCTAAAGTTAATACTATTTAATAAACAATACCATACTAAAATAAATTTCTTTGAAATAAACATATTATCTTTTATTTCTTAGATTTCATGCTACTTTAAAGTTGTGACAGAATTTATGGCACGACTAAGTAAGTGCGAAATTTTTTAATACTGCTTAAATTTTAGTAGCTTAGTTAAGGGCAGTGACAATAGCAAACTCCCAAATCGACGATCTTTTTTAGCAGATTTTGGTGTTGAATAATTGACAATGTGAGACATCTTTGCAGGATTTAACCTCAGAATCCCGTCACTTACAGGACGACCGAGAAATTTAATCTCTTGTAAGAATTTGAATGTCTGCAGCAGTAAGAAAACCAATCACCATGTCTGAAATCGAGATGTTTTTTGAAGGTGGCATTTATATCACCCTCAGTTCTGCCGGCAACACCTATAAATTTCTGTTTCTTTATTTCTCTGACTTGCTCTAAACCCTTCGAATTTGTTCTATGACAAAGACAGTATTTAAGTACACATTTTAGCGATGAATCTAAGGGTAAAATGCAATTTATTGTGTGATGAAAGATTTTTAAAGTATATGATCTTGCAAGATATTGACTACAAACCATTTTACCATTCAAAGCATTCATTACAACAAATGTAAATTTGATTTTTTTTTGGTTTTCAAAATGTAAGCAGTTTTTTATTAAAATTAGAACACGGTACTGTAAAAACTATATAAAAATCTGCTTAAATTATACAAATATTAATTAACTTTGATTGATTCAACTACAATGTCTTTAGAATAGGAGTAATCAGGTAATATCTTTCGTATAAACACTTTTTACATTGTGACTTTGAATTTTTTTTAATTAATTTTTTTTGTAATCATGGGGAAATATATATATATATATATATATATATATATATATATACAGGGTGTCCAGAAATTGCCGCACAGGCTTCTCACCACGTGATTTTTTGGACAATTTTAAGCAGAAAATATTATGAAATTTTTTTTCGATTTCTTAACCCTTTAGCTGCCACAGGCGTTTTAAAATTTTGAAAAAAATGCCGTTCTTTAATTAGTAAAAACACAATATCTTCACAGTTAAGAAAGATACAACACTCAAACAAACAATAAAACGCAGAAAATAGTTTTTTGCAACTATTCAAAGCTATTTTGTGAATATGAAGTGAGCATATTGGGAGCGACAGTTCTCGAAAGTCGAAGAAATGTTTTTTTCTATACGAAAATTTTGCATTTTTCCTTATTTTCCTTTAATTTTCACGTCCATAATGCAAAATCTTTTTTCAAAAATTAAATCTCTGTTGTGTTATTGTTAAAAAGTTAGAACATCATTTTATTCTAATTTGCCAATTTCTAATAGTTACACGCCTGCAAATTCTAAAACAAAAATTCAAAAAGGTGCCTAATATGCCTACTAACAAAAACCGAGCAGGTAGAACCTTCACAGACAACTCTGGTAAACGGTGTTTGGGATCAATTAGTGCCTGAGCTGATTATAAGCAGTCATAAAACCTTTGAAAATTAGTTTTTAATTGATTTGAAAGCATTTACATTCGGATATAATCAGTCAACACTTATGGGCTAGAAAATTCACATCCATAAATTAGGATGGGGCAACGCTTGGTCGTCATACGATGATAACAAGTAGAAAGCAGTATTTTACGAGACAAATACCTTTTTGTAGAATTATTGAACAGTTTTTATTGATTGTATACTAAAGATCAGAAATGGAGTATTCAGCCAATGAATATTTCGACATGATTCTTGTGCTTGGAGCATGTGAAACAAATAGTCAGCGTGCATCCTTCGAGTATAGAAGACGATTCCCTAACAGACGACATCCAGATGCCAACGTCTTCCGGAGGCTTGAAATTCGAGGACGAGAAACAGGGAGACTTGCTCAAGGTGCGCGATCGGACGTGGGCCGACCTAGGTCTTCAAGAACACCTGCCGTCGAAGAAGCCGTATTCAATTTCGTTGTGCAAGACCCAACTTGCAGCACAAGGGGAATAGCAAGAGAATTGGGGCTTAGAAAGTCAACAGTGCAAATCATTTTGCGTAGTTTAAATTTGCACCCTTACCACTTTTCGAAGGTGCAAAAATTACACACAGAGGATTACGCAAAGCGAGTGGATTTGTGTGAATGGCTACAGAGAAAAATTCTACGAAGCCCGAACTTTGAAAAAAAAATATTGTTTACGGACGAATGTCTCTTTACCCAGGAAGGAATATTCAACTGCCACAACTCCCATTGGTGAAGCGAAGCCAATCCGTATATGGTACGTGAAGGACATCACCAAGTTCGATGGAGACTTAACGTTTGGGCAGGTATTATTGGAGATCAGCTTATAGGGCCATATATTCTCCCGGACCGCTTAACTGGCCAAGGCTACAAACATTTTTTGAAGAATGTATTGCCAACATTATTGGACAGCCTACCACTTTCAAGGAGAAGGAGGATGTGGTTTCAACATGATGGAGCACCTCCACATAATTTCGGAGAGGTTACAACTTTGCTGCACCAAGAATTCCAGGATCGCTGGCTAGGGCGTTATGGTCCCGTGCGGTGGCCTGCAAGATCTCCGGATTTAAACCCGTTGGATTATTTTCTGTGGGGACATTTAAAAAAAATTGTTTACAAGGAGGCTTCTGACACCTTGGAACAACTTTCTTCGAAAATTACCAATGCCGCCGCTGAAATAACAAGCGAGATGTTGTCAAGTTCGATACGGAGCTTAAAAAAGAGAAGCAGGTTTTGTTTGACAATGGAAGGAAGCCAGTTTGAACATATGCTGTAAATAATTTTAATAAAAAAAATTCAAATACATATTTGTTTTATTGTTCATTCAAAAGATTGTGATTGAAAGCACTTTCGTGTGGGGACAGCCGAATACTTCAATTCAGAACGCAAATTTTATTTTAGACGCAAATTTTTGGTACAAACTGTTTGCATTTATAGTCCTTTTGCAATGAAAGTTTGATGAATTAGAGTAAAATGATGTTCTAACTTTTTAACAATAACACAACAGAGATTTAATTTTTGAAAAATGATTTTGCATTATGGACGTGAAGATTAAAGGAAAATAAGGAAAAATGCAAAATCTTCCTATAGAAAAAAACATTTCTTTGACTTTCGAGAACTGTCGCTCCCAATATGCTCACTTCATATTCACAAAATAGCTTTGAATAGTTGCAAAAAACTATTTTCTGCGTTTTATTGTTTGTTTGAGTGTTGTATCTTTCTTAACTGTGAAGATATTGTGTTTTTACTAATTAAAGAACGGCATTTTTTTCAAAATTTTAAAACGCCTGTGGCAGCTAAAGGGTTAAGAAATTCATAATATTTTCTGCTTAACATTGTCCAAAATATCACGTGGTGAGGAGCCTGTGCGGCAATTTCTGGACACCCTGTATAAAAAGAAATATGTGGTAGCTAATTTTAATCAACTCACACCTCCATGCACTTATCCGTAAAAGCAACGCTCTTCTCTTAATTTTTTTAATCTAAAATACATTTGAACTGAGCTTCTACAGTAAGAAAAAATCACACAGCGGAGTTTAAAAAAATGCACAAACA